>OX596204.1:1329663-1929663 GCA_951394215.1 Glyphodes perspectalis | reverse complement strand
CACCTATTAACAGACGCGACAACAGAATATAATTCGGCAGTCTCAAAGCGAGTCGAGCCTAGAGTTTAATTACGAGCAAACATTTTGTAATGCAAAACTGAATTCGGAGCGAAAAGTAATTACTGAACGAAGCTGAATCATGCCTCAGCTATATATATTTTACACTAGCAGCGCCCCGCGGTTTTACCCGCGTACCTCCCGTTTCCATGGGAATATGGAGACAAAATATAGCCTATGTTACTCGCTGATTAAGTAGCTTTCTATTGGTAAAAGAATTTTTTAAATCAGTCCAGTAGTTTCAGAGCCTATTCAATACAAACAAACAATCAAATCTTTCCTCTTTATAATAATAGTATGATAAACCAGACGAAGCTTTGGTTAAGCCAACATTTTTAAGTTAACTATGCCGCCTCATTAGTATGTTAGCAACTATATTTGCTTTTTTTTTCCTAAATCAAAACAAGATTCTCTCTGCCTACCCTGCACACAAAATATAAACAAGATTTAAATGTATAAAGAGATGCTGACTATTATAATCACAGATGTAATCCGTAGTAGAAACTTTTTACGCGTCCATCTGCTCCTATTTACGGCGTAAAGAACTAAAATTAGCGCACTACGACGTACGGCGTATCGCAACATATAAATTTACGATTTCTGCATACACAGGCGCCCCCACCCGGCGGGGGGTCGTTCTGTGACGTCACGGCTGGGGGTTGGGGTTCTATTCTCGTCCGCGCGTGGGAGTCACATTGTAGGGCTGTCAACTAAACAACGGTCCGGTGGATTATTATTGTTTCTGCTTGCGAAAATATTTTTGATTAACTTTTTTCTGTGTAAGTGATCCTGTTCATAGAAGTCGCTTGTTAATGAGTGGGTGCCGAAACAAATGTTACACGTGTAAGGTTTAATGAGGGCTATCGCGTATGAATTCGCCACTAGGGGCGCTTGTGTAGCGTTAGGTCCCCGAAATGTCAAATGATGGTCAAATGTGACTGTTTGTGGGTTGGCTACGCGGGTTTATTTATATTTATTCGCAACAGTAATTTAATTAGCAAAACATTAAATTAATTATGGCAAATATTAGTTAAAATACTGCTATAAGACAGTTTTATCTTTCGGAAATTTGTGTCCGCCTTTTTTTGCGAGCAAAACGGGACTGCGCAACACTGTGGCATGGCCAATACGTTTATTCTACGGTTCTATTGTATTAAATAAGATTTAAATGTAATTTTTTGTTTTGGCGTCCATAATAACAAACTTTGACATCCGTACTTTAGGACCTCACTCTTTAGTGGCGCCACCTGGTAAGACAAAAAACGATAGTCCTCATTGCCTCGTGACTGTAAAAGAGCTATTTTACGGAATACATTTAGATCTATTTCTAGAATGGAGTGACATATGATTATAAAGTTAAAATACTTTTTTATGTACGTACCAAAAGGATAGAATATGCTTTAAATTATAATGCTAAGGCAACACCATTAGGTAATACGACTATGTTCATATTTTATCCAGCTTTACAAAAGGTAGACAAAACTGTTAAAAATCCCAATTCCTTCTCGAAATTTCAATACCGGAATAAAGTGTATTAATTTTTTTTTTTTTAAGACGTGTACTGTTAGACTGTTGACGTGTTATTACCTTGTGACGGTATATCGTCAACCCTAACCTCACTCAGCTTTGCCTACCCTGCACGCTGTAAAAGTGGTTCCAGGAGGCCTAATAGGCAAAGTTGCTCTCCCCGAAGGTACAACTGGGAGCCAGCCGCTTTGTACACAACAGACAGACGGATTAAGATATTCGCAAGGAGGTACAGGGGTTTTTACTTGGTGTATTTTAAGCGCAATATACACCAAAGCCTGCCAGTGCAGCCCGCCGGCACAACCCGGCGGCCTATTTGCAAATATTTATGTCGGCGACATGAACCTGCGCGACATGTTAGCGGCTTGTGTGCGCAAGCGCTCGTTAAACGGCAACACTCGAGCAGCAGTGAAGCCGCCGACAAAAAGTTGCCGACATTGGCCGTTGGGCCGGCAGCTTTGGTGTGTATTACACATTGTGCCTCTACGGTGGTCTCCTGTTGATCTGGGACTCAAAAATAATGTGCCAGCCGTGTTTCTTGTCTAGCATGACTTGAAAGGCGACTAATGGTGGTTTGTGATTATGGAGGCGACGAGTTAACCATTTGTTTTTCGAGTTTTCCATTTAAACTAACTCATCTTTTTTGGTAAAAAGTGATTTAAGGAGCTTGCTCCTAGTACTCTGCCTTCCCCTTCGGGGATTAAAGCCATGATGATATGTATAAATGTACTTAAGGTGGTAAACAGATGTTACTCGGCGGTAGGGTTCAAACGTTGTCATACTGGGCTTTTCAAAATGGAGTAATCGTTTATATCACTAACTCCGCAGTTAAGATGATCATGATCTAACTTGTCTGGTTTCCCAACTCAAGCGTTACAAACCTTTATTCCCGATGTCCCCCACTATTTGTCCACAACCGGTGGACATTGAGAAAAAAGTTGCTTTATCCTCTAGTGGGGGACAACGCTACTGAAATCTTCCCGTTGGACCCTACTGATGGACACTGAGAAGAAATAAGTTGTTCTGTCCCTCAGCGGTGGACATCAATTTAAGGTGATGGTCTAAGCGGACCCTGAATAAAGACGGGTTATAAAGCTGATGAAAGTGGCTTACAATCATACTTGATGATAGTAAACAGTCACCGTGGCCAGTGAGCATTGAACATTTGCAATATCAGAGGTGTCACAAGTGCGACCTTGCAGGTGCTTTCGTAAATTAGAATGCATTGCTGGTATGTTCTCTGTGTCTACAAATTATGAATTTGTTAACACTTGCAAACTCTCTATGTGTGATTGTGTGTGTTGCTTGCCTAGCATGTTGTAAAACGCAGCTGATGGTATATCGGGTTTTGCGTGTGTGATTGTGTAGGCGATGAGCTACCCACTTGTCACTACTTTTTCACAGTTTTTCATCTAACCCAGCCCAGGTTTTTTGTCGCCCCTTTTACTCTGCCTCCTCCTTTTGGGATTACGGGCTTGATGATGACCAAGCATAAATTATGCTATGAATACCAGACAGCGGATATATTAAATACATTAATTAACATCCACAATTGGAGTTCCAACGATCGTTTTTATCACAGGAATATTTGCTTCTCTTAAGATTAATATTTTCTGAAGATATTTTTTGTTTACCCAACTGAAACGAGACATACCATGTTGCGAAGACTGGCCCACAAGGTTTAATAGGAGAAGTTGACCGAGTTTATTTATCAATTTCAGGTAGATTTTAAGATGCCTTGACAAAGTTTTACGCGCAAATGATAGCCCTTAACCTGCTAAGTGATTTAAACTTTATAAGCAAGATTTCGTGCACGGTTTTTCAGTCTGTGCTCATGAACCTCAAATGCAGAGTATGTTGTTTCAAACCCGATCATAACTATAAGTAAGGAACCATTAAAACTTACTAATTAACTAAACTTCACGCCACTTCCCTAGCGGGGTAGGCAGAGAGAACCGAACGCCATATGGCACGATCCTTACACCCCTCACTCGCCTCTTCTGTCTTTAATAAATCTTTCAGACTGACACACCAATTCCCTAGTTCCAAACTAAGCTGATGCTTGTACTATGGATACTAGGTGAACGGATAGACATACTTAAATACGTTTATAAACATCCATGACTCGAGTACAAATGTCCATGTTCATCACACGGAACATTTGCCCCTAGAGGGATTCGAACCCGCGACCCTTGGTTTCGTGGCCAGGGTCTCTGACCACTCGACCAACGGGCCAGTCAAAACCATTAATGTTTTAATTTTACTTCCATGTTATTATTATCTTTATGTTACATGAAATATTATCTTTATGTTATCTTAAAATAAGGTCGTATATTAATTATCCCACAAATATTATAAATGCGAAAGTTTGTTTGGATGTTTGTTACGCTTTCACGCAAAAGCTACTAAATGGATTTCAATGAAACTTCAGAATATTGTAGCTTAAACACCCGAATAACATATAGACTATGACTTATTGACATACCATGCGAGAAAAGCCGCGGGCAGAAGCTAGTTATATATCATTCCGGCTAGATTTAAAAAAACATTTTACTATTTACTTCACTTGTGAGTAGTACTTGTGAAGTGCGAGTGATCCTAGTACTAAGAAAAGGATTGAATTCTGACCTGATGCAAATAAGTGGACGATTTAAAAAAGCAATATCGAAATCACTCAACCATTCACCATGAAACGTATCGGCAAGTCGACTCCATTCCCTGGAGACTTCAAACATTTTCCACGACAGCGAACCGGCGACGACGAAGTTACGAACGCAACGCCGCGCCGGTTTAAACTTATTTCAGTTTTCTACCGTGTTGTGTGGGAGAGCGTAAAAATATTTCAACGGCAGTCATACTTCGAAGTTGAACGGATTGCAGGGGGCACGAAATCGCATCAGATGTGTATACAGATCTTCAACAGTATTTGTTAGGCGGTATACAAATATGACTGGATAGAATACTCGGTATTACTACGGCCGCAATTTTAGATAGTTGGATGT
Source organism: Glyphodes perspectalis (assembly GCA_951394215.1). Classification (NCBI taxonomy): domain Eukaryota; kingdom Metazoa; phylum Arthropoda; class Insecta; order Lepidoptera; family Crambidae; genus Glyphodes; species Glyphodes perspectalis. The sequence continues at coordinate 1,925,077 of OX596204.1, read as the reverse complement.
TTTTTTAACCGTGATAGCTTTTTCTGCTTTTGGAATGACAGTAAACGTACATCCATTCAATTTAGCTGCCAGTTTTGGATTGTAAAGGAGAAAAGTCAAACAGTTTGGAATTGCGCAAATTGTGTTTAACTTTATTTATTGGAAAGCGTCGGCAGTTCGAAGGTAACGTGTCTCACGCGAAAGGGTTCTATCTAAGTTCACACTCTAATTTGACCTATTGATTTTTCATTCCAAGTAAGTTACTTATGTTTATATCGGGCATGGTGCTTAGTGTGTAAGTTCGTATTTATATCATTAGCTCCAAGCTGAAAAATCGTGCGGAAACTTCTACATTCAAATAACTGATTTGAAAACATATTCCAATTGACCTGACTCCCCTTCCTATGAATTATGAAGATCGGAGAGGAAATGACCTCTCTGACCGTAACTATCTAAGTAACTAAACTTCACGCCACTTCCCTGTGGGGTAAACAGACACCTCTTATCTAATGACCGAACGCCATATGACACGATCCTTACACACGTCACTCGTCTCTTCAACATTAATGATCCTTATCATACAAGCTCTACGGTTTTTATGTCTCCTGACATCCTTAGTAAATATAAATTAAGTCGGAAACTGAGTAGTCAATATTGCAAACTTCCAGATGCCGGTTCCGAAGTCCATTTCTAGTAAATAGTTATACGATCATTTTAGTTCGTATTCGTAAGCTTTCTGTAGTTACCGAATTGTCTTGCATCGTTCCTAGTTAGCATCCGCTTGGACCATGATCCCCGATTTGGCGAGTCTGGTTATAACATCTTCGCCTTACACAAAAAGCGTTATTTTTATCTCAGCGTCTAATAAAGCCAAATCTTTACTCCGAAAGTTTGTCAGCGCTAACGCGGTTGGCATTCGCGAGCGCACGCTACTTAAAATCCCCAATCAAGCCGGCTCAGCGCAACTTAATTTAAACTGCTATAACTCGCCAGTATCGGGAAACTTTTTATCCAGACTGATTAAAATGAGCGATGGATGGGATTCAGGCTGTATAGTGTTTATGATTATGGTGACAAAGCAACTTGTACAGTGAATTATCAATTTCAAAAGTTATATTTGGATAGATGATCGAATTATTATTGTTAAATCTACGATGCATCATTTTACATTGCGGAGACTGCGCCAAAAGATAATCAAAATTATATAGCTCCAGTAATATGTAAACAAATGATGTCGATCGAACATAAGAGAACGCCATACAATCCTGCATCGCACTGACGAAGTTATTCTCGCTACTAAGTATATATACTATACACCGCGACGATTAGTTAGTTAGTTAGTTTCCCGCTGCCCCGTCAGCCCGGTAGGTAGTAAAGGCCGCCTTCGGCCAACTACAGATGTCCTCTCAAAAAAAAAAAGTTAGTTAGACCTAGGTCCCCGAGCAAGCAACACCTAGCTCGGCGGAAGTACTTCCACTAGTGCGAGCGCGTAGTTCGCACAATATTATTGTCAAGTTAAGTCAACTATTGGCTAGTTTATGATGCATATGTCTCGCAAGTGGTGATAGCTCAATGGTTTAAATATTGTTCCAAACTCTGTGGTTTGAAACTAAATTAAACATTTTATAGGCACCTTAATTTTTTTTATAGGTACTTTAGATAGGTATAGATTTTTTTAATTAATTTCAATTTTATGGCATTAACTCAACAAAAAGGCAAACATCACCAGAGAAGCTGCTAATTCGAACTATGTAAACGTGTATACATTATCATGGTAGACCTTGAAAGCTCAGAAATCTATATAATTCGCTAATCCCAAGCGTATGTCAAAGGAACGATATATATCTGTTGTTATTTTCTTCTTATCTCAACTTAAATTGTCTACAATTAGGAAAATACTTCTGTTGATTTTGAATTCGCCCTGGTTGGATCCATGCGGTCATTAAATAATTCACCAATTTCAAAAGTAACAATTCATGTTTACACATCAAATAAAAACAAACGCGTATAAAAGTTATAATAAATATCAGATCCGAGCTCAGACCTTCAGACCCGTTTCCAATAAGCTCAAACAAAACTGTCCGGAATAATTGTTCGCTCTAAATTCACGCTAAGCGAGCAAACGAAAGGTGAAAGGTCACTGGAGAGTTGAGGATAGTGTTGCCTGGTCTAGCGAGTTAAATTTCTGGGACTCTGGATTACAGATCGGGACAGGAATAAAACTAAAAAAGGGAGAAAGAGAAGAAAACTAAAGAGGTGAAATGCGGTAGTAGCGCATTGGAATGGACACGAGTGTTATAGGCGAGGGATGTGGGTTCAAACCTGGGTCGAACATCTGGATATTTTTTTTCAATGTACGTATTTATAGCACTAGCTCGAAGGTGAGGGAAAACATCGTCATTTATTTTTAATTTTCCAGACTGACACGCCAATTCCCCAATTACAAACTAAGCTTAAGTTTGGGCTATGGGTACTAGGTGAACGAATAGACATACTTAAATACGTTTATAAACATCCATGACTCGAGTACAAATGTCCATGTTCATCACACGAAACATTTGCCCCTAGCGAGATAAGAACCCGCGACCCTTGGTTTCGTGGCCAGGTGGTCTCTGAGCACTCGACCAACGGGCTAATCATGAAAAATGCACTTTCATGCAAATATCTATGGATGTTCAACCATGATCCAAATTGTCTGGTTCTTCTGTCTAATGGTCTCGAAGGTTAGATTGGCAGTTGCTTCAGTGTAACTCAAGTCACTAAATGTTAAACACACGAACCACGCAAATCGGGACACTTAGCTAGGTACACTAGCGGAGGATCAAAATGAAAAGTCCCGGGCCACTCACTAAATCCACGTCACCAGTCCTCCGAAATTCAGAACGTCCCACGCAAAACGGGACACGTGGCCACTCTAGCGGAGGATCAAAGCGAAAAGTTCCGGGCCACTCGCGAGTCACTCGATTAACAAGTCGCCGAGTAGGAGCGACTCGCATACTTTCAGTGCCTCGACTAACACGATTACAAGTTTGATTCGGGGTCGAGTCAAATTATCTGGAAAAAGGTACGAGTTCTTTAAAAATTAATTTGTTGCCAGTCTTCCTTATTGGCGGTAGTAAAGGTTTGTCAATGTTTAATGTAGTCGCATCCTCAATTAAACATGCGCAGAAGACTTTCCGTCATCGTTGAAAGCTTTGGTGAAGTAAACATCACACATTCTGTTAGGTTTTTATTTCCAAACCACTGAACACAACAGTGGGGAATAAGATGTAAACAGGTAAATCAATTCAGGTAAATAACATTTTAGTGTCTGCTTGTAACGTCAAAATATCATCAGCTTATTATCAAATACATACAGGTCTTATCATTTGGACCGCGAAAGACCTAAAATGTTGTTAGTTCTAAATGAAAGAAAAAGGTATTCTTAAATAACCGCAGTTCGTTTTCCACCTAGTGATCCCGAATAATTATACTGATGTCAAAGTGGTCCAGTCACTAAAAGGTTGGGAACCTGGTTTATACGATACTTATGAGAAAAAAAACAATGTTTAAGGATTGATTTTGATAGTCTGTTTGTTTTAGGTAATTTGTGAAACGGCAGAACCGATTGGGATTATAAGAGTAACTAGCTGACAAGGCGCACTTCGTAACGCCCCCTTCTCGGATTTTAAATAACCTTTTTTTTTTATTTATCGCGCAACTTTTTTTATTTTTTCACAGCTAAAAAATAATTAGCGACATTGGTAAAGCCGTTCTCAAGTTAAAGCTTTGAGGTGGACCACCCTTATCACTTAGGGGTATGAAAAATAGATTACAACCAATTCTCAGACCTACCGAATGTACAAATAAAATTTCATAAAAATCTATCAAGCCGTTTTGGAGGAGTTTGCTAACAAACATCACGACACGAGACAAAAGACAAATCATTGATTATGTTACTTCGCAAGGACCAAGTGACGGGCAGCAGCCAGTTTATAATATTAGGAAGGGTTTGTTTGAGAAACATTTTCAAAGTGACATCACCGTAAACAATCATTATTTACATGAATGATTGTTTACGGTGATGTTACATTCTGCACCCTCATTAATTGTCTTATTAACTGTGACCGTAAACAATTACGCAATCTTTGAACCGTTCTTCCCAAATGACTTCAAAGTCGCGCCACATTTTCAGGGTTTAATCATCGCTACCTTTGAATATTCATTACGTTTATCTCCATAATCCTTGGTCACGTAAGGGTTATTAAAATACAGAGGAAATATTTCAATGTTTGTTTATATGTGAAAAAAATGGGTCCGGCCAGAATACCAGCGCTCATGCGGCGTTAGTTTGACGCCGCAGTAGCATAATGCTGAGGCAGGGACCCATATTGGCGCCAATCTGTTTTCTTTTTTCTTTTTTTTATTCTACTGGTTTTCCTTTTTTGTACTATTTTGTCCTGTGTATGTATTAACAATTGTGCGTCCAATAAATGTTATTTCTTTCTTTCTTCTTTCTTTCTATGTTTGCATTAAATAAACTACGGAACTATAGGACCGATTTGAAAAATTCGTTCACCAATGAAGAGGTACTTTATCTGCGAGTAATAAAGACTATATTGTATCCCCGTAAAGTGCGTGTATAGCAATTATGTATACGTCGGTCAAATTGTGTTTCTATAAACGCACGTGTCACGTGCAACAATGTTTTTTCTACGACTTTTCCTAAATCGACAAAAAAATACGGCTTTCCATACTAAATGACCAAACAGCAGAAAACAAAAGAGAAAATTCGATTTTTTTTGGCTATTTAAGATAATGGTAGAACAAATGTTTTTGTTTAAGATGTCAGTAATCTACTCCTGCGAGGTTGTTGGTGTTTTACGAATGACCCTGTATAACCATAAATTCGAAAAGGGACTTCTTTTTACTTTCGCTAACTAACTAACTAACTTAAATAAGTTTACACGTGGCTAACAAAGGTGTATGGCGAAAATAGAAAGCAGATAAATCCCACGGCACCGAGAAGATATATATTTGCAAACAAACTGTTTATGATATTAGCCATATAGGAGAATAGCGACATTTTGAGTGATAAATTACTTTTAACACAATACGAAAAAAGAAGCATTCTTTGATTTCGTGGCGATTTTGTTAATATGTTAGGTGAAAAGCGAAGCCAAACTACAAAGATAAATCTATAAAATATACATACATAATACATACATAACATCACGCCCATAATCCCCGAAGGGGTAGGCAGAGTCGAAGGGGCAGCATGCCCCTTCAACCACATTTAGCCAAAAATAAAGCCGGGCTGGGCTAGATGGTAAATTGTGAAAAAGCAGTGACAAGCGGCTAACCTGTCGCGTACACATTCACACACCCAAAACCTGATATACCAGTACCAGTCGCCTTTTACGACAAGCTTGGCAAGAACCACAGTTGGCATATTCTTTTTTAGTCCCAGACCAACATGGGACAGTGGGCTGGGTTGGCTGTGAAAAAGGAGTGACAAGTGGCTAGCTCGTCGCCTACTCGGTCACATACCCAAAAGCCCGTAAACCATTAGTCGCCTCTTACGACATGCTAGGCAAGAACCACAGTTGGCACATTCTTTTTTTTGTCCCAAATCAACATGGGCCAAGTCCCAGACCAACATGGGACAATAAAATATATTCATGGCTTATTAATTACGAGCCATAAAACAATACAACACCGCTCGCAATAACTGCAGACATTCGAGTTCCTTTAAGGAGAAAACGTTGAATAAGGAACGACGAAAGAATAAAATGAATAAGCTGTCTACGCTTTGAATATTAAAATATGTTTGAACGAAGACATTGAAACGCGAGCAAAGAGACAGCATTCAACATTCGACCTTATACTAACGTTGTAGAATTGTATTTCAAAAGGCTGCGGTACAGAGAAGAGTCTTAGACAATTTATATGAGAGGATTCACAGCGTTTGTTGCGAAAAAATGTGCGAACATGCTTAGAGGCGAGCATCAACTGTGCGCTTATAAGGCGCTAGTAAAGAATGTATAAGATAATCTTACTAAAATACTCTCAATAGAGCAAGGGAAGACGAGAAATGTTATTTTTGGGGCGTATGGATTGAGTGCTGCTTTTGAGAGTTGGGGTAATTAGAATCGGGAGCACTGGCAGCCTTATAACTTTACTAAGATCTGACATTAGGACAACATTTTTATATATGCTATACTTACAGAACTACCTATATATTGTGATCAACTTAATGGGTGGGTAGTCAAATATTACAGAATAAGTGATATGGCGATAATTACTTAATATATGTCTGCTATATATATGTACCATGTTGGTCGGGGACTAAAAAATAATGTGCCTACTGTGTCTCTTACCTAGCATATCGTAAAAGGCGACTAATGGTATATCGGGTTTTGGGTATGTGATTGTGTAGGCGACGAGCTAGCTACTTGTCACTACTTTTTTACAATTTTCCATTTAACCCAGCCCAGTTTTGTTTTTGGCTGAATGTGGTGAAAGGGGCCGGCTGCTTCTTTGACTCTGCCTACCCCTTCAGAGATTACGGGCGTGATGTTATGTAAACGTAAAACCAAAACGAAAATAAAATCCAACCTCATTCGAATAATTTACCCTTCGATATGCCAGTGCACTTGAATTAATTACTTTTTCATAAGAGATCATTGCTAAATTTCTTCCCAATAACATAGTATGGCGTTTAAAGTATTTTAATTCTGGCACTATATCGTGATAACCCAAGTAATACAAATTTTGTACCATTCCGTACGTAAGTTATAATCAATTGGCATCATTTCCATAAACTTGACTAAATTCAAGTCTTAAAATAATACACCGCAGAGCAAGACCGGATAGTTAAAAAGGCGAATGGTAGAAAAAAATATGGCGAAAACGATCCCACTTCCCGTCTCCGGCAGAGAGCGAGCTTTCACAATTAGCTAAAAAGCTTCGTAGAGCTTATCTGGCACCTGGTAAAGGCGCATTCAGACTGTGCTTTACGATATTGGCTGAATATCGGTAGGGATTATCTGGAATGTATAAAGAACGAAAGGTTTTAAAGAGGTTGCATTATATGGGTATTGATATCACAGCGCGTTTATCTCCGAAATGGATTAAAGAGTTTAATAAACTAATGCTGTATATATTTTTTGTAAATATAAATAAATAATATCCGACGACATCACATACATTGATCTGTCTCCGAAGTAAGTAGCTTAAGCAATTGTGTTACAGACTCAGAATCAACAGTGGTATTACAAATATATGTACTTAAATAGTGAATATTAACACCCAGACACATAACAAACACAAGTATTCATTATACGAATATTTGTTGTTCATAATCACTGAAATACGACCGATATATTTTCACAATTCTTCTAAAGAATTTCCACGACTTTTCACTGTGTGAACGCACCATAAAATCGCTTCTATTGTTAGCCATCTCCGGGCTTTCATGGCGTTATTTTTAACAATTTTTAATATTTCAAAGTGCCGGCTACATTGCCACTCGCAGTTCAATTTAATCAAGCTATAGTTTCATCTTCAACCTTTGTCCGAGTAATACGTAAGAAGCATTAATACTTTAAAGTATTTTTTCAATAATAGTGGGACATGAGAAAGTTTAATGAAATTAGACAAGTTGTTTTCGGGTCCATTTGTTTGGCAATCTGAGATACATCAAAGCATTTTTGACAAGAATAATATGTATATTGTATATTATGAAACTACTAATCAAACTGTTTTAAAACTTGTTTATTTTATTCGTTATCTAAGATTATATATTATCTATAACTATATATGTTTACCAATCTAAACCATATAATATAGAACATATAATGAGTACCATTATAACCATAAAACAGTTTCTTTTTGCTTTCCATTAGGTCTAATTACCAATTGGTCTAATTTATTACAAACCCATGCTTTTAATTCGTTCAAGTGTCATCTGTTTGGATTGAAACCGCTGCATGTATACCTTAAATCAAGCATTCCGTATCAAACACAGGACACAGAGTTCCACAATCCGGTGTGCAGCAGACAATTGCCCACGTTGCCGAGCGCTCGGCTCCGCCGCAGCGGAGCGCTCGGTAATCCAATTGCGCTCTGCTCAGCCCGGCCCCTCTCGACTCGAGCGCTCGGTAACTAGCTCAGCGCTGGTCTCGGCTTTGATTTAGACTAGAGGAAATGCACTGTCTTTGTTGCTCTTTGTTTCCGCTATTTGCGGTTTACGAAAAGAAAAAAAATCTGATTAGTTGTTGCATGCGACTTCGTTTGAGGTGAATTTAACAAAACATGTTACCGATTCCAGGCGGATTCCACTCTTCTTCTTAAATAAAAGAGAAAGGTTTAGGATCTAAGAGAAATTACGCTATCCCCAGCATTCTTAGAAGGAATCCGTTGCACAGACAGTTTCTGGTGAATACTGAATCTTTCATCTATTAAAAACAAAGTTTTACATTTCTATGTTATTCCGAATGAAGATATACATACATAGATAGATAGATAGCGAGTTGAATGACTGCCCTATCCTGTGTTGCTAGATAACAAAATCCTTTTACAATCCAAAATTGTTTTGATTCATCGTCCGTTAATTAACCTTATAAAACGAACTCTATCCAAATATTATTTCTTTGAACATTCAAATGAATTTGAGTTGAAATGATGTGATCTTTTGTGTAGCAGATATTTCTATTCTCCGTTTGAATAAAGTATTGTATTGAAATAATTGCCATAAAATGTAGATAAAAAGTCTATTATTTTATATATTAATATTAGAATGTAGAAAAACGAAGTGTGATATAATCGTAGTAAGTGGGAGGATGTGATCTCTGCCCACCCCTTTCTCTGGAAAAAGGTGTAACATTACGTTATAAATTGAATTTGCGAAAAACATTTTTGTGACTAATAATAATGTAGGTATTTATTCATAAAGTTGCGGTCATGTCAGTAGCGATAAGCGGATACAATAATCCTTGTCCGCATTCCGCTATCCGCTGTGGCAAGCATGTAGATATAAATAATAAATAAATCCCACAATCACCATCACATTCATTGATCTAACTCCAAGCTAAGTAGCTTAAGCACCTGTGTTACGGATATCAGAAACAACATTGGTATTACAAATATATACTTGAATAATAAATATTAACACCCAGTCACAGCACAATCACAAGTATTCACCACACGAATGTTTGTCCTGGGTGGAGATCGAACCCATAACTCTTGGCGCATAGGGCAGGGTCACAACCGAATGCGCCATCGAGCCAGTCACACCCAGATATCTGACACATGCATACGTTTCCATCTTTAATGTAGAATCGTCGCTATTACAAGATCCCACAACAACACAATTACACCATCTGCTACGTACTGTATACGCACATACCTTTGCGCTTGCGATCCCCGGGTAAGCAGCTTTATAAGCGATATGCTACTTGAAGCACCAACTTTAATAAGATTAAGTTAGGTAAGATGCAAAATTGTTACCGTAGATCTCGCGAAGAGTCCAATAGTGAAGAGCCCGAAATCTGCGCCGCGCCTGAAGAATGACCACCGTGAGGTTTAGTCGGTAGTAGAGTGGTTTCCCTAAGCTTTGAGCCCGACACACCCTCGTAGGCCGAACCTAGGTTTACTTGGACGGTGCGTAAATGCATTCCTCACAGAAAATTGTGGATAATAAGTATTCACTATTTGTTACCTTTACGACATGCTAGGCAAGTAACACAATTAGGGTTTTTTTGAATTAAAACATCTAAAAGATGGCGTAACTGTGACGTGCGGTCTTGTCACCCTCCTCATTGGTTAGTTGTCAGACCAAACTGACATGCTCTCAACAAGAAGCCAATAGTGACAGTGATAAGACCACGAGACTCCCTCGTGCCATCTGGCGGTTTTTGTTGTTTTGAAAACCCTTATTAGTCCATTTGTTTTCCTCCCTCATGGGTCACATGGGGTTATTTAATTGAAAAAATCCTGACTATCGCCACCGCTTCAGCTGCGCTTGCCGCTATAGGTATGGCCACAGTCTAAACACTAAATATGCAGCTTAAAATCACTGTCATTATTATAATGTGTGCCTGCTAGGGCTGATTTTAATTCTCCTACGCAATTGTGTGCATTTTATAATACCTACTGCTAATGGCAAGTTATACTAGAACATTAAAAGGATAAATACTAAGTGTTAATCTAGATAGCGGTAATGTAGGAACTGTTTATTTATCGTTTATGATAAACATTTTTCCTGTATAACATATGTATGTCCTCAGATTACAAAAGGCAGATAGACCCGTTACAGGCACGAGAGTGCGGCCGGAGAGTATTCCCACGAACGGGAACTACACATTTGAAACCGTGGGGTGCTGCTAGTATGAGTCCCATGTATAGACCCCAATCAAGAAATTGGTGCAAAATAAAGGCTGCTAAGATTGCATGTTTTGTATGTCAATTATAATTACAAAGTTATATTTCAAAAATAAAATTTCAGATGTTTTCATTTTAATGTAAAATATAAATAATTAAATACATGTTACAATACCAACCAATATAATACTACTCGAGCATTAAACACAAAAAACAGTGGGACTTTTTTTCATTACTCTGGCAAACTTACACGCACACTAGGATACAATGTTCCTACAGTGTGTCACGCACTCATAGCTTAATTCTTGCCTCAGATCTTTGTTCCGAGCGGTCCATCTGCCTTTTGTTCTCTAATCTGAGTGTATGTCAATGAAATTAAATGAAGTTGTCTTTATTTACGTAGGCTCCAAAAAGCACTTATAAATCGTCACAATGAGATCAATATCTCGGTAGATGATTTCTTCTTGGTTTCTTCTAAACCGACAAGAAACTCAATAGTTACACTTTTAAAAATGCCAAGTCTTCTATTAGTTAAAATTGTTTAGTGAATGTAAACTTAGCAGTGCAGGCGAACAGCCTATTCTGGGTGTAACCATATCATTTAAATAGTCTTCTAGATAGTAGTTACCCTTTTTAATCAAATTAATTTTTAATATACCTATTATTTAAACTTAAGTATAATCACGCTAGCTATTGGTAACTGCTTTCTTCGCTCGCGTGAATATACGTGTTTTCAAAGTGAGTTGTTATCCGCCCAATTTATTACTGTTATTTGTCTATGCTTAGGGATTAAATACAGAACATTTAGGCTTATCAATATATATATATTTTATTCTAATTTCATGAAAGTAAAACAAACTTACTATAGCTTAGAGTTCTAACTAATATCACAAAAGTTGTCAATATCGAAGTGGAATAACACTTTTTTAAGTAGCTTTTGACGTACCTTAACTACATTTGAACGGAGGACAAAAGGATTCAAGAGCTGAATGTGTTTGGATGCAGGAGGATTTGGTGTTATAGAGTGGTGACCATTTCAGCAAAATATAAATATAAATAAATATCACACTACATCACATACATCGATCTGACTCCGAGGTGAGTAGCTTAAGCACTTGTGTTACGGATATCGGAATCAACAGTTGTATTACAAATATACACTTAAATATTGCATATTAGCACCCAGACACAAAACAAACACAAGTATTCATCACACGAATGTTTGTCCTAGGTGTGGATCGAACCCACAACTCTTGGCGCATGGGGCAGGGTCACTACCGAATGAGCCATCGAGCTTGTCGATGTAACAATTCCTTGGTATTGTTTAAATTGTTTCTATTTACATGTACTGAATAAAAAACTTTCTCAATTATTATTTTTACCATTCATATTTAGACCTAATATTAGTACTATAAGGTTTAGTTCTGAAAAATCTTAATTTCCTATAAACACATATAGATTCCGTCAACCCTAACGACTGGTCACTAAATGTCGCACTTGCAGGCTATTTACAAGAATCCGGATACACAAACACCACCGAGCCACACCAAAAAGAGTCTTACCACACGCGAAATAAAGCTCATTCTAGCAATTGCTGTACTCCGACGGTTAGGCCGAGTGTGCACCGACTACACTATGAATGTCAAGGGAATCAACGCCTCTGCTGTTTCGAGACTAGTTTTTGTTTGTGTTTGATAGATTCGAAAAGTTATACCAACTATCTGTGCCTTAAATGTCAACTGACGTAACGACATAGGCTTGACATACATGTATGTATGTACCTAAACGATACAATGTCTAATATAACTGATTAGATTTCGCGGATTGATCATCATCTTCCCTACGTAATGTCCTTATCAGGGTTGGCGTTGATCATGATCCTAAATTAAGCGTGTCTGGTTAAAACATTAAAGCGACTGCCATATGGCATTATATATGGCATATGGAAGTCTTATATAGGGCATATGGAATTCTCTAGGCCGTAATTTGATTTGGGTAAGGAAAATTATATCATGGCCTGACCAGTGGCGGACTATGCCTGTTTTAGGCCCGGGGCGGCAAAGAGGGATTAGTGGAGTTTCGTCATTGATTTAACTTCCATACATTGAGTGTAGTTTGGTGATTGGCAATTAAAATATTTAAATTTGGTGTAGTTTCGTCATTAGTGCATCGGCTCTTAAAATGATGAACAGTTCACAAAATGAGACTACATGATGGAGCTGTACGAGGTCCCTAGTAGGGGTACGAGCAGTGTTGCTTGACCGAAATTATCCCACTGTTTATTATAGGATGATTACAGGAACTTGGTGATAATATGAGCCCCCCCAGGGCCAGAGGCCCGGGGCGGACCGCCCCTTCCGCCCCACCGGTTAGTCCGACACTGGGTTTGACCTTGAATACCTAAAGGCTCTCATAAGTGACTGGGGATTGTAATCCAGTGGTATATTTTGGATCCAGAATAGAAGCTGAAATTGTGCTGGACCTAGCTGGATTGCTTGTTCGAATATTCCAATCCCCAGTAGGGGTAAAATCCAGCGGCATTAAACCAGTGCATGTCGGCGGATCTAGCACAGCTAAAATCGTGCTAGGCCCGGCTTAATTGCTAGTTCCAGCATTGCAATCCCTATACGTGACGGGTTATTGTACATTTGCCACAAAGTAAAAAAACATTCCATACATTGATAGTTAATTCGTCACAAGTACCTAAGTACACGATATTGTAAATTCGCTACAATTCTTAAGACGTAAATTTATTACGCAACAATAGAATTATGACGAATTTACACATGCATTTATTTGTAAAGAATTAACTTTGTGTCAAATGTACTATAACCCCACGTGACCTTACGATATTTCTGATTCAACATTTACGATGCCAAAACCTATGCTCAAAAATTCGGCTCATTCCTTTCCGACGTGAAACCCTTACAGACTAAGAGTCTAATTGCCATCTCAAGACACGCTAGCCCCCCATTACACGGCAGTCGCACCCCCAGTCCACTTGTCCGTCCGTCAACGGGCGACACCCAACAATTTGTAAACATTTATACTCGCCTCTCATTATGCTGTATCGGTCATTATCCTTCACGGCCGCCCGAGCGGCGCGGCGCTTGGCTCACATAAGTACTTGCGATATTACGTACTCGTAATTTCTATTAGTTATGCTATACCTAGAAGTTGGTCTGGGACATGGCCCATGTTGATCTGGGACAAAAAAAAAGAATGTGCCAACTGTGGTTCTTGCCTAGCATGTCGTAAAAGGCGACTAATGGTTTACGGGCTTTTGGGTATGTGACTGAGTAGGCGACGAGCTAGCCGCTTGTCACTGCTTTTTAACAATTGTCCATCTAACGTGGCATTATTTTTGGCTGAATGTAGTTGAAGGGGCACGCTGCCCCTTTGACTCTGCCTACCCCTTCGAAGATTATGGGCGTGATGTTATGTATTATGTATAAAATTTCGAAAATTTCGAAAACGAAATAGGCAGGCAGACCAATCCTGGTCTAATGTGCCGTTTGTATTATTTGCAACTAACCCAATTTATATAGTTTTCCATCTAACCCAATTTTAATGTTGGTTACACTTACAATGGGTTAAAAGTGGCTCAAGGAAATCACTGCTCCTTCGACTCTGCCTAAGTTCGGTGTTGGAGGGCGTGATAAAAAGTAAGTTATTATGTAAGAGATCGTTTACTAAATCACTACCAACGAATAGTGATACCATAATTTTTGTACCTCCAACGGACATTAATGGTATGAGTTGGTCTAGACCTCAAAGTTGTAAAATTAATACTTTGACGCTGAAAAGAGAGACTACCGAATTTCTTGCCGGTTTCTTCTCGGTAGAATCAACATACCGAACCGGTGGTAAATTCATGTAGCTTTAAGGATCACCTACGTAAATTTGACGATTTATACTTGAATGTACTTTCTTTATAGTTATACAGATATTCAGGGGAGTCGTGCACAATGCATGTTAAATTGATATCAACACCCATTTACTCCAACAGTCGTTAGCACAGCATTACCACATAATAACGCCGGTATTTTAGCGCTGGATCGAGATCCGAAGTAGGCCAAATAGTTAACATTCAACAGTCAGTTGATATAAAACTTGGCAGGCTCACACAAAGCGCACGCGCACGCTCCGAGCGAACGTTATCGGCCTTTACGTCAAAACTGTTTGTCTGTGGTAATGGCTTGAACACACAGATAATCATTCCATAGAGCTACATTTTCATTTTTAATATTTATATTGTAAATGCGAAAATAGTTTTGTTGAGAAGTTTGACACCCCATTAAGTTAAGATCAATCCTTAAAAGAAGGAGTTCCTATGTTGACTTTTAGTCGCCATCATTAGTCCAACTCAACAGTGACGATTATATATGGATTTTTTTATTTTTGTTTACGTATAAAATTTCCGGCTGGGTTAGATGGAATTCATTGTCATATGTTGGTCTGGAACTTTAAAATAATGTGCCAACCGTGGTTCTTGCCTAGCATTTCGCAAAAGTTTTGGGTATGTGACTGTGTAGGCGACAAATCGCTACTTTTCCACAATTTTCTATCTAACCCAGCCAAGTTTTGTTTTTGGCTGTATGTGGTTAAAGGGGCCTGCAGCCCCTTTGACTCTGACTAGCCCTTCGCGGATTATGGAAGTGATGTTATATATAAAATTAACTTTCGATATCAACACTGGTGGTTACCGTATATCTATTTATATTTAATTAACTCTCCTATGTTATTTTAAGCAACAGCTTCTCTTACAGACATTGTCACCAAACCTTCATCATCATACTAGCGTTATGTCCCGTGCTTAGTCGCGGCCCGCTTGGACCATGATCCAGGATTTAGCGAGTCTGGTATTTCCATGAAGCTACTTTCGATCTGACCATCGTAAACCTTAGCTAGGGGAACCAGACAATACCATATCATGGTTAAACATCCATAGTTGTTTGAATGTGCAGGTTTCATCACGATGATTTCCCTCACCGCCGAGCTAGTGGTATAAATACGTACATAGATTTGAAAAATCCGGAGTTACGTGCATGGGTTTTAACCCGCACCCCTTAAGAGGCTTACCATTGAGCTACCACCGCCACTTGACACCAAACCCAACGGCCAACATATTTTGCCGCTTCACACACGACTATCGCAAGTTAAATCAAATCTTGCTGAACATATACCACCATTATTAGAGAACATTAAAGTACAAAAGGTTACCGTGTGGATATGCTATAAGCGATATAATTGCGCGCGCGCACTAGCTGTTTAATCTAAGCTAGATCTGTAGCCGCGAACTTAATGGGCGATCATGAAGTAATGCATAGGTCATTCCTAGTAATTGGAGCACTAGTTTTTAGTGTACATTCGCATTGTATGGTCTATAATGTGCACGGTATGATATACCTACTTGTGGTTCGTTCAATTTACGATCGCGATCTCTTTGGCCCTCGCTATTACCGTTTGGCAGTACTTTACAAAAACAACTCTGTATTAAACGGTAAGCTACTAAGTAAAAAAATATTTTAGATTTTATTATTTTTAATTAAAAAAACCTATCCTTTTCTTATATAAATCAGTGGTTAAGAAGTTTTGATTTTAATTGTAACAAAAAGCACTCCATTTCGCATATTTAATATAATTAAGATTGATATGTTAAATTTATTTAAAAAAATAATCGCCACAGATTAAGAAAAAATCCATCGAAGGGCCAAAAGCATTAAATTTCATTCATTACCCAAAACTTACCTTATGCTACTGAATAAGTTATTTATGAGACACACTTATTTACCTAGATCATAAAGTGACCAAAGCACCGTTAATTGTATTCCATAGCATGTTAGTTTAACGCGACGTGAAATAAATCACGCATTATGAAACGATATCTACAACAGCGCACAAATAAAAGCATGAACAGCGCCCAAATCTTGCCAAAATCGATTAATTATAAAACCCCTCGCTTAACCAGACTAGATTAAAATGGTTATTGTGGCCAAAACTGGGCTAGTGTCTAACAAAAAGGTCGATTAATGAGCGATCGTTATCAATCACGCGCAGACACAGTCGCAGGCGCGCTAACCCAAATATGCGGCCCTTTCCAACCATCATGGCCGCCCGCTCTTATCAGCGTTGCGTAGGTTGCGCGCGAGTTAAGGTTGAGCACCCTAACGAAATATCATTCGTAAGCAATACCACAACAGCACCCCAATCTGGGTCGTGCGTCATACCTAAATAGCTTATTAGACATTAAAATTAATATAAATAGTTGTACTTTAGATCATAAGATCGAATATTGTTTAGACAATTAACTAGCATAGTTGTTATATTGTA
Organism: Glyphodes perspectalis; assembly: GCA_951394215.1. Lineage (NCBI taxonomy): Eukaryota > Metazoa > Arthropoda > Insecta > Lepidoptera > Crambidae > Glyphodes > Glyphodes perspectalis. The sequence goes on along the minus strand of OX596204.1, from coordinate 1,908,403 downwards.
ATTCCTTGTCGTAAATAAATAAATTTAATTTTTTTTTAAAAGTGTTTTGGTTCCGTCAACTTAATTGGTGCAGCCGTGTAGGGACCCGTTAGGCAGATCCTCTGTTCGCAGATACACTCTCTTCGACGAAGTACCTGCCGTACGTTTCAACGTTTTGATCGGGGACACAAACGAACAAACAAATTTATTAAGAAGCGGACCAGCAACACTCACACAAGGACTACCAATATTCCAGAGGGACATGGGACAAGTTGCAGTACTGTGAGTAGATCTTTTTCACCAACTGTAAGTCCAATCCTTCTCTAAATTTTGTATGTATTTATATATCTGGTATTTATGGGATTTATTACGCCTAATACACAGTAAATACATACCTAAGTAAGTAAGTTTAGTTAGATACTTTTTAGTCGCCTTTTGTGTTTTTATTATTGTTTAATTAAATTGATTATTAGCAATGGAGAATATAAACAGAGTCCCTATGGAACTGGTTAAAATCATTCCCGTATTTGATGGCGATACTAGACTTTTGCCACTTTTTATAAAAAAATGCGAATATATACTCCAGTCGTATCAGGGTAATAACATCCAAAATGAATATTTATTCCATGTTATAACTAGTAGATTGTCAGGCGAAGCCGCAAGCTTAGTAGGAGAACGGGAGCAGATTAATACTTGGGTCGAATTAAAAACATTACTCTCGCAACATTTCGGTGATCCCAGATCAGAGGAATGTTTAGCTATGGAATTAGAGTCCATTAAAATTAATCAAAACGAAAGCTATACCGAATTTTGTCACAGGATACAACATATGAGAAGTATTTTGTTTTCGAAAATTAACGAAACGATTGACGATGCGAATTTACGTTTAGCGAAACAGTCTATTTATAACCATAGTTCGCTAAATGCTTTCTTGTACAATTTACCAGCATATTTAGTTCGACTCGTACGATTAAGAAACGTAACTACTCTAGAGGAAGCCTTGAAAACTGTATTAGAAGAACAAAACTTCCAAACAGTTTATGACAATAGGAACTCGAAGTTTACTCGAAATCCTAGGCCAAACTTTAATAATAGGTATAATAATTCCATGAAATATAGGCCGAATCAACAAGTAGAACAACCAAATACATTTAATCCCAATATTCGTAATAATCCGCCACATTATAACCAAAATAACAACAATCATTCATTTAACTCGCCAAATAATTCATTACAGTATAGACAAAATCACTTTACAAATAATCGCAATAATTATCACCAACCACACTTAGCAACTAGGTCAGTGCCGCAGCGCCCGAACCAACATAGTCAGCAGTTCGCGGACAATGCCCCTGCGCCGGCACACCGGCCGACTCAATATCACTCGTCGCCACAAGCGTCAAGTTCGAACACTGACGTCACAATGCGAACGGCTAGTTCTAGGCGAATTAATTATACTGATAACGAACGCAATCAACCTTGCACTTCTCAGCAGTACTACGAACCAAATCAGTACGGTCATTCGAATAATGATGAGGAAAATTTTCAAATAATAGCCTCATACATTCCGAAAGAATAAAACTCAATTGCACTAGGCATTTAAATTTACCCCACATATATATACCCGAATTAAAAGCAGTATTTATGATAGATACCGGGAGTACTAGATCATTTATCAGCCCGAGTTTAGCATTTAAGTATTTTAATGACTTTTTACAGCATGAACCATTTGAAGTAATTAGTACTCACGCAACAAGCAAACACGAAAGTATTGTTTACATAGACCTACCATATATATTTCGGAACAAACAAAAACACAAGTTTTACGTATATAGCGTAGATGAGAGATACGACGGTTTAATAGGTAGCGACTTGCTAAAATCGCTTGACGCTTCTATAGACATGAAAAATTTAACGCTTTTTACGAAAAATACAAGTATACCAATAATTTATTCGCCACCCATACGAGAAATGCTCAAATTGCCACCTCGTAGCGAAGTTAGAGTAAAGTTACCAGTTAACTTGCTAAATGGAAATGCCATTTTAAACTATTTGCAATTTGCAGAAGGGATTCGAATGCCCGATGCTTTGGTATTATGTAAAAATGGCTATGCTTTCACCGTTATACAAAATTGTACAGATATTGAACAAACATTAGTTATAACAGCTCCATTTCGCGTCGAAAAGCTTCAAGAAGGTTATCTTAATCAGTCATATCCAGATAATAATTTGAATTTTATAGAAAACAGTAGTGATAAAAGTAAACTATTAGATGACAATTTAAAAAAGTTGAGATTAGATCATATGAATAGAGAGGAAAGAGCAATGATAGAAGGGTTGTGTAGGGATTACAAAGACATATTTTACTGTGACGACATACCATTGTCATTCACAAACGAAGTGAAACATAAGATAAGAACAAAAAATGAAGATCCGATCAACATTAAAGCCCATAGATATCCTCCTGTACAAACTAAAGAAATTAAAAAACAGGTTGAGAAGATGTTAAAAGATAATATAATACAGGAGTCACATTCTCCTTGGAGCGCCCCGGTGCACTTAGTGCCTAAAAAGTTAGACGCATCAGGGGTACAAAAGTGGAGAATGGTAGTAGATTATAGACGACTCAATGACATAACCACGGATGATAAATATCCTTTACCTAACATAAGTGACCTTTTCGACATGCTAGGGAAAAGCCTCTATTTTACAACACTAGATTTAGCGTCAGGATACCATCAAATAGAAGTTCATAGCGAGGACAAACCCAAAACTGCCTTCAGTACACCTTTTGGACATTTTGAATTCAACAGAATGCCATTTGGTTTGAAGACAGCGCCTGCTACTTTTCAAAGAGCAATGGACAATGTATTAAGAGGTCTTCAGGGTATACATTGCTTAATTTATTTAGATGACGTCATCGTGTTTTCTAAGAGCCTACCTGAACACATAGAAAAACTTAAAGCTGTCTTTGATCGATTTAGAAAAACTAATCTCAAAGTTCAGTTAGATAAATCGCATTTTCTTAGAAAAGAAGTATTATACTTAGGACATACTATAACTAGCGAAGGGTTAAAGCCTAATAATGATAAAATTGATGCTGTTCTAAAATACCCTTTACCTCAAACAATACCAGAAATAAGAAGTTTTATGGGATTAGTAGGCTATTATAGGAAATTTATTAAAGATTTTGCCAAAATTACAAGACCACTTACAGCTTGCTTAAAGAAAGGTCACAAAATTGTTATAAATGATGAATATAAAGAAAGCTTTGAAACTTGCAAAAAACTTCTCACTAACGCACCGTTATTACAATTTCCAGATTTGGACAAACCATTCATTCTAACAACAGATGCTTCGAACTATGCAATAGGAGCCGTATTATCACAAGGGTCAATAGGTAGTGACAAACCCGTGGCTTACGCTAGTAGAACTCTAAGCGATACAGAATCTCGATATAGCACTATCGAGAAGGAATTGCTAGCCGTAGTCTGGGCTGTAAAGCATTTTAGGCCGTACTTATACGGAAATAAATTTACGATATTTACGGACCATCGACCATTGGCATGGCTTTATTCATTAAAAGAACCAAACAGCAAATTAACGCGCTGGAGGTTAAGGCTCGAAGAATACGACTTCGAAATAAAATATAAGAAAGGCCAACAAAACACAAATGCCGATGCTCTTTCTAGAGTTAGGATTAATGCTTTAGACGATGATTTAGACTCTATTCTTGTAAACCCAGATGACGATAACGATAAGATTCAAGATATTATCAAAGAGTTAAATACAGAACTTGCTACGAAAACTCGGGATAGGACACAACAAAATAGCGAAATACCCATGTCAATATCAGACACAGAAAGCGAAAAAGAGCCTGAATTAATAGAAATCTCTGAGGATGGCGCAACAGCCAACTCTGTTTCCAATAGAGAACACGAGGGTATCCCAATCTTGAATGAAGCAATAGATTCGAAACCTAGACAAATATTAGTTCATACATGGTATGCCGATAAATGTGATGTTAAAGATATATCGAATAAAAAACAAAGAATTTTAGAGGTGCATATGCCAATAAATAAGGAAACGATAGTAAAAGATTTTCTCAAAGAATATATAGATTTTAAATACAAATATTATGTTTACTTTGAACACCCAGACTTTAGGAAAACTTTTTCTAATGTAGTTACACAATTATATAAAAAAGGAACTTGTAAGTTAGTGGAATGTACGGAACGTATAATAAACTTAATGGATTCTGAACATGATCAAAAAGAAATGGTCATGAAGTATCATGAGGGCAAAACATGCCATAGGGGAATTCAGGAAACTTTAGCTAAATTAAAACGACACTATTGGTGGCAAAATATGAAAGAAACAGTTACAGCTATAATAAACTCTTGCGAACAGTGTAAAAAAATGAAGTACGAAAGAAAACCAGTAAAACCACACATACAATTAACACCAACTCAAACTACACCGTTTCAGGAAGTTTTCATGGATCTTTTGTTTATAGAAAGTAAATATTATTTAACAATAGTTGATGCCTTTAGCAAACTCGGACAGGCTATATACATACCAAATCGTAGTACTCCAGAAGTAGTTAGAGCATTAATTAAATATTTTAGCATGTACGGATTACCCCAGAAAATAAATAGTGACGCAGGAGCAGAGTTTAATAATGAGTTAATTAAAGAACTTTTAAATTTTTACAAAATAGAACTACATATAGGCACTCCGAATAACCCTAGTTCAATGGCAATAGTAGAACGATTTCATTCGACCATAATCGAAATATATCGGTTAGCCAAATACGACAAAAGCGATCTTGATGCTTGCTCTGTCATGACATATGCAATCATGGCATATAATCATAGTATTCATTCAGCTACGGATTTTACACCGTTTGAAATTGCTTTTGGCAATACCGACTTAGGCAATATCTTTGATGTAGATAATGAACGTAATATAATGCAAAAACTACTTCAAGATCACAGAAAACGTTTAAAAGTTTTGTATGAATACATAGCCGAAAAACTACAAGCCGATAAGATCAAAGTTAGGGAAAAAAGGGGAGGTCAGGATGTCCCAGAAATAAAAGAAGGGGATAACATATTTATGAAAACTACTAGAACTAGGAAAGCAAAAGAATTACCCCGTTTCGAAAAAGCTAAAGCTACAGGAAAACCTATTCATAATATAATACCCGTGCAGTTAAATAAAAGAAACACTAAAGTAGCTATAAAGAATATTAAACGTCCTTCACAGGTCGTGGCTAGTACTTCTGGCACTGACAAAACGGAGCTGCAGCATGGAGCTTCAAAACCTAAGTACCAATCCGGGAATAGCTCCTCTGAAAGCTGGAACGGCAGTGATTCGGAATAATTCTTGGACTATTTTAAAAACATTAGATTTAAATTATATTCAAGAGCAAATTAATATTAATATAAACAAGTATAATTATCTAACTAGAGTAATATTTAATAATAGCGAATTTAAGGGGGAATTTGATAGTTTAACTAAACAAATAGATTTATTTATTGACTTAACTAAAAATAGGGTACAACAGATAATACCTACATCCAGATTAAGAAAACGAGCACTTTTTAGCCCTTTAGGATCTTTAATTAAAGTAATATCAGGGAATTTAGATGAAGACGATGCTAAACACTTTGACAATCAAATAATCAAAATAAATAACAGAGAACATTTAGTCGAACAAAGAGTGTCGTTGTTACAACAAGCTTTTCATAAATTAGTTAATGTTTCAGAAAACATAAATTCGAACGTCAATCATTTAGCGCACGAAGAAATAGATGCACTTATTCGAAAAGAAAATTCTTTACATAATGTTTTATCAATCCTTAATACACTATACGAAATCTTAAACAGCTTTAGAACAATTTTTGACATTATTCAAGAAATAGAGACAGCAATAGCTTTCAGTAAATTACAAACTTTACATCAATCTATTATAAATTCTACAGAATTATTAAACATGCTTATAGAAATAGAAAAATATGCGACGTTAATTTATCCATGCAATAAAAATAACTTAGTTAAATTAGAAAGAAATATAGTAGTTAAATCTTATATAAAGAAAGATAGTTTAGTATTTATATTAGAAATTCCACTAATTGAACCAGATATATACATATATTACAAGATAAGTCCCATTCCTATATTCAATTCCTATATGCCCCATACAATAATACCTTCATATCCATTCCTATTGGTGAAAAGATTGAAATACAGGCCAGCAACGAAACCCTGTGAAGAAATCGAGGATGAAAAGTACCTTTGTACAGAAGATCACCTGGCGCAGTATCCAGTTGAGACCTGCATTGAGCAAATACTACAGATGAAGAGTAACCAGAGCAGTTGTCGTCAACACGAAATACAAATTGAAAATCCTAAGATCCAGAGAATCTTCAAGAATTATTGGCTTTTATACACCGCTGATAATCTAATAATAACGGAACACTGCAGCGACCAAGTATACAAACATCAAGTACAAGGCACATACATAATGGTACTCAATCAACATTGCAGAACTCAAATAGGTGAAATATTCATCAACGCCCCAAGCTACACTTCTGCGATCAACATCAAGCTTCCGTTGGTCGAGATGCCAGTCCTACGACAAGAAATCAAGAAAGAAACCAAGCAGCTAGATCTAAGAAACATTGACTTTGGTGATATTAGAGAAATAATCAACAGTGCTAAATTCAGTGCAAGTGAGATCAAAAGTGATTTCTCAATGATAAGTGGAATAAGTTCATGGACAATAAGTTTATATGTAATTGTAGCTATTTGTATAACGTATGTACTTACCAGAAAAGCCATACTAAATTACAATAGTCGAAATTTCCCAAAGCCATGTACAACTTCGGGTAATTTCTCTCTTGAGGGGGGAGGAGTTAAGGTTGAGCACCCTAACGAAATATCATTCGTAAGCAATACCACAACAGCACCCCAATCTGGGTCGTGCGTCATACCTAAATAGCTTATTAGACATTAAAATTAATATAAATAGTTGTACTTTAGATCATAAGATCGAATATTGTTTAGACAATTAACTAGCATAGTTGTTATATTGTAATTCCTTGTCGTAAATAAATAAATTTAATTTTTTTTTAAAAGTGTTTTGGTTCCGTCAACTTAATTCGCGCGCATGGCAACAGGGCGAAGGGCTGCCTCTACACTGCAGTTATCTTTAAAGTCTGATAATAGATATTTTTTAAAAATACACTTAATTTCTTTAAATTTAAATGAATTTTTAACAATATTTAGAGCGGTGGTAGCTCAATGGCAAGGACACGCGCCTCTTAACCGAGGAGTGCGGGTTCAAACCTGGGCACGAATCTCTGGGTTTTTCAAGTCTATGTACGTATTTATACCATTAGCTCGACGGTGAAGCAAAACATCGTGATGAAACCTGCAAATTCAAACAACTTTGGATTTTTAACCATGATCCAAAAAGGTCAGATCGGCAGTCGCTTCAATGTAATTACCAGACTCGCTTAATCCTGGATCATGGTCTAAGCGGACCCCGTCTAAGCACGGGACATAACGCTAGGAAGATGATGATGATAATTAATTTTTAACAACATAAAAACGCAATCATTTCTTGCTACTGAATTATAAAGGGAAATAATGGGTAATGATTTAAGAAAGTGTAACTCTGATCTAGTTTGGACTAAGGCAGTCGTATTTATCATCAATTGTAAGGCAATCCATATAGATTTAACTGTTTTACTATATTTAGCAATTTTACCAAACTTATTTCAACAAACAAGCCTTTTAAGTAGGTACTGAATTTGTTTTAAGTCATAAACTAAAGCTATTATTTATAGTAAGGGATACACAATCGGTGGTATTTTCCCTCCATCCCATGTCAGCTTTAACTTAACTTCTTTAAACTCCTTGTGAGTTATGTAAATAATCAATAAGACTTCAATGTCGCAACATTGCGCAAATCCCAAAAGTAAATCTTTTTTTTAAGCGAATTACTGACCCTTGCTTTATTTGAAACAAATTATGTTGCATGATAAACTCCAGCACTTAATTGCGACAAGAGTTCTGAGCAAATCTCAATTTATGCCCCACGTGCAAAAAGAATTGGAGCGAACATTTTTTGAGCAGGCGTGGGCTGAACACGCCCACACGAATTTCAAATACGGTAACTGTATCACTATGTGAAGCCTAATACGGCACATATCAAGGACTCGTGCCAGGCAAGTGATAGTAAACACTTCAAAATGGACTCGAATAGTATTGTTTAAATCTGTCATTTAATTCCTTTAATGTATACCTACCACATACCGCGTAATGTGCAATGACATAATTGAAACGAAAATACAGTTTCCTCTCATCATATTCTATCACACTTTTGCAGCATGTTGGCTAGCATATCGTATTAGGTACTACTTATTCGTGTTTTGATGTTGAGAGTATGTAGGTGACGAGCGAGCCACTCGCTATTACTTTAAAAAAAAAAATTGATGCAAATCAATTTTATATAGTGCATTAAAAAAAAAAATTGATGCAACTCAATTGTATATAGTGCAAAACTTGGTTTGAGAATGTAATCGCGTTTAGTCCCGTCAGTATTATTTCCAGTGATAATGCAACGCGAAAGTTTAAAATTATTGGTTTGAGAATCTTTCTGCTCTTTGCACTCTGGCCACTCCTTCGAGGATTGCGGGCAAGTTTATATGTATGTATAAATGTATATCATGTACGGCGAATCGTGGTTAGTCAGATATTATTAAAAAAGACAAAAACACGGCACGGCATATTGACTGGCTCGATGGCGCATTCGGCAGTGACCCTGCCCCATGCGCCAAGAGTTGTAGGTTCGATCCCCACCCAGGACAAACATTCGTGTGATGAATATTTGTGTTTGTTCTGTGTCTGGGTGTTAATATCCAATATTTAAGTATAGATTTGTAATACTACAGTTGATTCTGACATCCGTAATACAAATGCTACTTACTTCGAAGTCAGATCAATGTATGTGAAGTAGTCTGATATTTATTAATTTTATTTTGTTTTGAGAGGACGTCGGTAGTTGGCCGAAGGCGGCCTTCACTACCTACCGGGCTGGCGGGGGAGCGGGAAACTCTCACCCCTAAAATTTAGGCAACAGCTTGAGGGCGCCCCCTATGGGGCTCGACCTCGGCTCTGGACATTGCTGAAGAGGGCAGACGCACGTAGGTATACGTTTTTACTTTATGTCTCTAAATAGAGAAAAATACGTTTATAGCAAATCCTCGTTTATTCGCGGTTTAAAGGTATTTTTAATCTAACCGCAATTCGGAAAATATATTAAAGATCGTAAATTATAACAAAGTCATTTAGCAAATTTTATGAATACGGTTTATATGTATATAGTATAGAGATATTGTGTTTTTACATCTCATATTTGTGAAATCATAACACTGATCATAAATGACATCTTAAAATTAAATTTAAATTCAAATACGAAATAAATTATACTCACAAATTATCAATCCACCAAAAATATTTTAATTAATAAGTTGACTTCTATAATTTAAATGTGACGATATTGTCGAATACCCAATCGATGTCAGTTTTAATAAGATTTATCACCTTTGAAAATTTTTACTAATTCAAGATTATATACGTGTTTGTTTCTCAAAACGTCTCAATAAACATTCTACATTTAGAAGTCATCTTTTGTTATATAAGAAAAAAGTATTATTGCTTATTACTTTCTGCCCGTGGCTTCGCTCGTATGGTACTACAAAAAAACATAGCCTAGGTGTTAACCTGATGTATGCATTATGATAATGTCATCCTAACCTTTAAATTTGGTATGTTCTCAAGCCTCTTCTCATGGGTCGCTATACGCAAAACTTTGCTGAACATCTACCGTGCGCCCATAAAATTAACAGTAGTAACGGTAGATATAGCTATTGATCTCACTTTGACGATTTATAAGTGCTTTTTTGAAGCCTATGTTCTATCTATTTCGGTAACAACCTTGGCTCAGCATCCGCACTTACTATCGCAGATTCGCTATCATCTTGTTACCTTCACACAAAATGTCCGCGTGTTTGTATGTCACACCTACACATTGATGTACTGATCTTATTGTATGATAATTGCGTGACTCACTGGGCTTTCCTAACCTTAAATGATCATGTTTGTTTGATCGCGATCATAAACAACGTGACGATCCATCATCAATGTAATGGTTACATACGGCGTCATCGAAATTAAGTCATCGCCATAATGACGGTTGTTTAGCATAACAACTTCGCTGAACACTGAATGGTAGCCTTCAACCGCGAACTGACAAATAGAATGATTCATTTATTTTTCAGTTTTTTACACAAACAATATGTTTGCAAATGTTCAGATGCTACGGTGACAGGTTGCCATCAAGCGAGACGTACACGTATGCATAGTTGTCACCTTTACTAGTGTAAGAAAAAAGGCATCATGAAGATCTCAGTCTACAACTGTTGTAGACTGATGATGTATGCCCAGTAGTAGTAGTGGTGGCCCAGTAGTCTTACAAAAACCGACCGACACAGATATGAATCCGAATGGTATTCGCGGACCCCGCCTGAACTCGAATATAATGCTACGGCAATGATGACAGATACGTATACCGATATGTGTAGGCCAGGGTTTTGGAAGGAACTAATATTAAGCCTCTACACGCCCCGCGCATAACTCACGAGTGCACACGCAACGCACCGACCCGCGCAAGTGCATATGCGCGCGCGCAGCCGGCGAGCGGTGGCCTCGCCACGCCTCGCGCTGACATGTCGCGAGTGTTGTGCGATATGCATTTTAGTGGCGGGCGTGTGCAGGGCTGCTGCTGGCCATGAGTATTTTACTAACTGCCTGCTCCGACTCCGTACTCTCGTATTGTATAGAAAACCTATTTAATGTTCGAGTAACTTCGTCTAGTAACGTCGACTAGTATCAGCATTTTCAAAATTAATTTTAATTGTTACCCTTTTTGGTCTGGAATTTAAAACAACGTACCGATTGTGTTCCTTACCTAGCGTTCCGTAAAAAGTTGCTAATAGTGTATCGGCTTTGTGATTGTATAGGCGAAGAGCTGGTTTACATTTTCATAGTTTTTCATTTAACCCAACTCCATAGGCTATTACTCAAATAAATGTATAGTCCACTTTTGAGATTACAATAAAATATTGTTTACGTATTTTTTCTTTCGTTCGGCAAACTAAAAATGATGAAGATACAGCGCATTAAAGTACCGCGTGACGTCACTAGGTGTGCAAAATTTTACCGTCCAAGTGACGTAAGGCGCTAAATTTCAGATCTTTGAAGCGCTGTATCTTTGTCATTTTTAGAGTAACATTTTTTGATAAAAAAAACAACGACTGACTTACGTACAAAAATTTTTTTTTTTTTATTGTACCCTTTTATTTTTGGCTGAAAGTGCTTTAAGGAGCTTGCTGAAACTTGGACTCTGGCTTCCCCTTCGGGGATTGTAGGTATCAGTATTGCTATCGTAAAATAAAGATTGAACGGGTAAGTGGTTCCTATATAAATTTATCTTAATTCCGTTTAGACACCAACCCTATCGGCGCCGGCGCAGTTGCGAAAAACTTCGATACTTATCAACCTGTGGGCGATACAAAGTCGTATGCAAAATTCGGTGCCAACAAAGTACCTATTTTACCACATGTAGGTACTTTAAGCTCAAATATACACTAAAGATTATGAAGGTTATATGACACTTAATATCAGATAGACATCATCTGACTTCGAGCTAAGTAAGCATTTGCAGTTAAGCACTTGTGTTATGGGATATCCGATTCAACATTTGAAAGTTTGTCCTAGGTGCGGATCGAAGCTACAACTCGTAACGCTTATGAAAGTGTCTCTAACGAATGCTCCATTGAGCCAGTCTATTACACAATAGATTCTAAATGATAAAAAACTTACTAAACCGCCTCTTGCTTCAGCTAGGCTTTTTCTAAAGTATGTGTATCTTGAGCATATTTCTAAAGTATGTCACGTTAGAAAAATAATCCACAAGTACTTGGTACCAAGAGGTAGGTTAGTACCGAGTACTTAGACTTGAGTGACGTATCCTCATAACCTTTCATTAGTTTAGGTCCGGCATCCTAAAAAGGTCACATTAGTTATTCAGCGCGGCAATTCATATCCAGTGAATCGTTTTACGAATCTCTGCGAACTGTCGAAACTGATAAATCGATTATGGATAGTCGGAGAAATATTAAATGCAATTAATAACTAGCTAACAAAATAGTGTTCGTGTGGTTTAGTGTTTTTTGTGATATAATTAATTGCTGTTTGTATTAGTTTTGTTTTATTTGATTTTATTAGAGCTACATATAGCTCAGTAGGTTAGGACGTGCCTCACACGCAAGAGACAATTAGTTCAATCTAAAGCACGTACTTCTAGCTAGGCTTGATAATCTACATATTAATTTATAACATCATCTCGTCATAGAGGATAATTTCCTCAAATCTACATTTAGATTATTGATGAATGTGTAACCATGATCCAATATCTTGTTTAGTCCTTGATGATATTCAAAATATGTTTTTAAGTAACCAGCCCTGCTAAATTAGCCTAAGGAAGATAATTAGCGTCAAAACGTCTGCGAAATATTGAACTTTCTGGCGGACTTTGACGATCTGACCATCGAGCATTCACCCTCTGAGTATGTTTTGAAGTTGAATGAGAACGGAGGTAAAATATGATCATCATTCTAGGGTTAACAAACTTGTTCAAATCTTACCTTGCATGAAACCAGTCAAACATCTGATCAGACAAAATCAAGTGTGTAAATTCCAATACCTATGATGACATTCACAGTCCCGGATTCCCGTATACTAATAACCATGCGAATATCGCTTTAACATACATACCGACACACGATAACGACCGGCGCAGGAGTGCAAATTATGCAGGCGATAGTTCGTATCGGCGCGCGCAGCGACACCACAAGCACCTTCCGTTCTTACCTGGAAACAATGATGATAAGTTAGTTTATAGAAATGTGAGCCAAACTAGTTTAACAACTACTTTTTTTTTACCAATAGTTGAATAAATAGCGTTTGTAGACCTCTACATAGCATAGCACTATCCTCAATGTAGCATTAGCCATATTACAATAAATAATTTTCCTGTCGTTTGGTCCCAGTCTTAGGCGAGGTTCCGCTTAGACCTTGATCCTTGGTATTAACATGTCTGGTTATAATCGACGCGATTGTCCATTTGGTCTTGGTAACAGATAAGGAAACAAGGCAATATAGTACACAGTAACACATATGAATTTTGATGTGCATAATGTTTTCTGTACCGCCGAGCTAGTGGTATAAATCCATATTAAAATTAACTTAGGTTACGGATCAGATATCATCTTCCTAGCGTTATGTCCCGTGCTTAGACGAGGTTCGCTTAGACCATGATCCAGGATTTAGCGAGTCTGGTAATTACATTGAAGCGACTGCCGATCTGACCGTAACCCTAAGATAGGGGAACCTGACAATTTTTGGATCATGGTTACAAATTCAAAGTTGTTTGAATTAGCAGGTTTCATCACGATGTTTTCCCTCACCGTCGAGCTAGTGGTATAAATATGTACATAGATTTGAATAATCTAGAGGTACTTGCCCGGGTTTGAACCCGCACTCCTCGGTTAAGAGGCGCGTGTCCTTACCATTGAGCTACCACCGCTTTACGTTACGGATCAGATAGTCGGTAGTAATAACCAGACTCGCTACATTGCAAACCTCGACTAAAAACGGAACACAACATAAGAATATGATAATCCCTATTTGCTCATTCAAAGATTTCCAAACGCAATTCTCAACAGAACCCCCACAACACATGTACTCCCTAACACCCGTTTTCCAATCGCAAAATTGACAAAGGTACCGATTCAACATATCCAAACAAAAGCCGAACGATATCGCCTCAACAAAAAGTCCAATTGAAAAACATTCGTATACATTACTCGGCCCTGGGAAACAGTATTTCCCTCTCTCATTTGCCGGAGTCAAATTGGTGGTAGCTAGCTCCCCCAGGAGGCTCGGGTAACGAAGCAAATTGATATTTATAAGCCCATAACTTGACACGCGATTTACGCAGCGGATATTTTTAATAACAAGACGAAACCGATAGCCTGCTGAGGGACGCAATGTGACATTTTGGTATTTGGACCTTTTGAAAAGGAATTAATGATTGGCAGCTAAATAAAATGAAATGAAATGAAATTATATATACTGCAAGTGGATTCATAACAAATTCTTTTGCACGTCAAACACTTTTTTTGCCCTACCAGCACCTCGACTTGAATGGCCTGCTGAGAAGAGGTGCCGCAAGAAACTCAACAGATGGCCTTTTTAAATACGTTCATATGTACTTATATATCTAATTTAGTGACATTATAAATTAAAAATATAAATGTCACTGTGCATGCGAGCAGACTATCTTGTCCAAATATTTTTGTCATTTAAATAATCTTCTACTTTGTAGTAACCCATATCATTAAACATGATTTAATAAAAATCTTAAACTTATTTATAGGTAATTATGATGAAACAATTACATTTTGTGACAATTTATTAAATATTTTTATGCTTAGGCCCACAAATGAGCTACTTATCTTACCAAATCTGAGTTTTGGGACGGCAAGTTTGTGTTTATTTCGTGTTAAGACTATGAATATCCGAAATTCATCTGTTTCTACGCACATAGATGATGCAATCGAGAATGAATTGAGAAGCTATGGTGAGTATATTTATTTCTTTAAATAATGCCTTGAGTGCCTGAGTGCTTGAATGCCTTAAAAAGACTTGGATGATGATTTGAAAAGTTTGAAATATTAACATAATTGAATATAAAAATTTGACAGGTCCGTTGCTCAAGTGGTTAAAGACCCTGGCCACAAAGCCGAGGGTCGCGGGTTTGAATCCCGCTTGTGGTAAATGTTTAGTGTGATGAACATGGACATTTGTACTCGAGTCATGGATGTTTATAAACGTGTTTAAGTAGATATGTCTATCCGTTCACCTAGTATCCATAGGACGAGCATAAGCTTAGTTTGGAACTAGGGAATTAGTGAGAGTGCGGAGCATTTATTTATTAAATGTCAGGTGAAAATAAAAGAATAAAGAGAGAAATAATATATTTAAAGCTTACCAAAATAATTTACTTATATTAATGAGAAGAAAACTGTTTAATCATATGCACAGACATTTGCCTCATTACAAAAATCTGTGAATCTCGTGCGATGATTATAATTGACTCAAAATTGTCTTGAAGTATATCAAAATATATTTTTTTAACGAATATCGAGTTCTTTTTAACCGACTTCAAAAAAAAAGGTGGAAGTTCTCAATTCAACAGATTTTTTTTTACGAGTTTTTTTAACGAATATCAGTTATCGAAGTTCGACATCAAAACGACTATGATATTCTATAAAAGTAATCAACAAACTAGAGTGTCTTTAAAACCAAAAGAAAGAGGCGCGTTAAAAGACATGGATTACTTAAAGTTAAACAGACAAGGATAAGGAATTAAAAAAAAAAAAGTCAGTCGAATTGAGAACCTCCTCCTTTTTTTGAAGTCGGTTAATAAACATACACACACTTATTTTCGATTGGTTTTCGATTGACTAAAATTATATTGAACACGTATTCATACTACGAACGTAATACACCTGTCCCGTAATAGATCCGAGAAAAGGAAAATTAAGTCTACACACTCTAAGTCTACATACTCGTAAATTGAAACCCAATTTCCAAAGAAGATTCGACGAATAAAGCCTCATATTGGTAGACTAGTTATTTTCAAGTGATCGCTCAAGTATTTATTTATAGCAGGCTGCTATTTTTAGAAATTCCCCTTATACAAGTTTTGGAAGGGTTTGAGATATGGTCCATTGGGCCGGGTAAATTGTGTGATGGGGAGAACAAATAGTGCCCTCAACGTTATCTGTCGCTTGTAGGTTTAGCTGGGTATATTTTTAGAATGGAATGTGGTATTACAAATATTGTATGCTCCAAACATTTTCAGAGTAACGCCGATAGTTACGGGTGCTCTTATTAATTAGACCGCAGTCGATGCTTTTAACTAACTAACTAAACTTCACGCCACTTCCCTAGCGGGGTAGGCAGAGAGAACCGAACGCCATATGGCACGATCCTTACACACCTCACTCGTCTCTTCAACATTCATAATCCTTTTCATACAAGCTCTACGATTTTTATGACTCCTAACATCACCTTCTTTTAATACACGACCAATCTGGTCGTGGTAGGTGAGCCTGGGCCTTTCGCGGCTCCTACATCCTTCCACATTCGCATTGTATATCTGTTTAGTCAATCTTTCGTCATCCATTCTTTCCACATGTCCGAACCACCGGAGCATGCCTCTTCTTACCTTAACTCCGACGCTGTCCTTCAGTCGATGCTTTTAGATATTTTAATGTCAACAAAAATGATGTAAATTAAAAAAATCCGAAACTAAAAAATGCTCTTGGCTTCTACAAAATAATTACCCAGAAACTTATTATCCTCGATAGAATGACTGGTCCGTTATTCGAGTGGTCAGAGACCCTGGCCACGAAACCAACGGTCGCGGTTTCGAATCCCGCTAGGGGCAAATGTTTCGTGTGATGAACATGGACATTTGTACTCAAGTCATGGATGTTGAAAAACGTGTTTAAGTAGATATGTCTATCCGTTCACCTAGTATCCATAGGACGAGCATAAGCTTAGTTTGGAACTAGGGAATTGGTGTGCCAATCTAAAGAATTTATTTATTTAATATGTTTCTTAGCTAATACGCTTGATCGCCTTCCAGTATCAAAAGTTTACTATAAAATATATTAATCCTATACTAAAAGCTATTCGAATAAATTTTCCAGATCAAATGACACTAAGTTCGTTTCAAAACGATGAAAATATTGACAGGATAATAATGAAACATCATTAGAATGTTCTAGAGCAAACTAAAGACAATTTTCAAATACCCATACAACGTGGAGCCGTCTTCTAATTTCATGGCGGCGTTGGCATCAGCCTACATTATAACGCTCAAAGGGATGCAAATGGCAAGGTAGTGTAATAACAGAGTGAAATGAGGGGGTGTAGTGATTTAAATTCCACTCCACGGCCGGCTGACCTGCGTCACCCACAGTCGAGGTGCTTGGCAGAACATCCTAACAAAAACAAATTCAAATTTTTTTTATTATACTTGCTTACTAATATTATAAATGCAATACTTAGTCACTTTGTTAAATATCACTGCTTGGACTGGCTGGATGGCGCATTCAGTAGTGACTCTTCCCCAAGCCCCAAGAGTTGTGGGTTCGATCCCCAGCCAGGACAAACATTCGTATGATGAATACTTGAATTTGTTCTGTGTCTGGGTGTGAATATTCAATATTAAAGTATACATATATTTGTTATATACACTGTTGATTCTGATATCTGTAACACAAGTGCTTAAGCTTCTTACCTCGGGGTCAGATCAATGTATGTGATGTAGTCTGATATTTATTTATCATTAATATTACTGCTTCGTAAAATTCGGTTTATAACACGATAACCTCTATAACACGCTAAATAAAGTAGTATTTTATAAATGAAACTATACCAGAAGTTTGTTTATCAACAAATGTTTGACGTCGCAATCTGCGTATTGGAGCAACAGCTTTTTTAACTTTTTTAACTATAAACAGTCGACAATAGTAGCAACTAGAAAACGTTGTTACACCAAGCTATAAGTTTAAATTTTGCTACATTCGCTATCGTTAAGAGGTTTCATAGATTATGTAGCCTCTTTTTGAAATTGGCACACACAATCTATTATTTATCTATCATTACTAATATATAAAGCTGAAAAGTTTGTTTGTTTGAACGCGCTAATCTCGGGATCTACCGGCCTTAATTGAAAATATATATTTGTGTTGTATAGTTCATTTATCGAGGAAGGCTATAGGCTAGGTATATAACATTAACTATAAACGCGAGCGAAACCGCGGGCACAGCTAGTTACTAATAAATTGAATAGTAACTAATTAATTACAATCAATCTTCATCCAATCCTCATAAAAACATTCGTTAGTAAACAATTACTTACGCTGATGTAATTGAATCACACAATTCATGTATTTTTTTCTCAGTCCCATGGTTTCTCATGAATCCTGTTGTAGAAGCGATGGAAACTGAATTTCTTGGTAAACTAGTGGATTTATTCAAATCAATTTCGAGAAACTCTGAGGTAGTCAGTTAGTGAGAAATGGATCATTTATCTTCAAGGGACTGGCGTGATGTAAGGTCGGACAACTGGCAGATTATATTATGTAGATACTTGAACAGTTTAACATACAAATTGTATATTAAATTGCTTTTACACTAGCGACTGCACGTGGCGTCGCTCTCATACAACTGGGCGGGTATAAGAACGAGTGGTCAGGCTTAGTATATGACGTAAAATAATCACGTCAATGTCAATCTTCATGTCAACTCCGCGGGGAAACAAAGAAAATCAAGTTGAACGGACAGACATACTTAAATATGTTTATAAACATCCATGACTCGAGTACAAATGTCCATGTTCATCACATGTAACATTTTCCCCTAGCGGGATTCGAACCCGTGTCCCTCGGTTTCGTTGCCAGGGTCGACCAACAGGCCAGTCAGTTATAACACACAAGGAATAAAATACAGTACTTTTCCTCCCAATGAAACATTCTTCTGAACTTTCAAAAATCTAAGCTTTCATATATTTCCTCATACTATTTCTCATTGGAAAATCGTTATTTCGAAATGATATCATTACAGATAACTATACAGTTTTCATTGAGTTACTACTGGACTTTCACTGTGCTATTATTACTGGACATCTCGACTCGTGTACCTATTTTGAAACCTAATAACAGTTACAAACATTTCAGTCTCCCACAATATCACAACTCGCACCACATCCGTTGTTGTATCATTTATTGTGAAAGAGAATAATACATACGGACAGTCACTGTATTTTTATGAATACGAACGGCGGTGTCTACTGGGATCGTGAAATTGGCTCCAATTAATTTGACGCATCGTGTTCATTCCCATTTTGCAAAATTATACGACATACTGTCTCATATCTATTTGCATAATTACAGTTCTAATTATGCATCTTTTATCATTTATTTATTGATTTGTACTATTTCTAGTGGATAGCTTGATGACGGCTGACCGGGACGTATGGAAGAGGAAGACATGCTGCGCCGACGCCATTGCAGATGGCAACTGTGTCTCTTGCCTAGCATGTCGTTAAGGGCGACTAATGGTATATCAGGTTTTGGGTGTGTGATTGTATAGGTAGGCAACGAGCTAGCCACATGTCACTACTTTTTTACAATTTTCCATCTAACCCAACCCAGTTTTATTTTTGGCCGAATGTGGTTGAGGCACGAGGAGGTTTTCTGACATAGCACCCCCCCTTTGACTCTGCCATGCTGCGCCGACTCCATTGCAGATAACCTGGGAGAAAGGCAAGAGGATGATGGTGATGTGTCTAGTTCTGTGCTATTATCCTATATAAGAAGTCTGATAAATATTACAATGTCGACTGTGTTTTGAAAATATATTTTCAGTTAAATTTTTTTGGATATCTTAATACCTTATACAAATCAAATCATAATTATACGCATAATTATCTGAATGCTTAGAGTTCCTTACGATATTTTCTCTCCCTAACAATGTAGTGCAATAAATCAGATTTTTTTAACATTTTGAGGCAAATTACGCATAATAAAACTTAGATATGGCGTTTGGTTATCTCAGCCTACCCCACTAGGGAAGTGGCGTGAAGTTAAGTAAGTAAGTAAGTAAGATATGTGTGTTACAGTATGTACGTAGAATCCTTATTCACTTAATTAACACCGCTCTAAAGTGCTCGAGCGATCAGAAATGATCGCGTTCCCCACAAACCGTCGCACCCAGTATAATGATCGCGTGTACAACAAGCCCATGATCTAAATCACGAATGACAAATTATCAGATCAAACATGACTGCTTGACCCAGCCCCGAGACAGCTGAATCGCTCCGATCCTGCCCAGCATGATTAACGACCGGTCAAACAGACAATGGACGTTTTAATTACCACGGTGATTGTAATCAATTAACGTTTTCCTATAAAACTTCAATGTTGATATTGAATGGTGTAGTGATCTTACCTGACAATGGTTAATAATTTTGCATTAGATGAGCTCGAATCATGAATGCCTAAGATTTATTTCTAAACCTGTTTCAAGGTAATTTTATTTGTAATAGTTTATTTTTAACTTAAGTATTTCAAATGTTTACATGGAAATAGGAAAATTTTCTAATTCCTAATAGTTTTGTATTTTATAGAGTCAAGAGGTAATACGGCATAAAAAATAAACGTGGTATGCCCAAAAAGTTTAGTAAGTTAAATACTGTATGAAGTTCTGGAAATTTGGGAAAATTGCAAAATTTTTACCATTCTCTCAACCAAATCGGTCATTAAAAGTAGAAAAAAATAATAACAATACATCGAAATCTGAGTTGTTAACGTCTATTTATAGTCAAGGTAACGTTATACCAATTGGCGTAGAAATCTATCGCACTCGCGTTACCGAATTGTTAAGAAAACATATGGGCTTACAAACAATTCTCGGTACTCATCACGGTGGGCAACAAAAACACTCCTTCCGAGAAACCGGTGCGATTCTATTTGCCGATGTCGACTGTAACAGAGGCTACCAGGAATTTTGTTTCTCCTCGCCGCGGAGCCTTGTTGCCTTATTAAATAAAAATGACTTTGTTTAGGAATTGACGGTAATCAATTTTGCTTTTTCGAGGCTGTTTTTTCGGGAAATTATTATTAGTACATAAACAAGATATTTTTAGTGTACTTATATACTTTAAACGCTATTGGCGGAATTGGCTACACTAAATATACACCGGGATATTTTAGTGGTTGTTTTCCCGCAGTAGAACGATTTACCTTTAGTAATACGAATCATGCGAGCTATTTAAAAAAAAGATATATATTTTTGTTGACAACTAATCAAAAAAATAATCGTCAACTCGAAAGCGTGAGAAACGATTGATTCTTTTACGAGATGTGATGTATTTGAGTACTGCTTGCCGATCGAAATCAATGTTAAAAGTAAAATAAACTCCCGCACTAAGTAAGACATCATAAATTGCGCCGCACGCGCTCCTCAAAGCGAACCGCCTCGCAACAAACAACAACACAAACTTCACAAATCTATTGTACTAATAAGATAGAATCATTTCTTATTTTCGAAAAATGTCTATGAGTTTAAAGGGAAACGTATAAATAGGTAAGTACTTTTGTGGATCACTAAAACTTTGTCGAACACAAATATTCATACTTCGAAAGTACGAGGTAAATTCGCAGTCTTTTTTATCTACATCACACAATTGACTGAGATATTGATCTATGCCCATCCACTAGATTTGACTTTGATTCTTCAAAATAGACTTAACCCCTCAAACATGTGTTAAAAGAATTGCCAAATAATTATGACTTCAAAAAGGAGAAGTATTGAATAAATTTAAAATAAATAAAATTGATTAAAACCTGTTACGAAAACCCTTTGACTCTAACTAATATGTGTGTGTGTCTCATTTATAGCGTGATGATATTTATGTATGTATAAAAAAAATACAGTTCTAAATGATATAAACGAAATAGTTTACGCGACGTGAAACTAGGAAAATGAACAATTTAAACATGTACCTAATAAGAATTTATAGTCAATTAGCTTCCACATCAATAAAACATAGCCTATATATTCGGGTGTATACGCTATACTGAAAAGTTCCATAAAATCCATGCAGTACTTTTTGCGTGAAAGAATAACAAATATCCACACATCCGTCCATCCATACAAACTTTCCCGTTTATAATATTAGTAAGATTAAATATAATGCAAAATGTTACTCAATGATCAAGACACACAATTAAAAGCTTGTATTAAACTTGGATATAATGATAACGATTTAAAACGGCGAGTTTAAGTAGGTACCCATTCATTAATTAATGCCCATAACCTTAAAAGGATAGGCAATAAAATTCTGAGATTTATCACTGACAAAATGTTAACTGATGGATGACCAATTGAAATCAAACTTAACAATTTCTTAACTAATCAACGTCTAGCTATAAAGCCGTCGAATGTAATGAGCCAATCAGAGCTTTGAGATTGGAATGTTTCGGCGAAACTATTCTCAATCAACTTTAATCATACAACACTGCTGAATATATGCATATACTACATAACATAAATAATGAACATTGCGTTTTAAGTGCTGATAGTATTATGTCCAAGATGAAGCAAGCTCCTTTAGCCCAAAACAAAATTAATTTATTTAAATAAAAAAGTAGTAAGAACTCATGGCTTACACAATAGTCTAGTTTACTCAAAAAAAAAAAATATAGTCCATTATTGTGATTACAAAAAGATATCGCTTACGAATATTTTCTTTTGTTCAACAAATGGTGAAGATACAGCGCGTTAAAGAACCGTGTGAAGTCACTAGTTGCGTAAACGTAAAGCGCTCCATTTTAGATTTTTTAAGGGCTGTCTGTTTCTTTGTAACTTTTCGATAATCCAACTTGCAGACTACAAAAAAAAATTGTGCACACTAGCCTATTAGATAACCAATACACCATTAGACGCATCTTACGACATGCAAGCGAGGAACACAGTTAACCGTTCTTTCCAAGTCGCAGGCCAACATGGTACGTATCATAACTTATACGTAACTAATAAGACCATAAAAGCAACCGAGAGATCGCCCAGCAACCAATCGGCCGTTTGGAAACAACGTTTTTGCTGAAAAAAATTAACACATCGGAACACCCAATCGATTATTGAGCCATGATTGCTCACCGTTATTGGTGCGTAAAGTGAATGCTTGTGATTATGTAGATTCCCAGCTGTCGGGAAATGTTGCTTTACATCGCTAATTCGGATATACGCAATGAATTAATGAGATCAAATCGCACGCGTCGTTGTATAACGTTATAATCGCGATGCCGAATGCTAACTCTGTTCCTTCGGAGGTAATTTATTTATTGAACGTCCTACCAGCATTCCAGTGAATTACTGATTTCTTGAATTGAGCTTGAGTGTTGGTAATGAAGTTACGTTGATGGATAAGTGTTGTGTGTTAATATTTAATGCTGGCAGTTTAATGACTTAAGAATAAATATATCAGACTACATCACATACATTGATCTGACTCCGAGGTAAGTAGCTTAAGCACTTGTGTTACGGATATCAGAATCAACAGTGGTATTACAAATATATACTTTAATATTCAATATTAACACCCAGACACAACAAACACAAGTATTCATCATACAAATATTTGTCCTGGGTGGGTATCGAACCCAGTAGAGTTATAAGCGGTAGTGTTAAAGTAAGGTATAATTGGTAAGGACACGCAAGTGGGAATTGGTTTAACGGGGATTTGTCAAATCTATGTAAGTAATTTACCCCACTAACTCAGCGGCGAGGAAATAAATCGTGCACATACATGCTAATTCAGACCACCATAAATATATAATCATGATCTATTTTTTGTTCCCCATTTTAATGGTTAAGAAGATCCATGAAAGCCAGGCGCAATCCAGGATCTACAACGGATCCCGATTAAGCTCAAATCGTAAAACTAAGATGGCGAAAACACCGGAATTCGTTTGCATCAGTCCACTTTTAATAATCTCATCACTTGTTCAATTTACACAGAAGCTAATTCAACCCCTCTATTTTTAGACTGTATATCACAATTAACCCCCCACAACCCGATTACGGTCACTGTGGATACGATTACTTAGTAGACCGTGAGTACAGCCCAGCCGGCACGTAGGGGGCTAATTAAGTTTGGATGTTCCACGCGAACCGAACCCACGACCCTGTGTCGCCGAGGTGTTAAATTAATAAAGTCTAGGAACAGCGTGACCACATCCTGGTGATAGTTTAGCGAAACGTCGGTCTAGGATAATTCAGGGATAGTTTAGATCTGTACATAGAATTATAAAAACTACATGCTCTGGTTTTAATCAACACCTCCGTAAGTGAAGAATGAACCCTTGGTTATGTGCATGCCTTAGATAAATCAATTACTTGGGAGAAATTACTAGAACAAACATAGCATCACGCCCATAATCCCCGAAAGGATAGGGGCAGCAGACCCTTTTTAACCGACCTCAAAAAAAAGGAGGAGGTTCTCAATTCGACTGAATGTTTTTTTTTTGTATGTATGTTACTCGATATCTCTGAGAATTGTTAACCGATTTCCAAAATTTTTTTTTTAATCGAAAGGGTTTATAACCACATTCAGTCGAAAACAAAACTGGGCTGGGTTAGATGGAAATTGGATTGTGAAAAAGTAGCGATAAGTGGCTAGCTCGTCGCCTACGTAATCACAAATATAGATCTCTATACACCATTAGTCGCTTTTTATAACATGGTGGACAAGAAACACAGTTCGTACATTATTTTTGAGTCACAGACCACCATGGAATAGATTTTATAATAAACTAGCTGTCCCGGCGAACTTCGTATCGCCCAGTAAGTAATTGACATTTAACATTGACAGATACGAATCCCACCGTTTTATATGAGAAAATACTTTTGCTTTTATTTTGTTTTATCTTCAATTTTTCAATGTTTTTAATAGTTATTCTGTTATTCTGGACGAAAACAAATCCAACAATTCAAAAACAACGTAAATCGGTTCAGCCGTTCTCGACTTATAAGTGGTGTAACAAACACGACTTTGTTTTATTTATATAGATATAAATATAAAATCTATCGACGAGAGAGCGAGACAATACATTTTCTGTATGAAAAAACCCCAAATAATTTTCTATAACCGTGACCATGTGTATGGAAAATTTAATGTTGCTCAATTAAATAGTTAAAACGTGTACGTAAACAAATAAACAAATTCAATTTCGCATTTATAATATTAGTCAAGATTAAACATAAACAGCAAACAAAGAAGTTACCTTGTGTT
This sequence comes from Glyphodes perspectalis, assembly GCA_951394215.1. Lineage (NCBI taxonomy): Eukaryota > Metazoa > Arthropoda > Insecta > Lepidoptera > Crambidae > Glyphodes > Glyphodes perspectalis. The sequence continues at coordinate 1,883,355 of OX596204.1, read as the reverse complement.
ATTCAGCTCTGATCTAACGAGCCAGATAGCGAATCTGATGTACGGCTGCACCGTAATGCCAGGCCTTGGTGCCTGCCCTGACCCTTGTGATGGGGTTTAATAACAGTTCATGATGAATTTTATTGTTACAATCTCTTATTAGGGACTAGCTGTACCCGTGATTTTCTCGCGTGATCTTATTGCTGTACTAAGCTGGCTGGCCTAGTCGCATTTTTTTATATTAAAAGTATTGTGTAGGCACTAGCTTCTGCCCACGGCTTTGCTCGCGTGGTACATCTATAAACATAGCTTATGTGCTACTCGTATTCTAATGTATAAGCTATACTATTGCAGTTTCATTAAATTCCATGCTGTAATTTTGTCCATACAATCTTCCGCGTTTATAATATTTTAGGATAAGTAAAATAGTAAGATTTTTTTTTATTTCCCAGAGGATCTCTAGCTCGAAACCAAGATAAAGATTTGAGGAGTACTCGTTACCCATTAAGCTACCAACGCTTACATCCATGTAAATTACAAACCACTGCAATCAAATCATCAAACTGCACTCAGATAAACCAGCCGTTTAAACCCGTCTCCTAATCGAAGATGCAACAGATCCGAAAATGCAGCAAAAAGCAGCACAGCGCCGATCGTTGCGCACGCGCATGATGAGGAAACGCGCGGCAACATTTACTATTGCCAATGCATTGTCGGGACGCGATTAGCGCCGCATACAGAATGCAACCATTAACTTACCGCCATAATTTAAAGTTGCACCTTTAAATTATGAACGCATACATTAAACGGAACTTGATTTAGAGCTTAAGACGTTAAGTAACAAGGCAACCGATTAAGCTTAGAGTTAGGTTTCTTAAACTTTCTGATGCCCGGACCACTTGGTGTCACCAAAAATAAATACCACTGTTGAAATCGGTGACCGTTTTTGGGCAGATTCATTTATCGGTAAAATTGAAATGTGTATATGAAAATAGCTTTAATATACCAAATTAAAAATTCAATCTATTTTTTCACAATTTTTCGTTAATTCTGTTCCAATTCAATTGTTGGCAAAATGTGGTTTATCAATTGCTCTTTGGACTCGGCCAAGCCCTTCAGAGATTGTAACATGATTTAATAAACCACATTATTTTGTTTTAGACTTAAAAATAATTAGGGGTCTTCTTTCAAATTGTTTAAATTCACCTAAGAAAGTACCCTACTGGTTGTCAGTCCACATATGACCTAGAAATTTCACAAACCATGGTATGTTGAGAAACTCAGGCTCAAAGAAATTCCCAAGTTGTCAGACTGTTGCGATGGTTCTGAGCAGGATACTAGACTTGATATGGTAATGGTGTTCATGACAAAACGCTGGAAGTATTAGCAGGCTTTCTCAATAGTAACGAATATAAACCTGATAGATTGATATTTTCATGGTATAATAGCCACACAGGATATGAGAAATCCTTTAGATTTTTCTTCGTGGAATCACTAATGAAAACTGTTTTAACTTGTGAATACAATTTTACAAATAAATATCCGACTACATCACATACATTGATCTGACTCCGAGTTAAGTAGCTTAAGCACTTGTGTTACGGATATCAGAATCAACAGTGGTATTACAAATATATACTTAAATATTGGATATTAACACCCAGACACAGAACAAACACAAGTATTCATTACACGAATGTTTGTCCTGGGTGGGGATCGAACCCACAACTCTTGGCGCATAGGGCAGGGTCACTACCAAATGCGCCATCGAGCCAGTCAAATCACAAAACAAAAATCCAAAGGAATTAATATGGATATGGGTAGGTTGGATGCAACTACGAGTATATGTTTGCTTTAAAACTAACTAACTAACTAAACTTCACGCCACTTCCCTTGCTTTAAATTGTTTAGAATTGTAATAGGCGTTGGCTATAAAACTTTTAGACAGAAAAATATATTTAAATTGATAGTGTTAGTAGAAATAGCATGATTACATTATTATACGCTTGTACGATAATGATGAACTGCAACATCACGTGTCGACACCGTCCAACCAGACAAAATAGGGTCATTAGCCGACCACTAATCACCCGTAACAAATCATAAGAAAGCACAAAGGTGTTGATCAGCTGATCGGCCGCTTCCACCGATCCATCGCGGTAATGACGGGATCCCTAATTATCCGCTCGTTAATTGCTATATTACGCATCGGGACCGGATGAGAAAGCGAAGGTCACTGGTTTCGTGCTGCTTAGACAACAAAGTATCGAGGAGTTGGAAGATTCGATGCGCCTTGGAAGCCGTACATAATGCCCTTGTCCTGAAATAGGTATAAACATTTATATTAGACGCCATATACATAGATCTGGCTCAGGATCAGCTCAATGGTAAGGATGGATTTATTCCATTTGCTTGACCTGAAAATACATAAAACCTGCAAACCCACTATGAATGTGTAACCATAATCCAATTTGTCTATATGGATCACAAGGATCAAGAAGGTCAAATAGGCAGTCACTTCAATGTTAGTTGCTAAATCCTGGATCATGGTCTAAACGGACCTTGACTAAGCGCGGTACGTAACGCCAGGAATATTTAGGGTAATACAGAGATCTGGCTCGGTCACCTTAAGGGAATGGACGAAGATCGAGGAGTAAAAAGAGCGTACTCGGGATTGAGTAGAGATTGATTGTACCAAGTATTGTTAAGATGATGAGGTTGCTAAGGACCTGCGCAAGCTCCATGCGGATGATTGTCAATAGATTGCGCAGTATGTATTCATCTTGGTGTACCAAGATGAAGGCTCTTATCATTGAAGGCCGAAACTCACTTTGGATCGCTCCGCCAACTTAGTAGCGAAAGTACTTCAAAGTACCCCCCCCCCCCCCCCCCCCCAACATTGTTTACACTTGTACGATCGCACGAGTCGTTCAACAATGGTAACAATTATCGACGCAAAAAACTCGTCAAGTTCCCATCAAGTCATGTGGTTGCGGCGTCGGATCGCGTTGTGGTCAGAAGTGGTACGATGAATGAACGACGTGAGTAAGATAATTGACCCGTCTTTATTTGTTGTCTACATATATGTGTACGGTGGAATCTGTACTAAACAAATTTTTATTATACTTACAAATTTGTGTAAGTCCAATAATAACCTTTGGTGTTTCTTGTATGCAGTACATAGAAGTATAAATTTTTTTTTGCGAATTTTCACCTTTTTTAAGTCAATTTATTTACTTGGGCCTATAATAATAAAATATCTATAAAATTGGCCAATCTGATGAGCAATTAGTTTCAATACTAATTTCAACTGACCGGTTGTACATGAATACACGGAAAAAGTTAATCCACTCAACATTTTAATATTTCACCATATTTTGATTCGTATGATTGGTACTAGCTGTGCCTGCGTTTATGGTTGATGGTATATAGCCTATAGGCTTCCACGATAAATGGACTATCTAACACTAAAACAATTCTTTAAATCGGACCAGTAGTACCTGAGATTAGCGCATTCAAGCAAACAAAAAACTCTTGAGCTTTATAATATTAGTATAGATGGTATATTTTGATATTGCCTCAACCACCAAACCAAACAATATAAACGTAGGTTTCTTTTTTTCTACATAACCTTGACCGCTAAACAATCCATTATACATACATAACATACTGTTTTGATACAAAATATATCTTTCATCAACAGGCAGTTGAAGGTCACGTCCATTTGCATTAAAGTCTATATTAAAACGTATAATAACAAGCGATTTCATAAACAACCTCCCTAATGATACTTAATCACCTAAGTAGTTCGTCTATTTTCCAACCCTTCCCATTTATTACAAAGCGAAACTAACTAACTAGGGCTGAAACCCTTTAATACTTTTCCGGTCCTGACTCCCAATCACTAGGACTTAGTAACTGTAATCGCACCCTTACAGCATAATGTTAGTTGTTCCGTTTAGTGATGGAAGTTAATGGACTTACACTTGTATGAATCACACAAAGGGTACTTTATGAGAGAGAATCGATTATTGCGATTTGTCCCACGTTGGTTTGGGACTTAAAAATAATGTGCCAACTGTGATTCTTGCCTTGTCGTAAAAGGCGACTAATGGTATAATCGGGTTTTGGATGTGTGATTATGTAGGCGACAAGATAGCCACTGGCCGCTACTTTTTCACATAATTCATCTAACCCAGCCCAGTTTTATTTTAGGCTGAATGTGGTTAAAGGGGTCTGATGCTCAAAAATAAAGCCGGGCTGGGTTAGATGGAAAATTGTGAAAAAGCAGTGACAAGCGGCTAACCTGTCGCCTGCACAATTACACACCCAAAACCCGATATACCATTATGTATATGTATGTAATCGATTACTGGATTCAATATGTAATTCTTAGGGATTGCAATACTGGATCTAGCAAACTAGCTGGACGCAGCAAAATTTTAGCTCTGCTGAATCCAACAAAAATGCCACTGGGTTGCAATCTTTAGTTATAATACTGTCCCAACAGACTGTGTCAACAGAGCAGTCCAATTTGGTACCGTAACTTTTCATTGTAACCAAATTTACAAAATGTCACGCCCGCCCCGAAAGTGTTCTTAAAGCAACTTATCCAAAAAATTGGTTTGAGTACTGTTAGACGGAAAATTGTAAACAAGGTGTCTGGCTGTCACTAGTAATATCACAAGCTTTCAACATCATCGCCTTTTACGATATGCTAGGCAAGGAATACAGTTAGCGCATTATTTACAAGTCCCAGACCAACATGATGACATTTTTCGTTTATAATATCAGTTTAAACAGCGACTACGACTGTCTATCCGTCTAGGTGTCAAACGAAAGGGCTCACACCTGCGCAGTCCCACCAAATGCTGCACGTGCCCGATTCGCCACGCGCTGCGCCGGCGCACATGCGTTCGGAGGCGGCACTCGTGCGCAGTAATTATGTAAGCGTGATTTATCTGACGCCGGTGTGACTTTATTGTATGAACGCGGCGGGCCGAAATGTTAATATTATACATCTTAAGTAATACATATTTTCATGCAGCCATAACAGTATTTATGCATTATGACTACTTACAAAACCAAATGCTTTCTTAAATTTTCAAACAAGTAAAAACTCAATTATTTATTGGATTATTTAAATACAAGTACATGCTATTATCTCAATCTCAATCATCTCATCATAATTAGTTCAGAACGTAACAGACATATTTCATCTCGCAATAGCAGTTTCACCTACGTAATTAGCCTATGTTACTTGCTAATAAAGCAGCTCTCCATCGGTAAAAGAATTTTTCAAATCAAACCAGTAGTTTCGGAACCTATTCAATGCAAACCAACAAACAAACAATCAAATCTTTCCTTTTCATAATATTAGTTTAGATTTATAACATTAGCACGGATACAGACGGCCATCCTCCTCGCTGCATTTGTGCTTAGCGTTGCAAGCGCAACCGACTTACCTGATATCTGCCTGAGAGGCCGGGCCGCGGTAATTAGCGCCGCGATTTATAGTGGCGGCTAATATTGGCTCCGATGTGGTGTAACGCGATTGTGACCGGCCAGGGCTGACGCGCGATAGCAAGTCTCACTTTCCAATGTTCCACGTCTCATGTTGGTGGGGCATGAAAATAATGCATCATAATTGATACTTTTTTTCTTTTGAAGAGCGGTGAGGGCCTACTCATATACAAGTGGAGAGGGTTCAAAACCGGGCGCGTACATCTGGATTTTTCAAATCTATGTAGGTACGTAGTTATACCACTCGCTCAGCAGTGAGGTAAAACATCGCGATGAAACTTTCTTACAAGAACCATGGATGTGTAACCATGATCCAAATTGTCTGGTTCTCCTATCCCGTAGATACGAAGGTCAGATCGGGAGTCGGTTCATAAAATTACCAGACTTGTGTAGGCGACGAGCTAGCCACTTGTCAATGCTTCTTTAGACCTACTTTCCCATCGGGCTGTATTACATGTACATATGTACGGTATATATGTACTAACTTTATTAAGCCTGCGGTCTACCACGGCTTGGACTATACTGGTGTCAGTTTACACGTTGCCATGCAATACTTCAAGGTGGCTTGTGTAAACGCTCTTTCCGGGAATTGGAGATATTTGAGCTCCTGTGCGCTCACCGACGTTTTGAATGAGGTTTACTTAGCGTTTATAAAAGTATCGAGGTCGTTTCATTGTTCACATGAAATATTTTTAATGAACTTAGCAATAAGATGTTTAAATAGAGTGCACTTAAAGGAACTTTTAGAAGCAGTTATTATTTAATATTAGTTATAGATATCTACATAGATAAATATCATAACGTCTAGAATCCCCGATTAGATGGAAATGTGAAAAATTAGTAACAAGTGGCTAACTTATTTAGATAACCAGATAGCCAATAGTCGCCTTAAACGGCATGCTAGGCATGGAACATAGTTGTTACATTCTTTTCAAGTGCCAGACCAATATGGAAATAAATGACAATGTTCAAGATTATAAACGTTTTCTTTACGATATATACGTTACATTGTCAACCCTATTAACCTCACACGCCCGTTCAAAAGGTGTGCTGTGAACATCGCAAGGTCGTGCCAGTGAAAGGGATCTCGCGCCCCCCGCGCCGGGGCGCCGGGCGCCGCCTCGCGTGATGCAAACAGCGATAGGTGAAATATCAAACGTTCGAACTAGACTTGTCTATCGATAATCTATCGATAGTCTACATATCAATAGTATCGATACTATTGATAGTGGCAGGCAATAATGTTAGTACACAATAGTTAGTGACAGTATTTCCTATAAACTATGGAATATAATTTCTCCATCTAGTATTGATATTGCAAGCATGAAGCGTACATATGCAACATGCATACCATCACGCATACAATCCCCGAAGGGTAAGGAAGAATCTTGAAAACAATAAGCTCTTTCAACCACATTTAGCTTTACGTTAACTTAAGTGTTGAACGCGAACAACACAACTGGTACAATATTTCAAGTCCTAGACCAACATATCCCACGTAACTATAAGCACAGAGTAATAATATGCTACGTACAACAGAGGGTCACTGCCCATACTTGAAAAGTTAATGCTATAACTCGCGCGAGAACAGCGACAGTGGTGAGTAATTGGAACTACAGCAAAGTTTAGTCTGTTTGTCAGGAATAATACAAGATGCCGCTACAAGCACGGGTTTGTTGTTTCTTAGTAATAGTACGCCATCTGTGTAAAATTCATGGTTTTAAAACAAAGCTTCTTTAGAATCAAACCAAAATATGGTTTGATTCTAAAGAAGCAAACCTCCTTTTTTTTTAAGTGCAACTCGTGATAATGAAACTATCGATAGTTGGACAACTCTATTTCGAGGCGGAGTGTTAAATATAGGCTTTTTTGTAAGGTACTAGTGTTGTGCATTTTGACATTATTGCCGTAAACCGATGCGGTGGGAGATGTTCATTAGGTTTCATACTTACGTGCCTCGATGTGATTTGGTAAAATATTCCCTTCAATGAAAAAATATATAAAAATAATGACATCTTAGTTATCCCCCCCAGAAGACATCTTGTTTTTACACTATTCACTCTTTCCTTCACCTCATTCCTCACTGTTGACACTTCTTAGGGGTTAGGAAGGTCATATGACAATCGTTACAGTGTAATAGCGAGATTGGTTCTGGATCTAGGATCATAGTCCGAGTGGACCTTATCTAGGATCGGTACAAAATGCTAGGATGATGGGTGGAGAGACAGGAAGACAGCATCATAAAAAACCAAAGCAGAAAAATTCTGCAGTTGATATGGCAATCCAAAATCCAGAGGTAACGGGTTTGAACCCGCACTCCTCGGTTAAGAGGCGCGTGTCCTTACCACTGAGCTACCACCGCTCACGCTTAATTAACTTAATTTATATAAGAATTAGCTCACAACTCCGTAGTGAAGGTGATGACGACACACTCGTAGGCCTAGTGTGTTGTGAATGCGTAGGGTTGCCACCTTTTTTGTGCAAATAAATACTTTATTTACTGGCTAATAAGGTTTGGAAAAAAAGGATCTTTTGTCTAAATAAAGTACGATATAATTTACTTTATCGTTTTGCTCAATAAAACATTTTTGAATTAGCTTTAGCTACTTTCAACATCACTACAACCTCAGTAACTGTAGTAAAATTTTCAATAAAAAGCAACATCTTTTTTTTTGTATATTGGGTATATGTAAAATGTATTCCAGAGAAATCAAATTGTGCGAAATAAAGTATTTTCGCGTTCTTTATTATCCTCATAAAGTACAGAGTACAATTGCACTAAATAACGTACAATACTTTATAATAAAGCACGGGTGGCAACCCTAAGTGTGAGTGATAATGTGTATGTTGTGTGTGTGTGTTTGTGTGTGGCGCCATCGTGTTAACTGCAAAGGTGATAGGTCACAGGCCCAAAGAGCAGAAATACATTTCATGCTATTTGTTAAATTTTATAGCTTTTATATCTGTTTTAATTTGTTATACGCAATAAAGTAAATTTAAGTAACTAAATGAATATATTTATTGTTCGTATACATTGACGGTCATAAACACGTTTTCTTTATGAATCGACATTTTATTTGAATCGTGACGTTTTACGAAAGAGATTAAGATTAAGTGCGAAAATTATTTTTTGCAAAATATAATTTGCGAATAAAATGTTTTACAAACGATAGATATTTTTTATTTAAATCAAATCAAATCTTTATTTACCAAGTGTAGGTACATAGTAGGTGTCAACATAAAAGGAATTTAGAACATAGTACAACTCTTACCAGAAGAAACCTGCTGGTGTCACAGAAGATATTCTTTTCAGCGTCAAAGTAAACATTTACTTCATCATACAATTAACATATATTACGAGATTAAGATGCATGCGTTTAAACATATAAGGTCAACCATCAACAGTGTGTACATTAATAGTGACATCACTAGTGGGTTAAATTACTAAATCTGGTAGGCAGTCGATCTAAAGACGCGTGTAGCGAACAGATAACAGTTTGAGGGACAGCAATGAATCCCGGGGCGCGGGACACCGGACGCGATGCGAATCGGATTACGGCGCCCGACAATTATTTCTATTTCTGGAACATTGTCTCGGATTTCATAGAATAACAGTCACTAAAAGGTAATCCTACGAAAACGTCCAAATGTGGCGTGAGCTATGCGAAAAGATTGTGAATCGAGCAAGTCCCTAAGTCTAAGCCATTAATGATAGGTAGCAAAAAGTAATAAATATTGTCATGTAAAAGTAAGTAATATTGTCCATTCTGTAAAGCAAATTTTGCTATGAAAGTTTATATAAGTGTGAAATTTTTAGGTTATGGTTAATCCTGGGTGGTAATTACAGAACTATGTAGGCATTCAGTGCAGGTGCATAGACAAGATAACAGCATTTGAGGGACAGTCATGAGTCACGGGTCACTGCGTGATACGTTTGTCCGTTATACTTGTATTTTAGAACATTGCATAGAAAATTGTACTTATGCCGTGTTATGTATATGCCTTAGCTAATTATATTGTGCGTCGTTAAAAAGTTAACCACAAATAGAGCAACAAGTTCCCGAGAAATTCAATGACGTCATTAGATAAGATATTTGTCCTTCATGTTGGGTTTAAACATTAAAAACGGGAAATGTGTAATTTTTGAAGAGATTGACGATTATTATCCGGATATTCCAGATAATAATTATAGAATATGGTAGGCAGTCAGTGTGGAGCGGGTGCAGTGAGCAGATAACAGCATTTGAGGGACAGTAATGAGTGACGGGACGCCGCGGGACGCGGGACGTGACGTGAATGGCGCGGATCACGGCGCCCGAACGGCGGTGAGGATTTCCGCTTTAGAAAATTGTTTACGAATTTCATAAATCAAGAGCCATATTTAAGTAAACAGCAATGCCATTTTACGAAAGTCATGGCTGTTTTGTTTTTGTATAGTCAAATACTACGCAGTTTAGATAGGGTATTGCGCAGTTTGCAGGTTGGCATTGAAAGATTTTTGAGATATTGACTACCACAATAAAGTATCGAACAAGCTAAATGACTCATTGGCATGAGTCAAAAATGGTCTTTCTCTATTATTTTACTATCACAACACTTTTTAATTAATTAAATGTTTTTTGTTCCAGATTGTGTTTAGGGCATTTCTAGTGTCTAAAGCAGTTGACCTCAGAAAACTCTTTAATGAAACCAACAGATTGATAAAGTTATTATGAAATAAATATCGCTCGTCATTATAATGCCTATTCTGCTAGGGAAATAAATAAATAATTAATTAATTTTCTAGACTGACGCACCAAGTCTACCCTAGTCCCAAACTAAGCTTATGCTTGTGCTATGGATACTAGGTGAACGGATAGAGATACTTAAATACGTTTATAAACATCCATGACTCGAGTAAAAATGTCATGTTCATCACACGAAACATTTGCCCCTAGCGGGATTCGAACCCATCGCGACCCTCGGTTTTGGGGCCAGGATCTCTGACCACTCGACCAACGGGCCATTCAAGTGATTTTTCACTAATAAAATTGGCGTGAAGTTAGTTTCAATTTAGTTGTCATTATTGCTTTTGTAAAAAAAATCTTCCCGTGACTTAACAAATCGAATAGGATATGTTGCAGATACGCAATTTCCGTAGAATCTTTCCAATTTTAACCGACTTCAAAAAAAAGGAGGAGGTCCTCTATTCGACTGATTTTTTTTCTAGGGCAAAAAGTAGTCTATATCCTTTTCTATGGTTTAATCTTTTTGTATACCACATCACAGTCAGTTTAGTGGTTTACGCGTAAAGTGTAACAAACAGACAATATTAGTCCGGATCGTGTCAACCACCTTTAAAGCCTTTGATTGGAAAAGCGATCGACATTATGTATTCAAAGCTTAGGAAAGCTTGCTGAGCTTTGGCTGATCCTATGTTTTAAAAGATTATACTCACACTTAGAATTTACTTATTAAATCTATTAACTAATTTAATGTCACTGTTGTTATATCGCATCGAATACATAACATACCAATCAAACAAAAATAAAAGACGTCAGTGATTTTTCACTGATAAAATAGAGACTTTAAAATGCTCTATCGATTAATAATTTCGCTCAAAACCGCCCACCCTAATAAGCCAATTAGAAAACAGCACAAACTGTTCGTTTCGATGAATTTGTTCTAAATACCAGTCTATTGGTTAACTGATCCGCGTTATATATCTGACATACTTGTATCCCTGTCAGATGGAGAAATAAAATAATTGCGGTCATATCAAATGGCTAAACAACAGGGCATGTCGGACGACGGGGCGGGGGTGCCCGGGGGAAATCTAACGCGGCTCATAAGCCGGGCCGAATTCAATCACGTCCCGGGACGCGGCCTCACCGGGACACTGCGGGGTTGTCCCGGAATTGGGGATAAAGCTTGCGAGACACGATACGACTTACGTAAGATCTAGAGAAGCTTTTCTTTTCCTTACTTAGTATAATGTGTTCGATATTTTAAACTACTCAAGGGGTGTTGATGTGGTTACTATCAATATATAGTGATTCAAGAGGACGATTTATATCCGATTACAACACATACATTGATCTGACTCCGAGGTAAGTAGCTTAAGCACTTGTGTTACGAATATCAGAATCAACAGTGGTATTACAAATATATACTTAAATATTGAATATTAACACCCAGACATAAAACAAACACAAGTATTCATCATACGAATGTTTGTCCTGGGTCAAACCCACAACTCATGGCGCATGGGGCAGGGTCACTACCGAATGCGCCATCGAGCCAGTCGAAAGAATAGGTTCATATTGTTATATGCTCTTAGGCGCCAAAGGCTTGTACCCTTAGAAATATATTTCTATCCTGGAAAAACGGTAGATCTCTGTGGACGCATAAATTACTATATTCATAGAACATTAGCAATCCTGGCAACATAACCCTAAGTTCCATGGTCAGGATTCCTTTAACTACTTATATAAGTTTATGAATTCTCATTCAAATATTAGCAGCCAATTGAGACTCCGGTTCAGAAAACCTCAAAGACCCGAAGTATGAAAACTTAGCCGCAGCGTCCCGGTGAGACCCGGCCCCGTCAAACAGAAACAAACTAATTATTTTTCTCATACAAACGTTGATCAGACGGCATCACGACATTGAGAGGTGGTCTGCGCCGGGGAAGGTTGTGTACTTATAAATAAATAAATATCAGACTACATCACATACATTGATCTGACTCCGAGGTACGAGTAAGCACTTGTGTTACGAATATCAGAAACAACAGTGATATTACAAATATGTACTTAAATATTGGATATTAACACCCAGACACAGAACAAACACAAGTATGCTTGTCCTGGGTGGGGATCGAACCCACAACTCTTGGCGCATGGGGCAGGGTCATTACCCAATGCGCCATCGAGCCAGCCAACTTGTACTTGCAACATTGAAATCTGTAAGAAAGTGAGTAGACGTTTGTGAAGATCTCACGAAAATAATAATCCCATGTTAGTCTGGGACTTAAAAAGAATGTGCCAACTGTGTTTCGTGCCTAGCATGTCGTAAAAGGCGACTAATGGCATATGGGGTGTGGGTATGTGATTGTGTAGGCGACGAGCTAGCCTCTTGTCACTACTTTATCACAATTTTCGTTTTAACCCAGACCAGTTTTATTTTGGCTGATTATTTTCGGCTTATTTTTGGTTTTTTGACTCTGCCTACCCCTTCGGGGATTACGGGCATGGTGTTATGTATGTACTTTTCATAATTTTCTATCTAACCAAACTCAATTTAATTTTCAGCTAAAAGTGGTTTGGGGATCTTATTGTTCGTTGGACAACACCCCTTTGGGGATTGCGGGCGTAACAGTATATGTACGAACTTTAATATGTCCATATGTAAATACGTATTGGAATACAACATCTAAGTAAACTACTTAAAGTAAAAAGAGTAATTTTTTATATCGCTTTAGTGACACAAGATCGGATCCCACAGCACAATGAGCTTAGCGATACTGTCTCTCTCCCATGGTTCGAATGAAGTAATAGCGCGGCGCACGCGCAGATACGCCCTGATCTTGCGAAGCGCATGCATTAAACATATTATATAGGTTAACGTTAAATAACTTAGGCCCGATTTCATTAGCCAGATTTAAGCTAACTCATCCTAGCGTTATGACCCGTACTTAGTCGGGGTCCGCTTAGACTTGGATTTACAAGTCTGGTAATTACATTAAAGCAACTGCTGATCTGACCTTCTTAAACCTTAGCTAGAGGAACCAGACAATTTGGATCATGGTTACACATCAAAAGTTGTTGGAATGTCCTGAATTCATCACGATGTTTTCTCTCACCTCACTTAACTTTCATCTGACGATTGAAAAATCAGCCTAACTCCTGTAGTCAAGGTACGTCTTTACAATATCAAAACTCCAGCCCGGTAGGTCGTAAAGGCCGCCTTCGAACAACAACCGTTGTCCTCTCAAAAAAAAAATATATCAAAACTCACTAAATCATGACCAGAGTCAACATAGAGCTAAGAATATGATGATGATGAAATTAGTTAATAATATTGCCGCTATTAAACTTTTATAGCACATATAAGGTACTTATTTTACCAATAATAGCCACTTATTAAACCTAATCAATAGGCAAATACAAAGAGCTATTACACAAAACGAATTTTACAACAAACAGGAGCCTAAAATCGTGAGTCGTTAAGACACGTTCGAATGAACTCCAATGCTATTGAAAGTGTTCAAAACGTGCCAAATTAAGCAATAATTCAGAGTGAATAGTATTGAATTGAAACGTTTTGTTAAGGCTCGTTATGTAAGTTAGTTTAGAAATGAGAGAAAAAATCATCAAGACCATTATCTTTTATTATTATTAGTTTGTTGCTTTCTGCCCTGTTTACCCCTTCGGGGATTACGGGCGAGATGATATGATATAATATGGGGCAGGCCACGAAACTAAAGGCTGAATCCCGCAAGGCGACGAATCTTTCATTGACAGTAAGGAGTCACTTAGGAACACAACAACAACAACCAGTGTTGCCAACCCCAAAAATCTAAAAAAACATCAGCTCACCAGTAAAAAAACAGGAGAAAACAGTAGGTTAAGTGAATAAAGGCAAATATCATACTTTCTTCATATAAATAAAACAATTACCTACTTTTATTAGTTGCCAGGGCTCACATACATTGTTATAAGTATCATATTATAGATCACAACACAACATAATGAAAAACAAAAATCAAAGTAAAATTATTCTCCACTTTCATTCTCAATTGCCTCATCTTCAATATTTTCACTCATTTTCCTTTTGGTTGGGAAATTCCCTCGAATTCCGACAAGAGCAGATAATTTAGTTTCATTGTGGTATAATTTATAACTATAAATTTAGGTGGTTATACAAAAATATTTGCATAGTGTAATAGGTGGCCGGAACGCTAATTGGGAAACAGTAAAAATTAGGAATGAAACAGAAAACAGGGGCGTTAATGTGAAAACAGCAAATCTACTGTTAAAACAGTAGGATTGGTAACACTGACAACAACATAACATCACGCCCATAACCCCCTAAGGGGTAGGCAGAGTCAAAGGGGCAGCAGGCCTCTTTAACCACATTCAGCCAAAGACAAAACTGGGCTGGGTTAGATGGAAAATTCTTAAGAAGAAGCGACAAGTGGCTAGCTCGTCGCCTTCACAATCACACACCTACAACCCGATATACCATAAGTCGCCTTTTACGACATGCTAGACAAGAAACACAGTTGGCACATTCTTTTCAAGGCCCAGACCAACATGGGACTAAAACAAGCATTATGGCTACATTAAACGCAGATGACATCCCTACCAACAGTTATTTTATATTAATACGGTATTTTGTTGCCATATTAACATATAACGTTGTTTTCTTGTGCGTATAACATCATAACCCATTTAATTCATATGTTATTGTAAAAGCCCGTATATTGGTCAATCTTAAGTTTTACTAGTAAATCTTAGGATTTACCGACATGAGTTGGTAAATGTAAACATTTCTAGGTTAGGTTATATTATGGGTTAGTTAGGTTAGGTTTATTAACCTGATTAAAAAAATACCTTACCTAACCTAACCTATAATATAATCTAATCTTAGTTAGGTAAAATTTTCCAAGTAAAGAATCCTAAGATTTACTAAGTAAATGGTGGTAAAAGTTCGAATTGTACACCTGTTCGGACTTTTATCGTTAAGAGTTGGTAAATCTTAGGTTTTACTGGAAAATCTTAGAATTTACCATAGTTCGAGCTATTACAGCAACACATACACAGCATATGGTAAAGATCTAAATCTAGACTCAGATAACACGTTTCCTTGAAAAAAAAGACACTATTACGTTTACCGTTATCTGTAACTAGGATTAAGTCCAACTTAGTCCTAAGTTTGTGCTAAGCTGTTTTTTAAGCAAACGCGCTATCTTTATAGGTTAACTGGAACAAAACATTTCCATTTTACGTAAGATCAATTTTCCCCGCCTTATTTCTTTGATATATTAACGCTAAAAGCGATTACAACGAAATTGCTTAGTAAGAGCTCTTATCAAATAAGTAATAGCAGGAATATTCAACATATTGGGTGAAAATATGAAGTCTATTGCATTTTATGAAAAAAGGTCCAAAGCAAACAGATGTTTATTGTTGAGTAAATACTCAATCGTCTCAATATTCGTCCTTGTATAATATCAATGTCAAATCTTTAGACACTTTTTGCACTACAGTTTAAGAAAAACAAAGATTATTATTTTTGTTCAAATAGTATCTACATAAGACAGCTCATCTCTCTCATCATAAAATGTCAAATATTTTCCCCTTACTGATTCGAGACCCAATCAACGCTCGTTACTCCATAATCTTATAACTTAATCCTTGTTTATGTTTATGACAAAAGAAAGACAATACTTCTACCTAAATTATCACTTTGGTAAAAAAAAAATATGGTAATGGCATCCCCTTAAAAGATTTTGTTTAGCTCAGCCTCTGTTAACTCTATAAACTGACATTCAAATTAATGGCTAATTTAGCGTACAGTCGTTTGTCAACCAAACGTGGTCGTGGGGACTATCACGCTTAACCGTGGTCGCAGCCCAAGGAGGTTTCAACAGGTACAATTTAGCTTATACGAGACACTGCTATAGGTAATTAGCATCAGTATGCTAAAGGTAGAAGACCGAATACGAACAAAGCCGTAGTAAAGCGTAACTTATGCAGTTTCAACAGCTGAAAGTGAGATTCGCATCTCGAAATAATATGTGATTTTGAAAATTGTATAATATCACATCTTCATTACTCAACAGTCCATACATACATACATAACATCACGCCCATAATCCCCGAAGGGGTAGGGAGAGTAAAAGGGGCAGTAGGCCCTTTTAACCACATTCAGCTAAAAACAAAACTGGGTAGGACTGGGTTAGATGGAAAATTGTGAAAAAGTAGTGACAAGTGGCTAGCTTGTCGCCTATACAATCACATACCCAAAACCTCATATATAATTAGTCGCCTTTTACGACATCCTTGGCAAGAAACATAGTTGGCACATTCTTTTTTAGTCCCCGACCAACATGGGACAACAGTCCCATGTTGGTCGGGACAGCAGTCCAAAATAAAAATAAAAAAATATCGCTAAGGATCGAAAAATAGACATTTCTAAAAGAAAAAGTATCTTTATGAGCGACAAAAAGAAAGACATTTTCACCGCTCCCATCTTTAAAACGGACATCCTTCCTCTGATGTGAAGGAAAATATGGTAATCCATGGAACACGCAATCTGATTATGCAAATATTAATAAAAAGAACTTGAGCGAAAACGGTACATGAATAAAATTGATAACTCCTTTGTTAACCTGCGAGCGACCGCCGGCGTCTGGGGACCCGGGGAAATTTATATATAAAAAAAAACGAATCGTCGAAATATATATACGCGCATAACTTCCGAACGACTGCACCGAACTGGATAATTCTTTTTTTTTATACATATGTAAATGTATGCATTAAATAATGTTTGGAAAATTCACTGGAAGTGGAGATTGTTTTTTTCTTATATATTAATGTATCACATCATATAATAATAATAATAATAAATTCTCCAAACTTACACACCAATTCCCTAGTTCCAAACTAAGCTTATGCTTGTACTATGGGTACTAGGCGAACGGATAGACATACTTAAACACGTTTATAGACATCCATGACTCGAGTACAAATGTCCATGTGCATCACACGAAACATTTGCCCCTAGCGGGATTAGAACCCGCGACCCTTGGTTTCGTGGCCAGGGTCTCTGACCACTCGACCAACAGACCAGTCAGTATAATTTGATGTTTGTAATTATAAATTGTCAAGTTACAAGTAGCCGACGGCCGCTCTAGCCATGATCCTAAATGGAGATAATGTTGAAGCAACTACCATCTGTACTTCCGGTTATAATGTTGAAGCGTCTACCATCTATACTTAAATCCCTGTAACCACCAGTTCAATTAATTGTAGCAACGCGAGAACTCTCAAGTGCAGACAAAATAAACTATGCTACGCAAATAATGACTTAGGTGCAACTTAATCTAGACCGACATTGAGTAAACACAAAACGCGCGCTCCGACACAAGTGACACAACGGAATCCGCGTTCCATTGTCACGTGAACGGCGCGGCGTCACGGATGTCACAGGCAACGACAATAGTGGGCCGTGGCGAATGGACGCTTTGGGAGAAGTGAAAATGGTACAAGTGACACGTCACAGACTCAGTGGACATTGCTAGTCCTAGTCAGCTACTGCAAGCCAAGACATTATATACATAATTGCATACCATTACATACGAAGAAGAGCGGTGGTAGCCCAATGGCAAGGACACACGCCTCATAACCGAGGGGTGCGGGTTCATCAAACCCGAGCTCGTACCTCTGGATTCTTCAAATCTATGTACCACTAGCTCGACGGTTAGGGAAAACATCGTGATGCAATCTGCAAACAACTTTGGATTTGTAACCATGATTCAAATATTGTCTGGTTTCCCTATCTTAGGGTTACGAAGGTCAGATCGGCAGTCGCTTAAATATAATTTCCAGACATGCTAAATTCTGGATCATGGTCTAAGCGGACCCCGTCCAAGCACAGGACATCCTAAGGGTTAGGCCGAGTTCAATGATTACTCTCAGCCAAAACTAATAAATCACGATAGATAAAAATGTGTGGAAATGACTCGTTGCCTGGTCAAATAAATTTTGGGTTTCTTAAAAGCAGTATTTGTATCGACAGTTTTCTAATTGTTTTGCACAGTAAAAAGTATTACTCTTACAAAGGTATGATGGAATGTTACTGAGGTTAGGTATTTATTTGTTAGATGAAGGTACTTGGCAAGAATTTCACGGTGGCAGAGCCGCGGGCAGAAACTAGTATTCTAATTATTCAACAGCCAGCTACTAAGCTGTTACGTAAAACCCGAACAAAGGAAGCGTCCTCATTACGCCAACAACACACAAGTGATAAACATGACCATATTAATATGTTGAAAACGGACATTTCATTATCCTCCAGTATATTCCAAACGTTATCTACCCAATTATACGAAATAATTGCACACCAAAACCGATATTAGGCAAAGCTGTCTAACTATGCGTAAAATTAACTATTAAATCATATTGTAAAAAACGCGTTAATTCAGTAATTAATTAAACCAATTGGATCGAGAATTCGCATAATTATGTCAAGATAAATGAGCAATTATAAAACAAAGTAAACCGATACTCAAGGTTGTGATCGCGAGAGTTATTAATTATCTTGTTAATATTTAAATGCGAATGTAGGTATGTGAGGATAATTGGGCAAGTAATCTTTAACGCTAAAAATTATTGACCGAATTCGAATTAAAAAGCTTGATAACTTGATATCCGATATCAAGTAACCATAATTATCTAACTCACACATGCTTATACGTGGCTTCAAGCTATAGTATGACAGCGTGCAGTTCTTCTTTTTTTACTAGTCCGTGTAAGAAACTGTAATACATATTTAAATACCTCTATAAACCCATGTTTCATTACCTTCAAATGATCGTGTTCAGCACACGAAGCCCAGCCGCGACCTAAGGGTGCTTAGCCAAATGCGCGCCAGCAATTCCATAACGAACTTCGCTACCACTCGTATCGCGCCACAAACTTGTTAACTAAGAACTCATAGTGCGGAACTCGGAGTTAGTTCCCGATTAGTCCACCCGAATAAGTCTGTGGCGCGATACGAGCGTTAGCGAAGGTCGTTATTGAATCGCTGGCGCGCATTTGGCTAAGCAAAGGCCTCGTTGCCAGATTCTCTTACCGGTCAACCAAATAGTTTGCGAAATCTCCACATAGCATAGCTATCACTACTTTAGCAGCACAAAAGTGAAGAAAGGCAATCTCTCGGCGCAGCCGCGAGGTCGCGCATTACCATCCGGCCTCGCCGCGATTTCAGGAGAACGTGCGCACGCGCACCGCCCTTATTCCGAGAGGCATAGAACCTACTTTCCACCGGCACCGGCCTGCCAAATGCTCTCTTGCTCAAAACGAGCGGCCTTCGCGTTCCTGAACGAGGATGAATCGGCGATGACTTCCTTTTAGTTTTGAGAAGCGAATCTGTGTATTAGTAGGTGTACGAGTATGCGAAGAATTCGAAATGTTTTGGGTGTTTAATACGTTACTAATATTAGGTTGGCGTACCGTTTGTGGAACACCCTGTATAGATTAACAGTTGACTGCACTACGGTGTACATAGCGACTTCATGTGTATAGTGCATTATAGCGAACTGTTGTATCAATATATTTTAGAATTTACATATGTATTGCTAAACATAATCAAAATGCCTTTAATCTTTTTGCACGGACAACGGCAAAAACATTCATAAACAGCAGAACAATGATACCTCTTATCCCAAACGCATAGATATATTGTTACCGTACGTTTAATGTTATTGACGAAGCTTCCTATTTCCCACCCTCGTCATATCAACCTCACTTTATCTGTATCCGGGTAGCCGATATTCAGCCATCAAAACACGAATTGCCATCGACACGATAAGATAGCTCATAAATAGCTCGATGACACACTGAAAGCATACAGTGATGACATCACCCGTACATCTATGCAAATAAAATAATGACATCTAAACTGCTCCGCCAATCGTCCACCAAAAAAAGGCCAACAAAAGGAGCCGAGTAAGTCACAAAAACAGATTTACGAATCAGAACGGAGGTCGAATCGGGTCACGTACGTCCCTTAATTCCTGCGTGACCCTCGAAGGGATCCGCGGGCGTAAATTGAAATCCAAAGCTATTGACCTTAACATTGTCAATACAGAATTTGGACAGGAAGAATCTTGTATTCCGTTTGGTATGAGGCAGGTAATCGCTGGTGAGATTTAAGTTGTTGGAAAGACCACATTTTTTATACTAACTATTCTTCCGGCGTTGGTCGGGTGAATTGTGCGGATATTCCCATGTCTTAAAAGAAGGCTTACTAACAATATTAGTGATACATTCTGGGCCTTATGTAAACTTGAGGATAAGCTTACGTCCCAATGAGTTCTGCTATTGTTTGTACTTTTTTCTCTTAATAGTTCTTCTACGCATTTGTCAATTAGATGACAAAAATAACATTAATTGGTATTCCAAATGTGATTCTAAATTGTAAACCTAATTTTTGACGAACTTATAAAAAGAACGTAGGACATTGAATAAAAACGATTGCACAGCGCTTTAAAACTAAAAAAAAACTGCCCTCAACTACATTCAACTAGTAGCTATTAACTTTGAAAAGTGAATCGGTAACCATATAGTAATTTTTTTGTGCTATAAAGAATATTTATCTATCTATCCATTTGATTGAAATTTATAAATATACTAGCTTCTGTCCGCGGCTTTTCTCGCGTGGTACATCGATGAAACATAGCTTATGTAATGTTCTAATGTATAAGCTGTACTATTGCAAAGTTTCATTAAAATCCATGCAGTACTTTTAGCGTGAAAGAGCAACATACATCCACACATCCATCTGAACAGATATAAACACGGATTCTCAGTACTCCTATTTCTATCACGAATAAAATTGACATAAACCAGCACTTCCGCCAGAAATAAAAGACAAATAGCGTTAAGCAAGTCACAAATACAGATTTTTGGTGAATTAGAACGCACAGCGGCCGCCGAGGGCCCGGTCACGTGCCACCCTTAATTCCTGTGCGGCGTGCGGCGGTTTTACACGGAATAGTTCCATCGGCCGATTTAACATCATTATTGTCAAGAGATGTAGGAAAATGTAGAAGCGGATTTGCGGATTACAATCTGCAGTGGGATACATACATACATCACGCCTGCAATCCCTAAGGGGTAAGTTCAAGAAGCAACACGCTCCACATTAATCAAATACAAAACCGAGTTGATAAGATAGATAATTGTAAAAAATTGTGTCAGACAAGTGATGTATAATCATGATCCAGTATTTTTTTTACCGGTCTAAGGCTTCAGTGTCATAAGTACGCTAATTCCATGATGAGGACATAATAGTAGAGAGATGATTTCATTGAAAAAAAACAAATTGCCAGGACGCAAATTTAATAACGTATAAAGAGCCTACCATTAGGCAGCGCAATCAACCTTTCGATTGAAAAAGTTAAGCAACGTTTGAAGTAGACTATGCTCCGATGGGTGATTACTAATTTAAATATCAATAACTCCTCCTTCCTTCTAGTCTAAAATCTGAAGGTTCGTTACGATGATTTTGGATGCTCTTGGATGCAAACAGTTTTTGAGAAAATTTCAGTTACATGCACGTGCAAATCGGTGGAGAGCAGTATACAGGAAACCATTTTAGGCTGATCATAATGCGTCTTATCTATTATTTAAATGTATCAGATTTAGACTTTATCGTACGAAATTGTTGTAATTTTGCGACCTAAAGTGGTGTGAAGTGAATTGAGTCAAGCGACTCGTGTGGACACACTGCTTTGGCTACGATGAAGTTCCAAACTTACACTGCAGTAATAACGACTGCTCTTCCCTCAGGTATTCGTGTGGAATCTGTTAAGATAATGAAACGCACCAGCTGATATTTACAAAGGAGCAGAAAGAGAATAAATTGATTTTACCTTCGTCGGACGATGTAAATCCGCTGTAACCCCTCTAGGACCCCAAATATAGGATGTAATAGCCGCAGTCGGACTTGGTCAACCGCCAAATTGCGGTCGAATACTTGTTTAATTCACTTGTGGTGATGTAAGTGCGGGAAAAAGCAATCTAGACTTTAGAGTATGTAGGTAAAAGAAGACGCAGGATGCAGACATGCTGAGAGAAAGAGAAAGAGAGAGAGGTAAAAGAAAACCTAGAGGGTTGAGGGCCGAAAATACGGAACGGACACTGATATGTCAGCATCACCTTTGGAAACTCTGGTCTGGTCAAGTTTGGCTCTTTGACTATAACCCTTGTTGTTGAAAGGAGTTGGTACCCCCAAGTTTCTTGTCAGTCTCATTCTCGTTAGAAACGTAGTGACAGCTCCAAGAAAGAATATTTTTGAACTCCATATTTCCAAAACGCAATTTTTTAACGTTAACAAAAAATGTATGGTCTTTAATGTAACTACAATTTCGCCAAATACTTAACTTTCATATTATTTCTACATTGGCAGTTTAGTTTTTAATCTCATAAATATCTTCCTTTCTCTTCATTATCATATGAGATCAAAAATACAACTCCTTCATACGAATCTTCTAAAGCATCGATGTTCCATTTTGCGCACCAAACGTAATTTTTTTTTTTATAAATACTTACGTATATAGTACGGACATTGTGAGTGCAATTAATTAACTTCTCGAGAGATTAATAGCTCGGCTATTAAATAATTGCAATTGATTGATAGACAATAATAATGAGCACCGTTTAACCTCTCATTGCTGGTTATGAAACGGCAAAAACACACACAATTATGAACATTTCAATTCTATTCAACCTTGATCTGGTTATTTTCCTTTAAAAAACCGCTTAAAGAGTTATATTTTTATTATTAACGCAATTGCAATCATTGTGTTGTATTTGATCGCGTTATACAATAGCGAACTCTTGTATAAGTTTGTTAAAAAGTCTTATTATACTGTAAGATCTAGCGATTACAATGCTGGATCTAGCAATCCAGGTAGGTCTAGAACTGATGCTAGCAGGGATTGAATCATGCAGGGATCGACGCATGCAAGGATAGATGTTTGTAGGTTAGATGCATGCTGGAACTGATGCATGTAGAGATTGGTGCATACAGGGATTAAAGCATGCAGGTATTGACGCATGCAAGGATAGATGCTTGTAGGTTTGATGGATGCTAAAACTGATGCATGCAAAGATTGGTGCATACAGGGGATTGATGCATGCATGGATTGATGCATGCAGGGGTTGATGCATGCATGGATTGATGCTTGTAGGCAATGATGCATGCAGGAACTGATGCGTGCAGGGATTGATTCATGCTAGGACTGATACATGCAGGGATTGATGCATGCAGGGGTTGATGCATGCAGGGATTGATACATGCAGGGGTTGATGCATGCAGGGATTGATGCATGCATGGATTGATGCTTGTAGGCAATGATGCATGCAGGAACTGATGCGTGCAGGGATTGATGCATGCAGGGATTGATGCATGCAGGGATTGATGCTTGTAGGCAATGATGCATGCAGGAACTGATGCGTGCAGGGATTGATGCATGCAGGGATTGATACATGCAGGGATTGATGCATGCAGGGGTTGATGCATGCAGGGATTGATACATGCAGGGATTGATGCATGCAGGGGTTGATGCATGCAGGGGTTGATGCATGCAGGGATTGATGCATGCAGGGGTTGATGCTTGTAGGCAATGATGCATGCAGGAACTGATGCGTGCAGGGATTGATTCATGCTAGGATTGATACATGCATTGATTGATGCATGCAGATAATGATGCATACAAGGATTTATGCATGCAGGATCAATGCATGCATGAATTGAATGCATGCAGGGATCTAGCATGCACTAAAATATTATTACGCTTGGTTGAATACTTAGAACGTAAAACAGTAGCCAAAAAAGCTTAATCTTGCATGTGCAACATCAGTTAGTCTTAACTAATAAACATACAAGAAAAGATCGATGCATGCACACTTGATCTAAAGCATCTTAAATCGCCGAAGATCTCAGTAATTACCTAATAAAGTACCCACTTACCTACTATATTCGGCGCGTTTACGGCACATTTGGCATTTGGCCGTTTCAAATGTCAGCGTCCGGTCATCTTACCTGCAACGAGATACGTTTCATTAACATTTCCACTGGCTTGGAGCGGTCAGCAATCGACCGTGGACTTATAAAATATATAAATAGTATATATAAGGTTCAAATAGCTTCGAACTCGCTGGCCCAAGTAAACTTACACTGAAATTTCGCAAGTTGTTCTTAATATTTATAATCCACTTGAAGCCATAATGTACAGAAATATTTATCGACTTTTGGTTTCGGTTTTAAATTTTTATTTAAGTTTAAGTGAAATTGAAAAAAAAAAATATGCGACGACATCACATACATTGATCTGACGACCTAAGTAGCTTAATTAAGCACTTGTGTTACAGATATCAGAGTCTACAGTGGTATTACAAATATATACTTAAATATTGGATATTAACACTCAGACACAGAACAAACACAAGTATTCATCACACGAATGTTTGTCCTGGGTGGGGATCGAACCCACAACTCTTGTCGCATGGGGCAGGTTCACTAACGAATGCGCCATCGAGCCAGTCATTTAATGTAGTTAGGTAATGAAAAACGAAACATACTAAAATAATAATACAATATAATTCTACAAAATTGGAGAAGGTTAAATACATGAAAATCAGACAAATAAATAAATTGGAGAATAAAGAGAAAATCCAGAAAAGTAAATAAAGATATAAAAGAAAAAAGGCCCATCGGTCATTTGACAGGCCCACTGGTCGAGTTCGAATCCCGCTAGGGGTAAAAGTTTCGTGTGATGAACATGGATATTTGTACTCGAGTCATGGAAATTTACAAACTTATTTACTTACTTACTTACTACGCTGGCTCAGCGACCCGAAGTGGGTCTTGGCCTCCGACATTAAAGAACGCCATTCCGGACTGTTACGTGCCAAATTTGCCCAGTGCAAACTTATTTAAGTATGTCTATTCGTTCACCTAGTATCCATAGCATAAGCACAAGCTTAGTTTGGGACTAGGGAATTGGTGTGTCAGTCTGGAGAATTTATTATTTATTTATTATTTATTTGTGATTTTTTTTATCGGTCTTGCAATTTCGGAGCCTATTCAATGCAAAAAAACAAACAATTAAATCTTTCCTCTTTCTAATATTAGTATGATGAGCTATGGTGCAGTTTCGTACCTTGTGTCTATCACACCGCATGACGTACACCATACGCTTAAGGTATATACGATAACATACATACATACATACATAACATCACGCCCAGCATGCCCCTTCAACCACATTCATCCAAAAATAAAGCCGGGCTGGGTTAGATGGAAAATTGTGAAAAAGCAGTGACAAGCGGCTAACCTGTCGCCTGCACAATCACACACCCAAAACCCGATATACCATAAGTCGCCTTTTACGACATGCTAGGCAAGAACCACAGTTGGCATATTCTTTTTAAGTCCCAGATCAACAAGGGACAGTGGGCTGGATACGATAACCTTACGATATATCAACAAAACCACTACACGTTTTACAATTCGCCAGCTGTACGAACACGCATACACGTTGATCGATTAGGATTTTAGGCGTTTTCGGCGCCCGCATACTGACAAGCGGCTTATCTCGAACAAGCGGACGTGTGGCGCAAACAAAACACTACCGACCGAACGCTTCCAGGTGCCCGTCAGAACGCGCCGGTGCGAATAATCGACGGCCGGAGATCCACGGAAAAGCAACGTTTCCTATTGCAACTTTAAATATTTTAAGATAAATAAATAATAAATAAATATCAGACTACATCACATACAATTCCCTAGTCCCAAACTAAGCTTATGCTTGTGCTATGGATACTAAGTGAACGGATAGACATACTTAAATACGTTTATAAACTATCCATGACTTGAGTACAAATGCCCATGTTCAACAAACGAAAATTTGTCCCTAGCGGGATTCGAATCCGCGACCCTCGGTTTCGTGGCCAGGGTCTCTGACCATTGAGATAAAGTGTTGATAGAGAAAGGAAAAATCAATTTCTGCAAATACTATTAAGTAGCTTAATCAAACCGAGTAAAACTTATATAAGTTAGTCCCAAGCGAAATCCCCACAGCTATTTCATCCAAAGCTTTGTTTCGTCTAAACAACCGTCTGGCTAAATTTACAATTTCATTCTTCCTATGTTGCGTTAGGACGCAACGCTCACTAGGAATACAGGAGATGAAATTAATAGCGTCCAGACGGAAATACCGAATCCATTCTTTGTAGTGTATTGAAACATGTTGTACTTGTGTTCAACTTGTCTGCGGTTGACGTTAACACGGTATTTTATTAGTATTTCAGCATTATCCTATCCGACGGAGACGCTGTCCCAGGCACGGCTCCCCGCTGGGGACAGACTACTTGTATAACGAACTCTGATCAGTCGCATTGTATAACTTATTGCTTGCAAGTATTCGACTTTGACGGGACTTTGAAATTTTCCATTTGTTTTTGTTGAAAACTAAACCTTAATTGGCATGAATAAAAACGAATCATAAAGGAGAGCTTTATGTCTGCCAATTTCGCGTAGAATATTCGGAGTTTCATCCATAAACAAACAGACCATAGTCTTTTATTGATGTTTCACGGGTTGTCTAATGTTGGTCTGAGACTGAAAAAATAAAAATGTGCCAACTGTGTTTCTTGCCTAGCATGTTGTAAAACGCGACTATTGGTATATCAGGTTTTGGGTATGTGATTGTGTAAGCGCCAAGCTAGCCACTTGTCACTACTTTTTCACAATTTTCCATCTAACTCAGCCCAGTTTTATTTTTGGCTAAATTTGGTTAAAGGGGCCTGCTGCCCCTTTGACTCTGCCTACCCTTTCGGGGATTATGGGCGTGATGTTATGTTATGTTATGTGTTGTCACGGGTTTCACGGTGAACACTATTCCCGTACGGCTTCAAATTGTCATCAGGTTTAACTGTTAGTTTATATTTACGGCAAAGTTAACGTTTCATGAAATAACTACACTTCTACACTTTTAAGAATACAACTATTAGGAATAGTTGTATTCTTAAATGAAGAATACAACTATTCCTTGTATTCTTCATTTAAGAATAACTTACCGGTTTAGATGTTTTAGAAAACTGGTCCAATAAAGACTAGTTCAATATGCACTAAGCTAGCTAGTTAATTATATAATATAGTCATTATAAAATTATTAAGTCTTCTTCTTCTCTCCCGAGTTTTCCAGCGCCCGAGCGGGTCCATAATTTAATGTAACTATAATAACTGTAAATTATGGAAAGAAATAAAATATTTGATTTGATTTTATTTGAAATGTAAGTATGATAAATGACAGAAATCTAAATAATAATTAAATTAGGTAAATGTACATGCCTGTCGTTGTCGCTAACCCATAGTAAGACAAGCACATTTTAGGCAATTTTTAATAATTTTAAGTTTATTCCTTTTTAATAACGTCTTGAGTATACAATTCTACCTAAAACTAAAGTTTGCTACAAAATCGAAAGTTTTATTAATACTGCATGTTGTCAGCGGGCGTCCTTCGCGGTCGCTGCGCCCGGCGCATTACGTCAAGCGCCTGAGTTCCAGATCACGTTCGCGCAGACGCCACGCTGCGTTCTGACCCTAGGTTTAGAAACGACCTGACATTTACTAATTTGTAGCCAGATCAAAAATTAGGTACAGTATAATCAGAAGAGAAAAATATCTACTATTAATGGAGGTTTCGTAAAGGCACTTTTTTTTTGGTTTAGAAATTTACATTGATCAATCAACATTACACATACATACAAATCCTCAAAAAAATTTTTTAGTTAGTAAGTTAGACTATTAAAAAAATATTGAATACGTATTTTTTGCTATATCTAATACTCGAAAAATATCATGTCATATGAACTTTAGCGCTTTACGTCACTTGGATGGTAAAATTTAACACACCTAGTGACGTCAGGCGGTACTTTAACACGCTGTATCTTCATCATTTTTAGTTTGTTGAACAAAAGAAAAAATACGTAAACAATATTTTTTTTGGAATCTCAATAGTGGACCGTAAATTTATTTTGAGTTAAATAGCCTATTCTAAGCACCTACATTATACAAGTAATGTATGATACGTCTCTACAACAATGGATTTCTAATTGCCCTTAAAAAAAATACGAATTTGGCGTTGATACGCGTTATACACGTACTAGTTGTAAATCTGTCCACACAATACGATTCTTTATCCATAGCTGTAATTAAGTAAATTTATTACGAACGCAAATGAAACTTTAATTGAGATGTACTTATTGCTATTTGAAGCTAAAAGTCGCACAACCGTTCATTTCCTCGGCCGATAATTACAAGTCTCCGATTATAATACGCGAAAATTACAGTCTCCATCTATATTCGCTCTTGTTTCTATTGTTTACGTAATTAAGCACACGCAATGCTTGTTGCGAGGAAGGCGGGTGTTTATCCGAAAAATAACATAAAATATAAATATATATCTTATGTATAACATCGTTTGTTAAAAACGGTAACCTACACTTTGATAACTTATTCGTAATCATAGCACGACCAATTTCAGCCAGACCAATCAAATATCAGCTATAATAGACGTGTATTTAATTAATACTCGCTCCAGATATATTAATTTCTACAAAAAGTAATATGCACTATGTTAAAAAAAATAGTTTCTGTAGATATTTGACTTAAGACAAACAAACACTTAATAAATGATAGATTCCCTTAAAAAAAAATCGTCAACACCGTGCAACCTTATGATTCACGCTACGAACGATGCCAACATTATACCTACGTAAAAAAACTTCATCCCGAAATATCAAACGAAAATAACAACCATTTTACTTTTCAATTTCGCGACGTCATCCACCCAGTTGCATATATACATACAAATGATACGAAATGTATGTCTGTGTGCCGGCGGGAGCTCGCCAGGTCAGCGCCCTGACTGCCACGCTAGGGACGAGACGTGGGCCAATGAGGATTGATTACCGGCAGTCAAACTGTACAAATTGTTACAGTACAGTTTGACTGCCGATCAATACTACTTTTCTAATAACTATTAATAAACCCCTCACTAATTCTTATTAATAACATAAATGTGAAACTGTGTCTGTAACGTCTTCACGCTAAGACCTAGTTAATCGATTGCGACTAAGTACTTAATATGCTCTTAGTTTTAGCTCCGCGAAAGGGCATAGGCTAATTTGTAGATCCCGCGGTATGCACGATAAAGTTCCTAAGCAACATACCAAAGGCCACGCAGAACCGTGGGCTTTAGTTAATTATATTCATTACTAGCTGTCCCGGCGCACTTCGTAACGCCCCGTTTTCAGATTTTCTTTTATTATTTTTCACGCAATGTTTCCATATTTTCTTACCGTACAAACCTTCCTTATAGATTACCAATATTTTAAAACTAAAATCAGCGAAATCGGTCCAGTCGTTCTCCAGTTTTAGCGAGACTAACGAACAGCAATTCATATTTATATATAAGAAGAAGAAGAAGATAAGACATTAAGTGATAGACAAATTACTTTGATACCTACCAAAATAAGTCATCCTGATTTCCGTAAATCAGATTAACGAGAGATCGGTTTTACGAAACCAGTTTTCAGTCATCGGATTAGATACAATAAATATCTGCAGTGATGTTTGGAAATTATGAATGAAATTTTACAAGTAAACGGACAATTTTGAAAAGTAAAAAAGTCCACGCCTGTCATTTTACCCACCATGTTTGTCGTTGTAAAGTCGAAGTTTGTTTTAAAATCAAACATCCATTGAGAAATCCATTCTGTCACGACCCGCCATCTTTTGTGTTGATTGCGCTGTCGTAAAAATAAATCACCACCAATTTCATAATGTTTGTCAGATATTTCCCTGGTAA
Organism: Glyphodes perspectalis; assembly: GCA_951394215.1. Lineage (NCBI taxonomy): Eukaryota > Metazoa > Arthropoda > Insecta > Lepidoptera > Crambidae > Glyphodes > Glyphodes perspectalis. The sequence goes on along the minus strand of OX596204.1, from coordinate 1,853,201 downwards.
CATTTACTTGGAAAACAAAAGGTAATCATGTTCTGTTGCATTTTATTTAGACTTGTTAGTCGCATCGGGAATTTGCTATAAAAATTTCTTAAGAATGCTAAAAATCTACCATTGCAGTTCTATGCATAAAATCGTTTTAATTAAGTGTATCTTCACCGAAATGTTTAAAAATGTATGTTATTTACAAAGAAAACAATCATTAATTAGTCTTAATTTTATTTTTAACCAAGACATCCATAATATCGCATAACATACGATATGGTTATACTTTATAATGACTGTTTAATTAAATTTCAATTAGCGTAAGAGCTTAATCAAGATACATGAGACGTTCTTAATACGAGTTGAAAACTGTGCGTATTTTGTGATCGTGAAACTTTTTTAGCATTGGAATTAATTATGATTACAGCAGATGTTTCAAAGCCAGCTCTCAGTTTATTGGTGTAATTATTTTTTATTTTATCTATCATTAATTATTATTTATAATCCTTATTAGGTTATAGAGTACTTTAGACGCCAATAAGTTTATTGTTAGATACATCAGCTTAATTACAGTAATTAAATAAGACACATAAAAAACAATGTAAATAAAAATAATTTTGAAATTAGTCATTCTATCGTAGGCTATGATGACCGCTTACCGTATAGCAGGCCGTATACTTATTTGTCACCTTTAATATATAAAAAAAAAACAATTGGAAAGAATTGTCAAATGTCAAAAAAAACACATTCCACATCTGAAGATATAAATATAAATACATTAATTCGCATTTGTTATTAATCTACAAGATTTACGAATTAATCCGCCCCCTATTTAAGTTAATCATATCTCGATAACATTTCAGCATATTGCAGTAAATGTGAAAAACAAATTTAATTTGATTCAAATTTTCTCACAGGTACCTACGTAAATTTTTAAATTAAAGCTACTTAGCGAAACATTAATATACTCGCATAAAAATAATAATTAAATTGAACTGGAAAACATCCTGGTAATTTGCCCTAATGAAATCACTTAAATACGCAAGAGGATACCTTGAGTAACTTCTCTTATGATAATGAATTTCTAAAATATATTTTTAAGTGCTCCTTCATTAGATGTTCATTCAGATGCTCCTATTAATCTCAAATGAAATGACCAAGGATAGAAATTGTAGTGCATTTGTTTGTTGACGAATTATTTTAAGTTCCAATTCAATAAATAAATAAATATCACACTACATCACATACATTGATCTGACTCCGAGGTAAGTAGCTTATGCACTTGTGTTACGGATATCAGAAACAACAGTGGTATTAATAAACAAATATATACTTAAATATTGAATATTAACACCCAGACACAGAACTAACACAAGTATTCATCACACGAATGTTTGTCCTGGGTGTGGACCGAACCCACAACTCTTGGCGCATGGGGCAGGGTCACTACCGAATGCGCCTTCGAGCTAATCTATTTATTGTACAGTTTTTCCTGATATCTCAGAAAAACCTACAAAAGCGAAATTTTAAGTAATGTTATATCGATCTATCCTGTCTTATATTGTAAATCTGACTGGCCCTTTCGTGGCTGTATTAAAAAAATGTTTTATTTTTATATTAGAGATGCACTAATGGTAAATAGTTACCTAACCATCACTTCCACCCATGGATAACTGCAACATCAGAGAAATTTCTGATGCGTTACCGGCCTATAAGGGAGATGGGGTTACAAGCGGAGCCACGGGAAAAACCTTGTACTCGTATTAGTTAAAATATATACATATGTATATCTGTATATAAAAACACAGATCTAAAATTCTCAAAGAGCCATTATGTTCGCGTAAACGGCCCTTACTTTGTATTATATTCCTTCAGGAGCCGAATCCGGTGTTTTTGAACTCATTGTGGAATATTCACATGAGAAATATTGCGCCGTAACAACACATTGTGCGAAGCAAACACCCACCCAGTTCGCCTCCGCAACCCTTACAAAAACGAAATTTAAGAATATTCATCTATCATCCCTTTACAAGTTTATTTTGTGAACATACAGCAGCCGACGGTTTTGTTCGGGTGAATTTTTATAATGTAATTAATTGACTGGCTCGATGGCGCATTCGGTAGTGACTTTGCCCCATGAGTTGTGGGTTCGTTCCCCACCCAAGACAAACATTCGTATGATGAATACTTGTGTTTGTTCTGTGTTAAAATCCAATATTTAAGTATATATTTATAATACCACTATTGATTCTGATATCCGTAACACAAGTGTTTAAGCTACTTAACTCGGAGTATGTGATGTAGTCGAATATTTATTTATTGATATTTATTTATGTAATACCGTTTTCAATGTATCTCATAACATCACCACTAGGGAGGATAAACGGTATTGTGGGGTTTAATTGACTTCCCCGGCCGCTCTATCGAGAAAACTCTCAAAGAAAAAACAAATTGTATTAACTAAATGTTAATGTAATATATGACTTTTAAATTTAAATATTTTACAGAAGTAACCTCATTTACAATTTAACACTGAGATTTATGCAGCAATATTATTTATAGCAACAGTATTTTTACAGAATATGTCACTGATCAGAGTGCCAAGGATTACATATATTACATCAGGGCTTTTTCCCATGGGGTAGGTAGAGATCACACCCTTTTATATGGGGTATATACTACAATATCATAGCTTGCACCTTTCGCTTCTTATAATTAATTAGAATTTTTATCCATGTCGGTAATTGACATATCTTTTATCTATATTTTCAATTTGGTACATATAGAATATGGTCTTGTCGCCATTAAAATTTATTCTCATACCGTTCAGGGATTTGATTACCATGATATATAAGTAGCCTGACGGCAATGATTTATGTAAATCTTCCAGATATCGGACCGCAAAATATAGTAATTTCCCCAGAGAATTTACGTTGCATTAGATTTAGGTTCAATATACGAACACCACTGCCACAGTACAAAAGTGTATAAATAGTTGCGCTCGGAAAGTGTAAAAATATTATATGTATAGTATAGATACATGTTTGTACCGAAAGTGGAGGTACTCTGAGGGTGGTGTTATGTGAGCAAGGACCAATTACAATAACTATTTTGGTTTGTTGTATATAAAAATTGCTCTAAGAATAACTTCGTGAGCGTGTCGTAGGATTTATCTAATATACCAGTTATATTCCACACTAGCAGCGCCCCGCGGTATTACCCGCGGAGTTCCCGTCCCCGTGGGAATACGGAGATGAAATATAGCCAATGTTACTCGCTGATAAAGTAACTTTCCATGGCGAAAGAATTATTCAAATCGGTCTAGTAGTTTTGGAGCCTATTCAATGCAAACAAAAAGTCCTAATATGTTAAACGAACCACAGCCATGCCTATTTTGTGGCGTATTAGAGAGGAAGAATGCCTAGATACCGCTTGTTTAAACGCAAACAAAAATTAAACCTTTTTAATACGATCTCTTATGAGAAAGCTTGAAACCTGTCTTCCTATTTGTAATTGTACTATGGTCTTCGTTAGATATCCAGTGGCCGTCACGTCTCTTTGTCAAACACTTTATGATCACGCGACTTATACAGTCTAAGTTTGCAACTTCCACCAACTTGCTCGGCACCAAGACTATGTGACACTGTTTGGCGATACCACCAAACTACTTAAACTTACTTACTTACTTAATTTGTAGAGTATCGGGTACATAAATGTATCCTATATTATTGTAATAAATTTTGATTATGTTTATATTTTAATGTCGTGCGAAGTGAAAATTATATCAAAGAATTCAAAGACATATGAAAAATTTAGTAGATCCTCTGAAACAGCTAAATAATATACTTATTTCCTTAATGTAAAACAGGTACTTTTTAATAAATTATCGTAAGAATATGACTACCGATGTAAATTAGATAATTAAATTAAACGTCTACGCCTATAAGCTTGAATAAATAAAGTTTTCATTCAATGAAAAGTATAGATGGTTTGTAAATACAGAAAAATCTATACTAATATTATAAAGATGAAAGATTTGTATTTTTGTATTTTTGGGTGTGTGTATGTTTATAATGAATAAACTCAAAAACTACTGCGCTGATTAAAAAAATTCTTTCACCATTGGAAAGCTACATTATCCGGAAGTAACATAGGCTATATTTTATCCCCATATTTTTACAGGAACGGGAACTATGCGGGTGAAACCGCGGGGCGCTGCTAGTAATAAATATATCTTCAAATAGTCAGTTTACATGTATAAACAATTACTAATAATAATAATAATGGCATCATATCAATATTCCAGCTTGAACAACCACTCTCGGCCACAAACACATACATTGGTAACTCGGCCAACTCCTGACATTACCGAATTCCTCTTCGCATTACACCTAATACACCCTGATACCATAAGCCCTCCAATATAAATGAGAGGTCTAAGGGCTGAGCATCCGAATCGGTTTGGTAAACAATTACTTCTGCCAATATGGAATTATTGGAGACGATATCCTTATAACCACCCTCCATCGTGAGGGGCAGGTTTCGGCGCGTACAGTCAAAAATATTTATTTATGACCTCCGGGGCTATTATACGGGTGAAACAGGAATAAGGTTTTACCCGGGAATTCGTTATATCGGAACACGGGGGCAAATAATAATTGAGAATGGTTGTATACATGTATCAGCTATATTAATACCTATTAGCTTCTGCTTGCGAATGAGGCATTTTACGTATTTCCTAAATGTAAAACAGGTATCACATGACAACTAATCATCTTCTTAGCGTTATGTCCCGTGTTTAGACCGGGTCCGCTTAGACCATGATCCAGGATTTAGCGAGTCTGGGAATTACATTGAAGCGAATGCCGACCTCCGTAAACCTAAGACAGGGGAACCAGACAATTTTAGAATAATGGTTACAAATCCAAAGTTGTTTGAATTTGCAGGTTTCATTACGATGTTTTCCTTCACCGCCAAGCTAGTGGTATAAATACGTACATAGATTTGAAAAATCTAGGTACGTGCTCAGGTGTTAACCGCACTTCTCGGTTAAGAGGCGCGTGTCCTTACCATTAAGCTACCACCGCTCCTCCATCATCACATGACAATTGACATGGGATTAAAATTACTGTGAATGAAGTTAGGTAACTATCTTTATAAGTATTTCAGCTAATTTTGCTAAGCCCCTAAAACATTATCGAGTGACAAATTATGAAGGACACAATATTATAAATAAAAAAAAATAATAGGAAACTAACAAGCTCGGTGTTTCATCTAGTTTAATCTGTTAAACTAGATTAAATATAATTTTGGAGGCAGGTACTAGTTCGCGTGTCCGAAGAAGTTAATTTACGCAAGTAGTTAGAGATCTATGTATTTGCTTCGATCCTCACACGTAAACGCCTTCCAAAACAGCTCCTAAGAAAAACAAAATACCTAATTCAAGATTCTACTTTATATAAATCCATGTCGATAAAACGCATCGAATCCCATCACTGGCTCGCAGTTGATTGAAAAACATCCCAGTAGGTTGCTAAATGATTTCCCGATGAGCCACGTGACGTCATACAACTTGCGCGGTATCTCATTACTGTCTGCTGCTCAATTTATTGCCTATATACATTAAGCATCGCAGCTGCATGTCGTACGTACATATAGTTATTAAAGTTCTAACATAAGTATGTCTATGAGAACGTAAAATAAGTAAGTTACATTATAAAACAAAGTATTCCTCTAATTTAACTAACGATTGTTATTTACATCTGGGTATGATTTTTTCTAAATTATTATATTTTAAACATGCAACTAGATGTCTACTACTTGTCTTCTGTGCATTAGTTTAAACTTATCTACAGAAAAATAATTATTTAGGCACTGTTTAAAAGTCGTAAGCGATTTTAAGGTCTAATTCTTAAGTAGATCAAGATAAATTCTTTTAACGCAGTTCGGCAGTGAAAGCCTCGTAAATGCGGCAACAAAATTTTACAGAAGGAAGAAAAACTGCCTCCTGAAACAAAATGTTATTGATCGGAATAGTGCTGTTTTTTTTTAAGAATTCTTGTAACCAATGGCAATTTGTAATGTATTACATTAATTATATTTGAATTATATAAATTTGTAGCAGTAGATATAAAGTAGGATACTAAAAGTAACTACCGAGTTTCTTGCCGGTTCTTCTCGGTAGAATCAACGTTCCAAACCTGGCGGTAGAATATTTATTTTGTATTATTATGACTATTCATAAGTGCTTTTGTGGAGCCTATATAAATAAAGATATTTCTATTTCTATTTCTATACAATCGTAAGAATTCAAATATTGCGTGGCTTTTAATAAGTCTAATGTGACTTACAAAACAAATTAAAAAAATAGGCATATGCTACTTCCGAGGTTTTCACTGCCGAACGACGATAGGTACGTACGAAATCACAGCGAAAAGTTTGTAAAGACAACAAGCCAGTTTTCTACCTGCGATAACTAAAACATAATTAATGTCCTCCTAACCGATATCGGTCACGGCGGCCAATCTCAACAGAATTAGCCAACTGCGCAGGAGATATTATATCCGGTGAGACGGCAATTCGACATGACCGGAGAGAGGTCAGGCGCAGGACCAACGGCTTAACGTGCTTTCCAAGCCACGGGGGTGATTAAGCCGCCAACTTCCTGACTTCGGGCTGTTACTGAGTAATTTCAATATTGAAATACCCAGCCACAAATTTTTGGCCCGACCCGGGATTTGAACCCGGGACCTATTGGTCCTTAAGCGGCGCATGCTACCACTAGACCAACGAGGCAGTCCACTAAACATAAATAGGCAAGTCAATATGGTATAACAAAATAGTTTTGACCTCTTAGATTTGAAATAAAAATTGCGTTTAACTACGGCAGTACCTACTTCCAATACAACAATTTTATATAGACTTGGATAAACACAGAATATCAGACCGATAATTGATTATTAAGATTTCTTGTGCAATGCCACGACACCAGTTTATCTAATCACATTCCACTCGTATTATGCGACACGGCAGATTTGTCCTCGAGTCATGGATGTTTATAAACATATTTAAGTATGCCTATTCGTTCACCTAGCATCCCTAGCACAAGCTAAGCTTGGGACTAGGGAATCGGTGTGTCAGTCTTGAGATTTTTTTATTCTATTTATATTAATTGCTAGCTAGCGATATGACTTAGCTAGCAAGCCAGCTAGCTATGTCATATCCCAAGTTAACACCAACGAACGGGACATAATACTCGGCAGATGATTTACAGAAGCTCCACCACGACACATGCGGCGGACTCATTTGTAGTTCCAATTATACGAGTCTAGGGACCAAACGGACTAGCCGCTTTAATAGCCTGGCGTAGTTTAGCGGACAAATCCTAGCTGCCCCTGGGACGGCATTACGCATTCATAAAGGCGTACAGACCAGTAGCGAAGTTATTTATCTCGTATATCTACTAGACAAAACATATATAAAGGGACCTCATACGGTTTTGTTAAATTGCACTTTAAGTTGCATTATCCTTTGACGCATTTAATTGCTCTTATTTTTGTGTTTAAACGTATAAACTAGCTTGTGCTTGCGGTTTTGCTCGAGTGAATGAAGATTTTGTTAATCTGAGTCATTACTCAAACGTAACATCACGCCCATAACCCCCAAGGGGTAGGCAGAGTCAAAGAGGCAGCAGGCCCCTTTAACAACATTCAGCCAAAAACAAAACTGGGCTGGGTTAGATGGAAAATTGTAAAAAGTTGTGACAAGGGTCGTTACTCGTCAGTCTGAAGGATGTTTCCTTATTCCTCTGAAGTAGAGTTTTAGTTAGATGGAGTGAACGCTCTTTTAGCTACTGCAGAAAAGCGTAAGCATGCTTTCATGATCATTATTTGATTGGATACGATGAATATAGAGTGAATGTTTGTTTTGAATGTATGAATGTATTCATTCAAGTTGAACAAGGCAAGGGATCGACATGATTTGCATATGAATAGTTGAAGGGTCGGAAAGTTTACGACACACGGTATTCGCCACAAAGATATCTCATTCTCATAGGCAACGATCATTTCGACCGCACAAGCGAAGCTACAGGTTGCAGTTATCTCTTAATGTATAAATAAAATATCCACATTTTAAAAAGTGTCAACCCTTCCCTCGCGAGTTCATTGAACGACGATAATTCTGATTGATGACTCCGCGAAAAACGCAACCTTTTGAAGTTAGCGACCGTATTGCAAATAAAAGTTGCGATGCACGCCGAACCGGTTAAGAGATTAATGGCAATCAATATTTCACTCCACACTGTTTGGTGAGATGAATGTACTTTTATGCTTGACTAACCACTGCCGGTGACTTCGTTCGTGTGAACTGGGCGCCATAATTGGGATGTTGACACCATTTATATTTAATTTTGAAATATCAATTCTGAAAAAGAAAGTATCGTAGTATGCTGTTAAGCCTTATTGATTTTGTATCATATTGAGTCTAAGATTTTCAATTTTACAAAAACTGCTTAATATTAAGTCAGTTGACTATACAAACTAGTGACGTCACAGTTGACAAGCCCATACAAAATATATGAAGTGATTTCGGTTTGAAAGCTCCTAAAAAGTATGTCAATTGACTAGCCAGTCAACATCCCAATTACAAGACCGCCATGAAATGTAGCTTAGGCTTTCGATTCTCTCCCCACCTCGCTAGGGAAGTGGGGTGAATTAACTAAAGGTTCATTGTAAATACTGGTAAAAGAATTTTAGAAAACCGAATGAATATCTTAAGTAGTTTTGTAGATTACTACTTACATATAAACTTTAACTCTTTTAATAATATATCAATGATATTATGTATCTACGGCGCTTACTGCTCCTTATACTATCGGTACATCAAATCGAAGTGAATTGCATAAAACTGAGTGATGAAAGCATATATTGACATGAGATCGTGACTCACTGGCACAATGCACTTATTAATAATGTGAAATGACATTCTATAAAAAGATGTCATTGTGTTTGAACCGTGATATCATGACATAAAATGCAAATAAACAAATGCAACACAGTTGAAGTGGACCCAATATAAAAAATAACACTGATTTTACGATGTCGTTACTTGTACGACATAAAATACATTTTAACAAATAAATAAAATCGAAGTATCTGTTTTTGATATTAAAATAAAAGATTTTTACTAAAGGCATTTGAATACAGGTATTTACTAGTGTCTTGAGCTCCTGATTTTGAGGAGACCTTTATTGGTTCTGACTTGTTATAGAGGTAGAATTTTAAGGAACTTGAAACTATTTTTACTTCAGAAAAATAATAATAGCCTCGCTCAAAGTCCTTTTACATAACTTATAAAAAAGAAACTGGTGCGATCCGACGTAATAATTTTTTTATCAACTAAATCAAATCAAATAATTTTATTGCTGCCATAATTTAGGTACAGTTATTACATTAAATTATGGATGCAGTCGGGCACTGAATAAAATACAATAATTTTGACTCTATTATTAGTTTCTGTGTATTACACGCAGACGAAGTCGCGAGTAGCAGCACATAAGTGCCTATACTAAAAAAAACAAGCAAAAACAATCAATGTACCTTTCACTGAACCCCCGCCGAGCCGAACTTGAAATAAGATTGCAATAAATTTATTTAACCCGGCGTTAACGTTTGTTGACGTTTTGACGTCGTCTTATTTTTAAACCACGAACAAGCCTATGGCCCGCTTAATGTTAAACGGTCTATATGCGCTTGCGAAACGGGGGGTGTCTTTCGCACTTTGCTGACCATTTGAAGGTTCACTGAGGTTCGTTGAGGATTCACCACCCCAGTGGCATAAGGTACAACAACGGGACAATCGCCTCAGTCCCCGGTTCGCGCCTATGATGCTAATAGAACACTTGCAACTCAGCTTTTTAAAGACCGTCAGTTTCCTCAAAGAGATCAATCCTACCTGCATTAAATTAAGTTAAACTAACACTTTTACGTAATATATGTCATTTCGTAATAATTATAACTTGAAAAAAACTTGAGGCGGTTTACTTTCATTTGTACGAATATTTAAAAAAATTAAAAATGATTACGGTAGCGATTTATCTACTTTATTTATAATAAATTTCAACGTATTTAATTTATAATAAAGATAGATAAATCCCTACCGTGATCATTTACAGCAACTCGCTTAGTGGACTCAAGATTTCGGAACTGAATCATCCAATAATTAATAATGTTTGCATCGCCAACGTTCATAGCAGATATTAAAAACGACAATCATTGGACTAAGACGAAGTGCTTGTAATTAAAATCTAGACTATTTATATTTACCGACCACTCTGAGGCAGTAAGTAGGGAGCGCAAACTGCAGCAAGCGCTGCACTAATTGGCAGAAGTGCTTACTTAAACTAACTTAACTCCCACACTACGTTGTTTGGGTATATTTTAGTTATCTCACACTTTGTACTCCAGTGTAGAGGCGTATCTGACGTAGAACTAGGCGGAGCCGTGCAACGGGGCCCTCAAACTCAGGGAACATGAAACTAAAGATGCCTCAAACTCAGATGGCCTTAAACTATGGGTGGCTCAAACTCAGGGGGGGCTTAGACCGCGACTACATCACTCCTTGTCTTCCAGCAATCGTACACACAAGAAAAGTCATACAGAATTATATAGTAAGCAAGATTGCTTCGCTGTTCCCCAGACTATGATAAAGCAGCTTTGCACCTTTAAGTATATAATATTTATATTTTTATAATAGTATAAATTATAGGTATACCTACTGCTGAAATGTTGAATTAATTTATTAATGGAAGCTACATTAGTATAGAGCGTGTATGAAAATGATCATGAATGTTGAAGAGGCGAATGAGGTGTGACAGGATTGTGCCATATGGCGTCCGGTTCCCTCTGCCTACTCCGCTAGGGAAGTGGCGTGAAGTTTTAGTTAGTAAGTTAGTTAGATACATTTAATTTCGAAAATAATTGTGGCTTCGGTATAGTCACGGGCGAGACCGCCAAAAAATTTAAAAAAAAAACATATTTTTAAAACCCTGCTTAAGAGTTAATTCACACAGCAGACAAGATATGTCACAAGCACAAGCAAACTCAACAATGTCTTCCTCATTTCACTTTCCGATCAGAGATAACCGTTGTTTCTTCAAGAGACAATTGAACTTTAGAACTACAATCAAGCTACATATAAATGCATACTTGTATTACATAAACAATGCAATAGATAAACAAATTAACAGACACACATTTCAGCTAAAGATTGCGTGTCGAAGAACCAGCATAGATAGACCTCTACCATTGTGAAATGAAGTCTAAAATACAGGTCTACGTTGTTTGGTTATTACAGAGCACAGGTTTAACATTTGATATGGCTTAATTTATGCGATCCAGACGCACCGTAACACGCTTAAAATCCATTTACATTGTACAAGGCTTATTGTGCCTAGCATATATCAGCCCAGACAAACATAACAAAGTGCTTTAGGCTCGTCTTTGATTTGTTGCGGTCTCAACCCTAGTAATATGATTGACGTAAAGGTCTGTAAGGTCTGTAAAGGTATGTATGTTAATCCTCCACACATAGCTGCTTTTACGATTAATACAATTTAGCATGTAAATTAAATTTAAATCGGTTTAACGTTTACCTAATGATAAATCTCATCCCGAAATAATGGAAAGCTCCCATGAAACAATATTTTATTTCAATCAAAAGTCAATTAAGATTTACGGATGCAATCGTATCAATGTGTAGCGATTCCATCCATAAATTAAATGTTCTATTCTATTGAAAATACCTTGTTGAAACATTTTCAGTACGATCTATTTTGTCATTTTGACTAGCCGTATATGACATTAAAACCTAACCATCTAACAACGTCATTGCGAATACTGATTGCAACGTTTTAGTTGTATAAGCTAATTTTAATATTTCAAAGTATTGTTAAATTATTGTCGCTAATTTAGGTAAAATAAACAAATACTAACGAACCAAATACAACATGTCTTCAACAAAGCAAACATGTCTTCTTCTTTCTTTCAAACAAAAAAACACAGCCCTAATATATCGCAAACTTTCTTTTATTAAGAAAAATATATCTAGGTTCGACCTAAAGTGGCAGCTACCCTAGACTTCTAGATAAGTCTAAATAATAAAATACACAAAGAACGCACACCAGACGAGCCCCCGCCACCAGGCGCATTGGGAGCCAGTATCGATCGTAAAATGAACATCTTACGTCTAACCCTCACCTCAGACTTGTAGAAGAGCTTGTTATGTAAAACCAATGTTCAGCTCTCGTGTATACCCAAATTAAAACTGGGCTGGTTTCATACATACATACATAACATTACGCCCATAATCCCCAAAGGGGTAGGCAGAGTCAAAGAGACAGCTGGCCCCTTTAACCACATTCAGCCAAAAATGTAACTGGGCTGGGTTAGATGGAAAATTGTTAAAAAGTACTGACAAGTGGCTAGTTTGTCGCCTACACAATCACATACTCAAAACCCGATGTGCCATTAGACGCCTTTTACGACATGCTAGGCAAGAAACACAGTTGGCACATTATTTTTAAGTCCCAGACCAACACGGGACAATGGGCTGGGTTAGATGAAAACTGGGCTGGTTTCAAATGTCTTCATTTGTTTCATATTTTGTTCAATAAATCGTTATTACTATCTAAAGCACAGGAAGGTGAGACCCATGATGATGACCTATGACCCATGTCATGATTGATATGGTTGTTAAACGTATATATACATACATAATGTCACGTCTTTTTCCCATGGGGGTAGGCAGAGATCACGTACTTCTATTTACTACGAGCCTGACATACTACACCTTTCGCTTCTTCTACATTCATAAGCCTTATCATCTTTCTAGCGTTATGTCTCGTGTTTAGACGGGGTCAGGATCAGGATTCATTCATTCATTCACAGATTCATCATGATACAGGATTTAGCGAGTCTGGTAATTACATTGAAGCGACTGCAGATCTGACCTTCGTAACCCTAAGATAGGGGAACCAGACAATTTTTGGATCATGGTTACAAATCCAGTTTAAGTTTGCAGGTTTTATCACGATGTTTTCCCTCACCGTCGAGCTAGTGGTATAAATACGTACATAGATTTGAAAAATCTAGAAGTACGTGCCGGGTTTGAACCCGCACTCCTCGGTTAAGAGGCGCGTGTCCTTACCATTGAGCTACCACCGCTCTTTACATTCATAAGCCTTAGGCAAACGTATATATGTATTAGCTTTTTTATTATATAATATATGTATCTACTCTTTCGGGAATTACGGGCGTACACCATCACACCCGTAATCTCAAAAGTGTAGATGGAAAACTGTAAGAAAGTCCAAGCAATCTTCTATTATCCCACTTTCTATACAGACGCCCAACGACGCTTCGGCAGCACCAGTCATCTCCAAACGATTCAACAGCCCACATGGCATTAAAACAGCAACTAAAATATTTATAGACGCAATTTCGCCGTCGATAACTCAGCGACCGGTGGCGCTAGGTGTTTATTAAAAGTTAGCAAATTCATAACTGGTACCTCACCATGCGCCAAACTACTTTGTAAGACGGTTTAAGCATGCCGCGGAGCTATTAAAATAGCGTAACGCAATATCTGAGCTGGGAGACTCCCCAGGTACACTATGTTGTAGGGCAGCGGTTATTACAATACTGCGAGATGGACGAGATCTCTCCGAAAGGGCAACTATACTTATATTTGCAGGTAAAGCAAACATTAATCGGCAAGAAACTCGGTAGTTACGCTGAAAAGAGTTACTCGCCGGTTTCTTCTCTGTAGAATCAGCATTCCGAACCGGTGGTAGATTCAATTCTAAAGATTTTGTAAAATTGACGATTTATAAGTGCTTTTTTTTTAGGCCTACATAAATAAAGACATTTTGAATTTTGAATTTTGATTTTTTTTAATTTTGAATTAGGCTATTTACTTAAAAGATTTTTATAGTTCACTATTGAGATTACAAACAAAATATTACTTACGTATGTTTTCTTTTATTCAGCAAACTAATATTGATGAAGATGCAGCGCGTTACTGTACCGCGTGACGTCACTAGATGTGTAAAATTTTACCGTCCAAATGACGTAAAGCGCTTAATTTCAGATCTTTGAAGCGCTGTCTTTCGATCTTTGTAATTTTTCGAGTATAAGAACAGAAAATATATATTCAATGTTTTTTGATAATCTAACTTATGGACAAAAACATTTTTGAGTAAAATACCATAATAGTAAATGCACATAAATAATATAATGTAGGTAGACGACTCCATTCGACATACTTTTTATACACAATACAAACATACATATATATCAGAACGACTGTTATCCCCAAAGGGGTAGAGTCAAAAGGGCAGCCAGCTCTCTCAACCACATCACAAAATAAAACTGGTCTAGGTTAGATGGAAAACTGTGAAACAGTGACACGTGGCTAGCTCGTCGCCTACACAATCACACACCCAAAACCCGATATACCATTAGTCACTTTTACGACATGCTGGGCAAGGAATACAGTTGGCACAGCAACAACTAAAATATTTGGCGTGTCAATAAACGTAAACATGTTGACAAATTTTACAATATCAATAAAGTTATTAAAACAGTGGTCGTCATAAATGGCTTACATCTATACTAATATCATAAAGAGAAAATCTTTTATTGTTTGTTTGTATTGAATAGGCTCCGAAACTACTAGACCGATTAGTTTTTTTTTGCACCATTGGAAAGCTATTCTATCGGCGAGTAATATAGGCTACTGATTTACTTATTTAAAAACAAAATATGCATTCAACTACTTACATCGTTAACTGTATGTGCGATAAATCTTTAGTCTACGTGATAAAACCGTTCAACTGTTTAATCATATTTATAGTGCGGGCCAGGAAATACCTGAGATATGCAGTTACTCTCAACTCGTAACTCAGGACAGTTACTGCTTTAGTGCGGGCGCAGCGTGGGAGAAGCTGGCCGTTTTGCCACCTGAAGGTGTCAGATTGACACATTGATCGTCAATTATCGTGGGGCCATCTATTAAATAGTTCAGACTTGTCAGTCAAGCCAAATGATGCAACAACGGTATCAGGCCCTTATGGGAGGCATGTCGCAAATCTAGTTTAGTACCAGTCATTTCACCATAGGTCTATATAAAAGGAGAGACTCTCTCATAAAAAACGACGGACAATGCGTGGAATATCTATTGAAACCTTATGTCCAGTACATCACCACCTCTGAAGTCCCTGGATGCCGGAAAGACCGCGTCTACTCCCCTTCTATCTCATCGCTGAAGTAAAAGACTAGATCTCCTGTTTTACTGCTTCGCTACTTCTGCGCCTAATTCTAGTTGTCTGCCTGCAGTGGTTGTTTTTGGCTCAGGAGACCAATATTTGACAGGCTCGTTTGACGCATTCGGTAGTGACACTGCCCCATGTGCCAAGAGTTGTGGATGAAATGTGGATACGATCCCCACCCAGGACAAACATTCATGTGATGAATACATCTGTTTATTCTGTGTCTGGATGTTATTATACAATATTTAAGTATAAATTTGCAATAGCTCTGTTGATTTTGACATCGGTACACAAGTGCTTAAGCTACTTACCTCGGAGTCAGATTAATGTATGTGATGTAGTCTGATTTATTTTGGGTCATTTCTATCAAAACTAGTCAGCTATCCAATGCTTGACTTCGGCCACATTTGCTTGACTTTTTACAATTAACCACGTAAAAGTAGATAATAAATATTAAACTGTCACAATATCTGACCAAAGTCATTCCCAAAGGGGTTAAAATTAAATAGCCGGCAACCACAACATTCGCGATACATTATATATAGTGGGTCAAACAAGGAAAAACGTCCCCAAACCGGGTCCCGGTGGTGCCCCGGAAATGATTTCATTACTGTCCCATTTTCTCGGGAGTCTGGAAGTTTTTGACGTCCGAAGTCGAGTAACAGGGCAGCGCTTTAGAGAAATATCAAGGTTATGTGCCGAATGGCGTTACTGTTGAGATACAATATCTGGCACGTTTATGGAGTTATTTGCTCTCGAAATTACTCGCATTCAAAAAGTTATTTCTACTGTCAAAGAGAGTTTCATCCGACTTCAAAAAAAGGTTGCTCTTAATGCGATTGTTTGCTTTATTTAATAAGAAACATGCTTGAAACATAATTTAGTGATTTAAAGCATTCATCATCTTCCTAGCGTTATGTCCCGCGATTTAAAGCATTCATTGGAAAATATATAAAAATAAAATAATAAGCGTGAAAACAGAACCAAGATGTATCATAAGACCAACGAGGTATAACAGTTTGAAACAATACGTCCATCATCCTCACTAAAACACATTTTTCTAACTAATTAACTAATTAAACATTTTTCTATGACCGTTGCATGGGCGCTGTGGCACTTGATGTCACATGTCATGTCGGATTTCTCTGTCTAACCAACAACTTTGAACCTTTATACTTCATTAATGATCAAGATCAAGAAAAATCTTTTAGATGTGTTGACCTACGCTACACTATACTATGCTAGAACCAATAAATAAAAAACCGGCCAAGTGCGAGTCGGACTCGCACAGGAAGGGTTCCGTACCATGATATTTAAAACGGCAGAAAAAATCATGTCGGTATAGGAGGCCCCTTAAATATTTTTATTTTGTTTCTTAGTATTTTTTGTTGTAGCGACAATAAAAATACATAATCTGTGAAAATTTCAACTGTCTAACTATCACGGTTCATGAGATACAGCCTGGTGACAAACGGATGGACGGATGGACGAACAGCGGAGTCTTAGTAATAGGGTCCCGTTTTGCCCTTTGGACGGAACCATAAAAAACGTCATGCATATTCTCTGTTGCAAGAAACTTACTTTCCGCACCGCCGAGTACGTAGTATAAATCTTCACTTTTAAAAGCCCAACGGTACGTTCCCAGGTTTGAACCAACAACACCCGCGTCAAAGTGCATGTAATCATTTTAAATTATATATTATTTATTTCTTCGAATTTTCGTCTTATTAACAACCATAATCATTGTTACGCAAATTGCGCGGAAACTTTTCGCCGACATTCCCAGAAATGCAGCGGCGTGTTTGTTTACACCAAGTTGCACCAAGTTTGAGGTAACCATAATGGCTCGGGTGTTATAATCATCTCAGTAATTACAACGCAATATTGTCACTATCGTTTAAATATGCAATATTGTTGTTAATATTGTAATTATCGTTATAATTAGCGTTGATATTGATTTCTGATATAATATTTGCGGTGACTAGATAATGTGTACTGTGAAAAGTAACATTATCTTTTGCGTGAGGTAAAGGTCGCGTTCATCATGTTCCTAGCGATATATCCCGTGCTTAGACGAGGTCCGCTTATGCCATGATCCAGGATTTAGCGAATCTGGTAATTAAATTGAAGCGACTGTGACTTTATAGTATACAAAAGTCGACCAGACGTTGCTGTACATTACATTCACCTATACGTTCAGTTGTACACTACAATCGGATATTGAATGTTTTGAGTTCCAAGTTATAATTAGTCGATAAGGTCCCGTGATTCACGAACAGTACAACGATAGCGCCATGACATTATGTCACGAGTGACATTCTTGGCAGCGGGTAGGAATACACCACTAGTACGGCATTTTAAATGTACTCAGTACGTATTTAGTTTGAAACACTACTACCACTCATGATTAGGTAATATCCAATATTTAAGTATATGTTTGTAATACCACTGTTGATTCTGATTTTTGTAACACAAGTGCTTTAGCTATTTACCTCGGAGTCAGATCAATGTATGTGATGTAGTCGGATATTTATTATTATTATTGAAAGGCGCATAATTGTTGGCTGGATATCATTGGGTTTGGTGAGCGTTAAATTTCGTAATTTGATACATAATAATTATCCATATCATTATATTCTATACCGTCTTCAAGAAGCTTAAAGATAAGAAAAGCAAAACAGTGGTACTCAATGGAAATGAAACGAGCCTGACATTTAAAACCACACTGTGTTCAAACCTGGGTGCTTTGTCAAATGCGCGCCAGCAATTCCATAACGAACTTCACTACCGCTCGTATCACGCCACAACTTATTTACTATGAACTCATAATGCGGAACTCGAAGTTAGTTTCCGATTTGTCTACCCGTATAAGTCTGTGGCGCGATACGAGCGTTAGTGAAGTTCGTTATGGAATTGCTGGCGCGCATTTGACAAAGCACCCAGGTTTGAACACAGTGTGGTTTTAAATGTCAGGCTCGTTTCATTTCCATTGAGTACCACTGTTTTGCTTTTCTTATCTTTAAGCTTCTTGAAGACGGTATAGAATATAATGATATGGATAATTATTATGTATCAAATTACGAAATTTAACGCTCACCAAACCCAATGATATCCAGCCAACAATTATGCGCCTTTCAATAATAATAATAAATATCCGACTACATCACATACATTGATCTGACTCCGAGGTAAATAGCTAAAGCACTTGTGTTACAAAAATCAGAATCAACAGTGGTATTACAAACATATACTTAAATATTGGATATTAACACCCAGACACAGAACAAACACAAGTATTCATCATACGAATGTTTAGCCTGGCTGGGAATCAAACCCACAACTCTTGGCGCATGGGGCAGGGTCACTACCGAATGCGCCAACGAGCTAAAGCCTTTGACTGCTCCCTAATTCGATAATTGCTAATACAAACGTTAAATGTGAATCTAAAGAGCGGTTTGTCAACATTAATACCAGCTTTAACGCACTTACTTATTTAAAAGGACCAGTAAAATAATACTAAGTAATTCCGAAATCGCAGTACTATACCTTTGTATGTGGTTACAACACTTTTCTACAGGCTATTTCTGTACGCTTTTCTCGTCCGTATTATCTATCACAATAGATACATTGTTGCTCGCAGTTCATAAAAGAGTTAACCCTCGCTAGCAGAATGGGCTTCCGAGAATAACCGTGACTGGCTCGATGGTCGAGTGGTCAGAGACCCTGGCCACGAAACCGAGGGTCGCGGGTTCGAATCCCGCTAGGGGCAAATGTTTCGTGTGATGAACATGGGCATTTGTACTCGAGTCATGGATGTTTATAAACGTATTTAAGTATGTCTATCCGTTCGCCTAGTATCCATAGCACAAGCATAAGCTTAGTTTGGAACTAGGGAATTGGTGTGTCAGTCTTGAGAATGTATTTATTTATTTATTTAAATAATATCCAACTGCTTGCATTTATTTTCTGTTCATTTAAGTTAAACTTTAGCGATATTATTCCCTATAGATACGTACTTTAAATGTAAAGGAACTATAATATCTTCAAAGCCTTAGAAAGTTTTCAGGGTATGCTCTCGTGTCTCAAGATAAAAGATAATATTGTATAGGTTTATTTTAAGTTCTTACTCACAGTTCGTTTGTCGCCCAAGGCAGGAATGTGTCTTTTAATTACCTGTAAATAATAAAGCAATTAGTAATATCATGTAAATAAATTTATAAATACATTTAATGGGAACTAGCTACCAATATACTTGCTTTTTCCATTTTTGAAAAATGGCTGAACATTCTATAAGATTTTTATTCAATTTACACGAAAATAATTAAAAAAAATCTTAGGCAAAACGGGGTATTTTACTCAAAAAAATGTATAGTACGTAAGTTAGACAACCAAAAATATTGAATACATTATTTTTTATGTCATACTCAATTTTTCGAGTAAGATACAGCGCTTCAAAAATCTGGAATTACGTCACTTGGACGATAAAATTTTAATCACCTAGTGTCGTCATGCGGTACTTTAACAGGCTGTAATATCAATAATTATCAAAAAAAAAAATTTGTTTGTATAATATAGCCTATTGTGTTTTTGTCCTTATTATTTAACTCAAAAATACGGCCGATGTATCAGTCAATATCCGTGGTTTATTGAACTTGGCGCCATTAACGTAATGGCTACATCGCATCGTAAAGTACCGTAATGTGATAAAAACACAGAATTATTGTTCCTCGATCCGAGTATTGCGTGTCAAATGACTTGTCGCGCGGCCAATTCGCCCCAGGCCCAAGGGGCTTATCACACTGGTCAAATCAAAGCGAGCTTGAAGCGATAGCACAAAGAGGTCATAGCGAGTTCGTAGCACACGCGCAGCGAAAACGTTTCGTTTTCAAACGTTTTTCGGGAGATCCATATCTCCCAAAAAACGTTCGATAACGATGATTGAAGGATATTCAACAACTTAGCTGTTTGTTTTTTTATACGAGTAAGATGACAAACAAGCACGATAATAGGCAATTACCGTTGTCTGTAGACCCTAGCAAAACTTGTACTTTGAAGGTTGAAATTTTCCAGACTGACACACCAATTCCCTAGTTCCAAACTAAGCTTACGCTTGTGCTATGGATACTAGGCGAACGGATAGACATACTTAAATACGTTTATAAAAAACATCCATGACTCGGGTACAAACGTCCATGTTCATCACACGAAACATTTGCCCCTAGCGGGATTCGAACCCGCGACCGTTGGTTTCGTGGCCAGGGTCTCTTACCACTCAACCAACAGGTCAGTCGTAATAAGTTCGTTAGTTCCTTATATGTCTATCATCGTTGCGGGGAATCCTCAGAGTGCAGACGTCCGGTACTCCCAGTCACCAAACGAAAAAATCAATGTATATTACCAGCAACTTTGAATGCAACCACTTCACTATTTCACAAAATTCAAGGCGAATTCGTTGCATCCTCGCTTCGCTCAGGAAACTCGCAAATCATTAGTGTGATAAGGCCCTAAGGGCGTCAAACGTGTTCCAGGCGGAATACCCTCTACGGAATCCATGAAACAGTAAAACTGTAAACTCCAGTATTTTATCGTTACTTAAGTTAATTTTATGTAATAAGATGGCGAAACGAGCGAACAAATTGCCGGGTGTTAATCTATAGCTATAGCATTAGCTATAGTTATAGCATTGGCTACGCATAAACATACTCTTTATGCGTGCCCAATGCTATTCCCTATTGATGAATCAGATTCAAACAGATATAATGGGCAAAAGCTGATTTATTTTTGAGGCCCAAAAAAATATGCGTTTTCCCTTTTTAAGCTTTCCTGAGATTGTCAAACATTTAATCTATCTTATCTTACGTCATTCAAACAGTATAGTGAAGTCATGCTAAAAAATTTCAGAGTTATTTGAGGACAGTTGTAATTTTGAATATCATAAGGTTGATTTGAAAACTTCGTAATTTTCTAGATCACATAAACTTTATTCAATGCTTTTTTTAACGTAAGACTCAGTTAAAAAACAAATGGAAAAAATACGTAAATTTTGGTCTTAGGAACGTTACTAAAACTGTTCTAATGACATCTGACAATTGATTGAAGATGTAATTGATTACGCTTCATAATTTTAATTTATTACAGAAACGTCAAATTCCTCAATCGACATTTCTAAAAGTAAATCTTTCCCAAAGACGCCATTAGCCAAAAAGCCTAACTGCCTTTTTAATTTCACAACGCGCAAAATACCCATCAATCGTGCCGACGATAAAATACGACACAGTCTCGTCTGCAACCGACATGGTTACAAAACGCATCCTGCCCACCCAAACCATTTTCGACCATAAAGGAATACTACTACGATACATTTCGAGTTGAATTACTTTCCGAATCTGCATACAATATACTTATTGTTTATTTTGACTAATTGCCCCGAGGTTGCAGTTGCAACATAGTGACAAATGGATTAGCAAGACAGACCCGATGACGAGACGTCGTTAGTAGGGAATGAAGATAGCGTTGCGTTTGCAAACGCTTTTTGTTTTTTAAGTAAATACGTATTCTATAATCTATATTTAATTGTTTTATATCATATTGTTTTGAGTTTTAGTATATGTAGCGACGGTGGCTTGTACTTGCCGTGTATATGTATACCTTCAATTTTCCAAAATCTAATAATGACTTAAGATCACCAGATATCAGTAATCCTCAGGAAAATGTCCTATACTTGAATAAAAAACAAAGTTGTTCTCTTGAAATCGTACATTTTTCAGAATAAAAATTAGTCTATGTATGTTTTACGTTTCAATATAGGATAAGGTGTTACCGTATACTTTAGCGTTTATAATAATAGGAAATGGTGAAGCTAAAAACTAGTTTAAATATATTTATTTTAATATTTGCTAAGGCTAATACGTAAAAAAAAGTTTTTTCTCAGCATCAACGCGCGTAATTCCTTTGCGGACTAGCGTCATCGCATTGATCAATGCGCGCGCGCCGCACTCCGCACTGCATTTGCACAACGGCTAAGCATGCACGTTCATTTTTATTTATCTGCTGCACGCTGCAAAAATGCGAATTGTCACAAATCGTGCGAGCGTGGGGTTACAAAGTTAAGTAATGCATGCAACATACACAATGGGGCAGTTTCGGACGCAAATGTTTTTTATAGTTGGCCAAAAAAGCGATGTTTCGCAAAACGTATGCGCAGGAGTCGGTAGCTAGTGGTTGGGTGTTCGGTTAAAACCGAAATAGCTTCAATATTAAATAAAATGTCCACTATTATTGGAAATCGTTTCAAATACCTATACTAATTAAATTCTAAATATATTGCATACTTTAGAAACCTAATTTATAATTATAGAAATTACGGATGCGCAAACTCGACGATCATTGAGAGAAAAGAGACCAAAGAATCCGGGTTCGACTCTTAGAGCAAATTCACATAGCTTGAGGCGTAGATGTCATACTAAAATTATAGAGAGGAATGAATTGGTCGTTTGGTTGAATTGTATAGGCTCTGAAACGAATAATCGTGTGTATGTTATAGCTGCCTAGTTTCTATAACATGTATACCTAGCTTAGAACTAGAAAATTGCTATGCTAGTGTTTGAATAATTAACAATCGTATATATGTATTCTTTATTTATGACTGACTAGCCCTTTGGTCGAGTGGTCAGAGACCCTGGCCACGAAACCAAGAGTCGTGGGTTTGAATCCCGCTAGGGGCAAATGTTTCGTGTGATGAACATGGACATTTGTACTCGAGTCATTAATGTTTATAAACGTTATTAAGTATGTCTACCCGTTCACCTAGTATACAAGCATAAGCTTAGTTTGGGACTAGAAAATTGGTGTGTCAGTCTGAAGAATTTATCTATTTATTTTATATATAAGTTCCCAAAGGCGAATCTACCTACCTGTTGAAATTGATTTCCCTTATACTTATATCTTATACTACCTACACAAAGTTATACAACTTAATTCACCTTCAATTACATCAGGCTGTGAAATTTTCGCAGTTACAAACAACTTTAATGATTATTGCTAAGCATAACAGCAACTTAACTTCGTTACGAGATATTAAATTAGAATTAGCGAGACATTCCTACAAAACGCTAAATATTAACATTGAAATATTAATCTTTGTAAACGGTTTTAAAGTAGAACGAGAAGTGAAACAAATAGAAAAGTAATTTCACAACTCGTGAAGATTTTGAAAGTGTCCTTAATTATTCGTATTTGTTCAGTGCATCGTCTGCAATATATATTTGAATAATAATAAATAACATTTTCCTCCTTATATCAATGGAAAAAAAAAGGTTGTTTATCAAAAAAAATAGGACTAACTTAGTAGTTAACTCTGCGTTAGCTGTAAGACGACAGTCTTTGCTAGAAAGTCAACATTTATATTCTTCAATCTTACTGCTTTAAGTAAATCTATGAATAGAGAACAAAAGGAAAAAAAAAACACCTATAAATATTTAAATTCTCCAGACTGACACCAATTCCCTAGTTCCAAAATAAGCTTATAAGCTTGTGCTATGGATACCAGATACCGGATAGATAGACTTAAATACGTTTACGTTCATCACACAAAACATTTGCCCCTAGCGGGATTCGAACTCAAGACCCTTGGTTTCGGAGGCAGGGTCTCTGACCACCCAACCTTGTAAATTCTCAAATCAAGAGCTCGCGGATCTAAAATAATAAAATAATAAGAACAAGCTTTATACTAATCATCCACCATGACACAAGGTCTATATTTGAACGAGTCTATTGAGACACCACTTAAACCTACTTAGTACAAAAGTAATTCACATCTCTCCCACATGACCGTTGCAAACTCGTCTCAAGCAGCAACTTGAGTTAATTAAGCTTAAACCATTAAGTAATTCCCTAGAGACGTATGTAAGTGGCACTTACCACAAATAATGCGTGTTGCTACTTACATTAAACGGTAATATCGATATTAATAAGCCGGTGGAATAAGTTCCCGTTGTAATAATATAAAACTGCAGTAATGTAAACTATAAGATGTAACAGTTATGCCGTACAGACACAAAAAGTACGGATGGAATAATATCCGACTCCCGGCAGTTAATTTATAGAATTACTGGGAAAAAGTCTCACTAGTACTTCAAATGGGACTACAGGGAATAGTCGTAGCTTCATGGAAGTAATTTCGCATTCTGTTTTAATTAATATTCGATAAATTTAATTAAGTGCCGGTTTTTTTAATGGTCAGATAAGAATTAACTGACTGATTGTGGATGTCATGCGGTATTTTACTTAGGAAACAGGCAATGACATTTTACAATCATCCGGATTGTGATTCGATTGTTATCTTTTATCTGACTGGCTCGATGGCTCATTCGGTAAGCCTGCCCCATGCGCCGATTTCAAAAATTCTTTTACCATTGGAAAGCTACATTATCCGGAAGTAACATAGGCTATATTTTATCCCCATATTCCTACAGGAACTGGAACTATGCGGGTGAAACCTCGGGGCGCTGCTAGTTAATTGTATTTATCTGACTGTCGAATCATCCCTATATACACCGTGCTTTTTTTATCGTCTTACATCCGAAGCCCACTTTATATACCCGACATGTAGAACATCTTTACAGTGTTATTTTTTTTTTAACAATACAAATAGTATAAGAAAATTATAAAATAATTATTTCAGACTATTCATTTTGAAACACCCCGTAACACGCTCGGACGTAAAGTTCATTCACCCGGGAGCCGGCCCCGGCCGAATAGTGTAGTAAGACAAATTATTTACTTATAAGTAACAGGTAAAACAGATTAATCTTCATACTTTTACGGACTTAGGACCGTCGGAAACATTCTACAATGTTAATTAATCAATTTCATTCGTTATTTTCCAGAAAAAGTAGGAAAGGAAGTTGTATCAAATAATTTTACCGCGTAAATGGGTTTGTCATTTTCAAAATAAGAAAGTAAATTGTTTCAGGTGTATTAAAAAATTGGAATCTACGTTAATTACAATAATTACCTACCTATTTACAAATCACAAATTTATGTACATGTGTAGGGGCTTTACCTGTATTGAAGCAATTCGAAATATCGTAAGATATCCTCTTCGAGGACAGGCGAATGTCGGGGTCTGCCTCCACCTCGTGCATGAGCTGGGGCACAGGCTGGAGTGCGGAATTGCCCATGGTCAATTAAACGTTGTGTTGCTGCTAAAATGACTTGGAAGCCTGGCACTTGTGGGTTGATAGCACCTCGATTTCGTAACATATCAAGATGTTCGGGCGCAGCGTACAACCTTCTTGCTTCGCTTAAATTATCCCCACTCACTGCGTACAGACGTACTATTTGTTAATACTCCATATTGGAGCTCTGACCAAGTAAACGTAATTTCTGTCACTCATCGTCACACTCACAGTCGCGAAAAATAACAATAACAATAGCGCGTGCGCATATCCGGATTCCTAGAAACGACTGAATTTTTTTCTTGTGTCAAAGGGCAAGTGACGAATGCGTGGGCGGGGCCAAAAGGCTAGCGCGTGATTGGTCATCAGTCCACGTGGACTATTATTGATTGGTGTGAGACATTTATCTTAACCAATAGAGAATACAATAATGGCCGCGTGCGCATCTCGCGCATGCGCTTGGTGTTACTAAATCGTAAACATTGTGTACAGGTTGATTCACAATTATATTGAAATATTTATTTTATTTTGCCGTAGTATAATTTAAAGCGATAAAAAAAAAATAACACTGCCAAGATGTTCTACATGACGGGTATATAAAGTGGCCTTCGGATGTAAGACGATAAAAAAAGCACGGTGTATATTTAATCTATCTATCTTAAATAGAGTTAATGTATGTAATGCATAAATATACGCAACTCTGGTTAAATCGTTATTCATATATGTTAATTTGTGTTGCAACTAGATACGGCAAATTATATATGTAAAAAATTGTGAATATAACATTGTTGCACATAATTGAATACAATTATGTTTGTATAATGTAGCAACAATCCTAAGAGAAAATTAAGAATATAATATTGTTATGTGATCGAAAAACCCGATGTTACAATTGTTTTAAAATTCATTATAAGTAAGCTTTTATCGTATCGTTAATTTGAGAGCTTCATTTAAATTAATCGCATCCAAAATGCCATTTGAAATGTCGCAAGCGCATACAAACATTGCACAAAACTATTCACAGTGTCAACTAAACACAGACTATGTAACCACAGAACACCGGTCAAGAATGTTAGTAGCACGAACTTCGATAAACTCCTACATGGATTACGCGATAGCCCACAGATATGATTTAATAACTCAGTCTAATAAAAAAATGGCTTATTACATACATACATACATACATAATGTCACGCCTTTTTCCTATGGGGGTAGGCAGAGATCACGTACTTCCATTTGCTACGATCCTGACACACAATGACTTATTGAGTTAAAATATACCTGTTAGCATTTTCGGCTTAATTATTTCATTCAATAACGTTTATAATAGCGATGTCCTGCGACATCTAAAGTCGAAGCAATCATAGTATAGACATTGTGCGCAAATATCAAAAGACCATATTTGCGCATAGCGTTGCCAGGCGTCCGGATAAAGCCGGACATAGTGAGGCTTATTGATTGCGTGTCCGGCCAAAATATACGGTGTCCGGCTTGTCCGGCTTTTTACATTTCGCAAATGAGCGAGAGCCGAGCGCAGGCGAGTCGACAATCGGTCGCGTCCGTCAAGCCTTTTTACCCAAATGTCCGGCCAAACTGGCTGATCTGTCTGGCTATTAGGTTTGGCGGCCTGGCAACCCTATTTGCGCACAATGTCTATACTATTAAGACTATCTTTCACTAGCACACAATTCGGCCTGTCAGTAGAGTTTTTATCGCACATCGCTCAAGAATATTGCTTTTTTAGGCAGCTCAAGAATTCTTTTATATTTCTGAACAATCAGGTACAATTATATCGTATTATTGTCCCATATGGACATTTGTACTCGAGTCATGGATGATTATAAACGTATTTAAAGTATGTCTATCCGTTCACCTAGTATCCATAGCTCAAGCATAAGTTTGGGACTAGGGATTTTTGAAATTTATTTATTTACCAGTGTGTATTTTTTTAAATCTAAATAGTTTTGATAATAAAGTAATTTAATACAACGACTGAGATTTATTCGTCAAATAAACAGCAATGAGGCCGAATACCAAATAGAAAATGGTGAAACAAAACACAGATTAACATACTCAACTCGCCCAAAACTACATCTGTACTGGCTATTTGCCGCGGCTTTGCCCGCGTGGAGTTCTAAAATGTAGCCTATGTCCTAATCCAAGGTATAAGCTATCACCATTTCAACTTTCAGCCGAATTGGTTCAGCCATTTTGCCGTAAAGGGCAACAAACATCCAACACCGAAACTTACAAACATTCGCCTTTATAATATAAGTAAGGTTTGTTTTTAGTGCAATCAAGTATCTATCTATACCGTCAATATCTAATTCAAATAGAAAAAAGTTGTAATACCCGTGCAGTATCGATGTACATGAACCGCCATTGCACAGCGACGTGCTTTTACATATTTATATGACAACTTCACGCCCCACATCGCGTAAGTTATAATTTACTGCGATATAAGGTATCGGAATTATCGCTGCAACTTGTTCTACGACGGCCGCTATGTGGGTCGATGGTAAATTAAGCGTAAGATAGTGAGCGCTTATCTGGATCACAATTTCAAGTTGCACTTATGTTAACTTTACACTTATCTGCTAAAAGTACGTGTAAAGGTTACTTAAACCGGTTTAGGAATTTTATGTGTGCCGTTATTCATTTGATTGTGCAGGCGACTAGCTAGCCACTTGTCACTAGTTTTTCACAATTTTCCATCTAATCAAGGCCGTTTCCCACGTGGGTATGGGACGTAAAAAAATGTGCCAACTGTGTTTCTTGCCTAGCATGTCGTAAAAGGCGACTAATGGTGTATGGGGTTTTGGGTATGTGATTGTATAGGACATAAGCTAGCCGCTTGTCACTTCTTTTTCACAATTTTCCATCTAAGCCAGCCCAGCTTTTATCTTCAGCTGAATGTAGTTAAAGGGGCTTGCTGCCTCTTTGACTCTACTTACCCCTTCGGGGATTATGGGCGTGGTGTTATATATGTATGTATTCATTTGAGTACGGTCTATTGTGACGTAATAATAAAATCCTCATTTTAATGGATGCATATTTGAAATGATTTTTAGGCATAGACATAGTAAAATACTGTACTTATACATTTAATGTACAATACAGGTATGTGTTAAGTTCATATGGAATTTATGAGACATATTAAAACCTCTCAAATAACATTTCTAATATGACGGATAGAATTGGATAAATGTGGTGCACTAAAAATATTAACATATATTTAAATAAACCTAAACCTCATCCAAAACATGTGAAACGTTTTGTTAACCCTACAATTGCTATAGTTAGGATTCTACCTCAAGTGTTATCTGCAGATCGATCTTCTGACGTTAACTAACCTATTGCAGTTACACAACAAAACTTCTAAGGATTAATGTTCAGATCAAACTGTTATAAGGCACATTGTCTATAAATACAGTGCGATAAGGTGCCAAATTATAAATACGATCCTTCAATCTCAAATTATACAACAGGTAATGTCACTGAGTGTAAGTAACTACCTTGTAGATATGTTATTAAGTTCCAAAAAACTCAATCACATTAAATATGTTTAAAAAAATTTTAGCCCATTCATAAAATCGTCAAAGTCCAAGTAAATATACTGAGCCAATATAAAAAATAATAATAATAGTAGTTTAAAATATGATGCCAGTCATTATTAAACCTTGCTTTTAATCCGCTATAGTCTTACAGACAGTGAGCCTTACACCACAACCCGTTCTAAAGTAGAACTAAGTTATAATTGCTAAAACTTAGCAGTTCCCACTGCACTTAAACTACCTACATACACGAATATACATATATACAGTCAAACAAACACCTAATAGTATAAATGTCATGAACCTTATTACATCCGCTTAAGGTTTAACTTTGAACAATATTCCATTTCTAGTTATGCTGTATTATAGCGAAGTGAAGTGCTAAAGTACTTGCAGTGTAAGTCATCTACTTATGCATAATTCATATAATGCTCATAGATCCATGAATGGCAGTCAAATTATTCGCAGAATCGATAGTACCACGTATAATTAGTATTCACGGTAGATATACCTTCTAATGATAATTTATGTGATTGTGTAGGCGACAAACTGGCCACTTGTCACAACTTTTTCACAATTTCCCATCTAACCCAGCTCAGTTTTATTTTTGGCTGAATATGGCTAAAGGGGCCTGCTGTTTTTTTGACTCTGCCTACCCCTTCGGGGATTATGGGCGTGATTTTATGTATGTATGTATGATAATTTAATAAATACGTACAGGTACAGTAAGCTGGGTTTATATCTAATATTAAGTATGAATTTGTAATACCATTGTTGAATCTATATCCGTAACACAAGTGCTTAACTAGTTAGCTCGGAGTCAGATCATTGTATGTGATGTTGTCTGATTTTTATGTTTACTAAATAATACTGCGCTATACCGTGCAATAGTGTCAACACAATGCGCCGCATGTGTCAATTCAGTTCTCTAAAATATGTTGGCGCAAGGCGCACTGCGCAGGATTTGCCGTTGAAGCTGTGGTAGCTTTTATTTTTGATCTTACAGCATCTATATTTTCTTCATTTCAAATCAAGGGTGCGGCAGTGTATAATGAGTATGTATATCCTGGACATCTTGGTCGGAGAGAGGTCCTCCAATTTAGAGGGGTCCGGGAGTCACACACCACATCGACGGCGTGACGGTGCCTAATGCACTCTCCACACAAAAAAAAAAGCGGTAAAAATTTAAAAAGTGTCGCGCTTAGAACTTAATTTTTTTTTTTTAACTAGATTAACGAGGTGCATTAATGAGTTAACTTATTTAGCCGGCGCAGGATGCTGCACCTGAGTTGCTGTGAGACACCCATGTGTTACCAGGCGGGATAAAGAAAATCAGCCAACAAAACCGGGAACCAGTCTCCTCGGTACGCGAATCGCACCTCTGGGAGTATCCGCTACCACTTTAAGACCTCATTACGCGTTTATTTTTAATTTTAGGGTTCCTCACGACGAAGTGAAAACGGAATTTAAACTTTGTTATCATATATCAAAACTTTTTTTTCATAGGTCAAACCTTTTTAGATTGTGTAAATGTATCTAGTCTCTTTGAATTAAAATGGACATCAGTCTTCTAGGTCATCGCTATTTAAAAATAAAGACCAATAGACGTCGCAAGATTTGCTTCGTCTTATACAATAAAGCTTGGATTTACAAAATCTGGCTTATATTAGACATATTTAGCTCTCTGATTAAGATGAAGAAGACCCCTATATCTAGGATAAGAGTAAACAAATCTAACTCTATATATAAAATCATGATAACCACATACAATTTCCGAACATGCAAACATAAAATGATGGGAATCGTTAGGGCGCAAATCCTCTCGTATTTAATAGTTTTTTTTATTATTCCCGGTTGAGCTTTTTATTGCATCTTACGTATTTAAAGCCAGGCTACTGGTTTTGATGGCATTATGACAACATAATAATAACTTACGGGCTAAGCTCGGCGAGAATGTTCGCACCGGGCCAGAGATGGAACGCCACGGGAGGAACATGGGCTGAATTCAATGAGTTAATTGTAAAGTCAGTCTTATTAGCGGTCAGTTAGGGATATAACGACATAGGAATAATAATTTGGGATAAAAATTATCCCAAATTATTATCCCTATGTCGTCTCAGACCTAGATCCAGATAAACGCTTGTTACATCAAAAACTGTGCCCTGATGCAGGAAAAGGATGCGCCTAAACCATTGCATCAACAGTTCCATCTATGTACTTCAATTTTGAGATGAAAATTTAAACCTTGAAATATACATACAGATACCTAACCTACCTACCTAATATAATAATCATGTTGCGCTTGCGTCACATAATTAAGCCTCAAACGGACATCGAACACGTTAGGGGATAATTCTAGGTCGGTAAACTTTTATTTCATGGTAATTTTTGAGTTCATCGATTATGTCATACTAAGCCTTAACCTTCACGTAGTATTAAGTATTCACTTCACGTACTAGTAGTATTAAGCGAGCCTCAATAATTTTCCAATCTTGTCCCGTCGCTATAAAATTCCAATATTGTCTCGTTAAATATGGACTGACAGCTTTATGCGCTAATTATTTTTTAAATATTGATATATTACTCGTACGTAATCGAATGTAATTGGAGCACTCATTTTATAATGCGGTCCCATTAACCATAATTGAATATTCAAATAAGCGGTTTCTTAACCTTCCTTCGTTCGCTTTGGCTCCAAAGACCGAACGTGCTTAAATCCAAACTGAATTTAGTGTGTTGTAAGTACAATACATTGAACTGCATTCATATCATAACTGTTATATGTAAAATAATCGTTATATGCAATCCCATAAAGATTATTTCATAATAAGAAGAACAATTATTATCTAATTTTCAAGAGTAACCCATAAACGTACATAGTAACATAAAATACTTGACCAGTTAGAGAAACACCTAGAACTTTAACACTTAAAGACACGTCATCATCTTCCTAGCGTTATGTCCCGTGCTTAGACGGGGTCCGCTTAGACCATGATCCAGGATTTAGCGAGTCTGGTAATTACATTGAAGCGACTGCCGATCTGACCTTCGTAACCCTATATAGGGGAACCAGACAATTTTTGGATCATGGTTACAAATCCAAAGTTGTTTGAATTTGCAGGTTTCATCACGATGTTTTCCTTCACCGTCGAGCTAGTGGTATAAATACGTACATAGACTTGAAAAATCCAGAGGTACGTGCCCGGGTTTTAACCCGCACTCCTCGGTTAAGAGGCGCGTGTCCTTACCATTGAGCTACCATCGCAACACTTAAAGACACATCTAGAATAAATAATATACAGGTAAGTACTTAATTCTATTTCAAAAAGATCAAATCCATTTCAAAATTCAATGGCTTCTAACACTAACTTATTAGTGAGTTTAAAGTGTTGATACTTACATTTATAATGATAATCGATTTTACCGCAATTTTGTTCAACGCTAGCTTCGGTATTTAAATGACTATAAAAACTAATTAATGTTTATACCTTTACATAATTAATTTAAGCTTAGCCTGGTGTTATAGAAAATTAAAACCTATCCTGTTTTTAATTAATTTAATATTAATGTTTTCTTAATTGAACCTATAGAAATGTGAAAATATAAGCCTCAAGTAA
The DNA here is from genome assembly GCA_951394215.1 of Glyphodes perspectalis. Lineage (NCBI taxonomy): Eukaryota > Metazoa > Arthropoda > Insecta > Lepidoptera > Crambidae > Glyphodes > Glyphodes perspectalis. The sequence continues at coordinate 1,820,542 of OX596204.1, read as the reverse complement.
TGAACAAGACACAAATATACCGACAAAAATACACCATAATTATACCGAAGTACATCTAAGAGACATACGCAGTCATTTTAGGGTTACCCGTTATCTTGCTTGTGTCAGACAAGCTATTAAGAAAATCGAAAATAAAATGCCGAATAAATTACCGTAACGCTCGGATAAAAATAATTCTGTGTACATTATTCTTTTTTAATCACCGCTAAACCGTTTTACCGTATCAAGGACAACAAACAGCACTTATGAACTAGAATATTCCATTATCCCACGGGAGTTATAATAGTTCGTAGAACTTTTATAGGTACGAATATATATTACGATATATGGAAGTTGTCTGAATATGTAGGCTTCTTACAGGATTGATCCCTTTGAATCTATGAATATTATATAGCGATCAGTGTAATATGCCCCATATTAGTTTGGGACCCAAAAATATTAATAATGCGCCGACTGTGTTCCCTGCCTAGATTGTCGTAAAAAACGACTAATGGTATATCGGTTTTTGCGTATGTCATTATTTAGGCGGCGAACTAGCTACTCTTATACAATTTCCCATCTAACCCTATTTCATTTTTGGCCAGAAGGGATGTGGTTTAAGGAGCTTGCTGCTTCTTGGACTCTGCCAACCCCATAGAGCAGTGGTCTTTCGGTAATTCGGGATGCGGGATGCGGGATCCCCCCCTTTTTGAGGGGTCCACAAAAACCCCTCAAAAAGGGGGGGTCCCCCCCCCTTTTGAGGGCTTTAAGTATAGCTGACATACAGGATAGCGGGCGTGATGATATGCATGATAGATATGTGATATGCAGTATGGTGTTATAACCAGATTCGCACAAAACAAAGATGATGGTTCAAGCGGTCCATGTTGTTTGGGGACTTAAAAAGAATGTGCTAACTGTGTTTCTTGCCTAGCATGTCGTAAAAGGCGATTTTCCATCTAACCCAGTTTTATTTTTGGCTGAATATGGTTGAGGTGGCTTGTTGCCCCATTGACTCTGCCTGCCCCTTCGAGGATTGTGGGCGTGATGTTATGTATGGTTCAAGCGGTCCCCTGCCATTAATGGGACATAACACTAGGAATATGACCTTGACTCAAGTACATCATACGCATATTGTACATAAATACATGTTATGTATAGCGGTATTACATGATCCGGAAAAATAAAAACATCCCACCAAAGTACGTTCAACAAAAAACTTCAATCTTATCTGGCATCTGGCATATTTGGCCTAATGAGTATTTAGAGGAATAAATTACGCATCAAAACGAACGATCCACTTTACGGTTTACGGAAGCGAAACGGAAGTTGCGTTCTAGCCGCCATATTGGATGTCGTGCCAAGGTCGGCGCGGGCGCATAGTTTACTACACTTTTTTATTACTGTTATATTAATTAGTATATAAATCATTTTCAATGAATAAAGGAATACACGTTCATATTTTTTCTCATTATCAAAATGTCCTCAAATTTCAATGGCAATTGACCGAAATAAGGTGACGTCAGTTTTTTTTAATTAGGTAGATAGAGCCGTACGTATGAGGTTGTAGTAGGTTGTAGAGGTGAAGCGTCAAGGAACGATTTTTTTCGGGTTTTGTGGTCAGAAATAGTGCTTAACACTGTGAATTTCATACAAAATGTTCTATTTAACTTTCACAGAGATCTCCAACCGATACATCACCACTTCCGACATACAATGACACAAACATCAAAAGCAGGCTAGTCCAGTGTTTACCCAATTCAGTCCATTAGGGCGCGCGTCTTTCGGCGACACTTAATTTTTATTATCCCGCCCCCCGCGAGGCCCGGCTAATGGTCTTATTAACGCGCCGTTCGCAGTCGCCTCATCGTTTATAGTCCGGTCAATCTAGACATTCAAAGTTAACATCCAGCTGATAATGAGTAAACTTGTTCAAAACTTAGTGAAAAAAATAACATTTCAAAAACCCTAATGTAAACAAATGGGTTTTTCGCGATTTTAAGCTAAACGGCAAGTTTTATCATAAAATTACCTCAGACCAAAATTTTAGATCACAAAATTATTTTTAAGAAAGGTATCAATATTTCCTCAGAGCCACCGTTTCCGAGATAATCAGTTAGTTTTGAAGTCGGTGCCAGCCCGCGTAATTATATCATCATTTCGGAATTTGCAATTATTTGTTTCTTGGTGAAGGGTGGTAAAATAGGTTTTGAATATACAAAATCAATAGTAAGTTAATATACTCATATTTTAACTAATTTGTTTCATATTGTTATTAGGAAGGTAATTTGTTATTAAGTGTCTACTTTTTTTTAGTTTGGCTGGCACCGACTCCAAAACTAACTGATTATTGTAAATATTTAAATACGTGTTAAAGATTAATACTTTCATCGAAGCGGTCGAAAGAATTTATTTTATACTTTTTAGTGTTTAGAAATTTAAATAGCTATTAAGGCAGTTTTTACTTGTGTTTTTTTATAAACATTTTTTGCGGGGTTTTTTTGAAGTCAGTTTTTATTTTTGTTAAAATTTAACTTATTTGTTACTTTTTAGTGAAATTTATTAATAGGTAGGTAGACCAAATCAAAACGAGCTGCTTTAATGAGACAGTGCCGGTCTTATGAGACTAAAGACGAAAAGGTATAACGAGCCTTTAATGTTTAAAGAATTACTTAAAACTACTAATCTTCAAAGACCTTTCATCATCAGCTAAGCAACATAACATGATGAGTACGAGACGCAAATACTGGAATAGTTTTAGAAAAAAAAAAAAATAAAACACTTAACATGTCGTTAAAATTTAAGAGTGGCCCTCGTTTTCATGGAATCCCATCACTAGACCAAGACTTGGTGAAATTGAGACTATCTCGAGAATAACACTCAATATGGCCCTATAATATTGAAAGAATTATCCACGAACTCCTAATCGTTAAGGAGTTACACCTTTCATCATCAGCTCAGCAACATGAGATTATAAATACCAGACGTAAATACTTGAACTGTTTTAGAAAATAACTAAAATAGATTGTACGCGCCTATAATACTTGAGGGTGTCCCTCGATTTGCCTAAGATTCCTTCATCAGATCCAGATGTGGTACCAATAGGACCAACTCCAGGATATTCCCTTTTGAATAAAAAAAATAACTCTAAAAATCGTCTTACAATTCTCGAAGATATCAATATTTAAAGAATCATAAACTAATTCCTAATCGTTAAGGATTTGAACCTTCCATCATCAGCTCACCAACATAAGATGATAAGTACCATGCGTAAATACTTGATCAATCTTAGAAAATGTCTAAAACACATTGTACGTGCCTATAAAGTTTGAGGGTTGCCCTCGATTTTCCTGGGATCCCTTCATCAGATCCTGACTTGTTGGCAATGGGACCAACTCGGGAATAAACCCTTTCGATTAAAAAAAAAATTTGGAAATCGGTTAACAATGCTCAGAGATATCGAGTAACATACATACAAAAAAAAAAAAAAAAAAACATTCAGTCGAATTGAGAACCTCCTCCTTTGTTTGAAGTCGGTTAAAAAGAGAAGGAGTGAGATGAAGTGGATTGGGCAACGGATTCGTACACCTATTAAGAGGACATACTATTCACTTTGTTTTCATCACGGACTGATTATCAGGTTAAACATGAATCTAAAATCTGTTGTCCACTTCAACCTGACTGATAGTGGTCTGATCACAATGCTCAGAGCCCATTGTCTTCCCCTTTTCTCTTTCTCCTATAAGTCAAAGTCAAAGTCAAAATATATAGCTAGTGAATACGTTGTAAGATATTCCGATTTATAGTCTTCTATACACAATGTTGCTATGGAGATATGCTATATAGATGTGTTTATGTATGTACGCGATATGTACCTAAATGTTACGGGTTCAGCTAATAATTTGCATAACACAACTTGCAAGGTTCTTGACCCTCAAGAATCACAAACTCCTGACCCGCGTCTCGAGTCGCACCGAAGGCAGTTAGCACAGTTTTACGAGCACTATCTCATAATGGGAGTCGGATTGTTTAACGAGCCCTCCCGACCGATGTATTTCATCGCTAATTATTTACTTTGCTTTTAAAACGGACGAGAAAACGCTCTGAAGCTAGGAATCGCGCGTAATTAGCAGAGATTAGAAGTTAGTGCGATGTAGCGTTAATGAGCTCGACTATGTTATGTTAGCGTGGATACATCTGCGGGATTGCAGGATTATAAAATCAGTGTAGGTATATCAAAAATAGGGTAATAAATTAGCTAATAGAACCGTAAAATTTTATAATTTTATGGATTTATTAAAAAATACGAAAACTAAAAAAGAAATGTACTGTAACCACATTTTTTTTAAACAAAATTTACTTGACAGTAAAATAACTAACAAACTACAATTAATAATAATCCTACTAAAATTATAAATGCGAAAGTTTGTATGTATAGATGGATGTTTGTTACTTTAACACAAAAAAACTACTGAATGGATTTTATTGAAACTTTAGAATAATATAGCTCATACACCCGAATAACATATAGGCTATGTTTCATCGATGTACCACGCGAGCGAAGCCGCGGGCAGAAGCTAGAAGATAATAAAATAAGTGCCAGTGCCTTGATACACTTAAACTAATGACTACATACTGAAAATCTAGCAAAAACATCAGCAAGGACCTAATTCTGAACTTAAGCCCAAGAAGAACAAAATGCCTCCTAAAAAAAAAACATCAAAAAAATTTCTCCGTTTTCGGCTGATAGGCAGTGAGGTCGCAAACAAAACGAGCTGAGTGACAAATTGACAGCGCGTCCACTCGGGGGTCGCGACAGTCCCAATTACACCCACCGGTCTTACGAGTCATGGCGAGATGGTAATTTACCCCACGCAACACCCTCGTGTAGCGGGGTTGGAAATTTTTTATAATCAGGGTTAAATGTTTAACCGACGTTAAAAAAAGCGGAGGAGGTTCTCAATTCGATGCGAATATTTTTTTATTTATTAAATATAAATAAATAAATAAATATCACACTACATCACATACATTGATCTTACTCCAAGGTTAAGCACTTGTGTTATGGATATCAGAATCAACATTGTTATTAAAAATATATACTTAAATAAATATTTAATATTAGCACTCAGGCACAAGTATTCATCACACGAATGTTTGTCCTGGGTGGGGATCGAACCCACAACTCTTGACGCATAGGGTAGGATCACTACCGAATGAGCCATCAAGTCAGTTTTTATGTATAGGTACGTATTTATTAACATTTTTTTAGACGAGGTCCGCTTAGACCATGATCCAGGATTTAGCAAGTAATTACATTGAAGCGACTGCCGATCTGATTTTCGTAACCCTAAGATAGGGGAACCAGACAATTTTTTGGATCATGGTTACAAATCCAAAGTTGTTTGAATTTGCAGGTTTCATCACGATGTTTTCCCTCACCGTCGAGCTAATGGTATAAATACGTACATAGACTTGAAAACTCCAGAGGTACGTGCCCGGGTTTGAACCCGCACTCCTCGGTTAAGAGGCGCGTGTCCTTACCATTGACCATAGTTATTGCGGAAGTTTAAAGCAATATATAACTAATATCTGGTTAGTATTAAACAACATTATACATTGAAACCACTAGAGCATGGTGTTACCGCGTCGACGGACCTAGCAACGCCGCCGCCCGCCCCAGTCGCCGGGCGGGCACCGTTAATCGCCCCGCAGGCTATAATCGAGTGGCGACGCGGCGGCGCCCTGCCTGTTGCGCCCCCGAGTGCTACATTGAGATAACACAGTATCTATTCTGAGGCTACTTCACGATAGAGGTTAAGATACTTAGTGATAGAGGTTCATAGATAAGTAAGAAAGTTACTGTCGTCTCTGCCTCAGTTCCGATTTCACGTATAAACAAATCCCTTAATGGATGGTGAGCTGGAAATCACTTACTCCGTGAAACGACATGTTTTTAACAACTGTTTTTTTCTAAAACAATATAAACGAAGTATTTGAAAAAATTCAGAAAAATTCGAATTGAGAACCTCCTCCTTTTTTTTGAAGTCGGTTAAAAAAACTACTAAGTTGCTGCGCCAATAGAGATTAACTTGGGTTTAACCAGTTAGAATCTGAAATATGTAAGTGTTGGCTCATATTCTTTAAGTGAAAAAAAATATCATATAATGTTTCCTAGTCCATAAGCTTGTCCACTATTGTTAATCGATCATACTGATAACAAATACTGATACTGATAACATAAGTTCTCTGCTTACCGCGTGTCGAACAAATCGACAAGCTTATCATCATGTGGAGATCCGGTGAGGCGTCACCAGGCTGACGTCAAACAGCCTCAATGGCGCGCGATTGGCGCGCCCACGCATCAATTTGATCCATTATCACTATACATATCACACTTGATTCCAATTACTATAGCCTACAACAATACTGATGAACGACCAAAATGGAGGAAAAATTAGGTTGGTAGGCAACACAGTAGGCATTGGCAACGATGAGGAAAAAAGGCATAGGTATCCTATCTTTTAAAAATATAATAGCGCAGCCCTTATTATTTTCCTAGCACTATTTTTATCCGTTCTAAGTCGGAGTTCGCTTTGATCATGACCGTAGATTTAGCAACTCCAGTTATTATAACTAACAGACTACCAAGTTCTCTCTGCCTACCCCGCTAGGGAAGAGGCGTGAAGTTTAGTTAGTTAGTTCGACTACCAAGCAATTACTTCGTTACTTTTAAACAAGGAAACCAGATATGGGTCGTAAATCCATCGATTCTTCATACATTTGAAACATCCCTCACTGTTGTGCAAGAGATATAAATAACTGATAACTTTTTGTGCAGATTGGCAGAAAAAATTGGATACTTAATGATTTCCGTGCGAAGTCATGGCGCGTCGCCAGTTTCACTGGAGGAGATAAGACTATTGCTATGCTTACCTGTGAACAAAAAGATAATACCATAAGGTACTTAACATTTTAGCATCAAACAATGAAAATATGTAGTTGGCATAATCAAATAAATATTACTAGATAAAAAATGTTGAAATATGTGTATAAATTTGCAAATTGCTAGCGAACCAATAAATAAAAAATTAAAAAAAAAAAGAAATAAATGCAAAAATATAAACTAAACAAACATCATATCGATTCTCGGACGGGGTACAACAAAAAGGCGAAAAAATGTAGCCCACATAAAAAAACTCTTACAAAAAAATGCTGTAACAAATGCTAAATGAGCTACTTATTTAAGGACAAAGCTGCGAGGAACGCTAATTAACAAATGTGTAACAACACTATTGCATAACAGAAAAAAAATTATAAGTCGCTGACGTCATCATTAATGAACAAAGTGAGATGACGTCACCAATTGTATCATTCGCAACTTAAGCCGTGAAGAAAATTATCATTGCCAGAAGTCTGTAATGGACTTAATACTATGAAACTTCGTACTATGAATGGTCGGTATACGATCTTTGTGGGGTAATACTTATCAACCAATTGTTTGTCTGTTCGTACAAAATATTTACCAGCCCACTTGGTCGAGTGATTAATGTGTTTTGTTAGAAAAACATAATATCCTAAAAAAGGCCAGATCCATATGGAAATACAAGAAAATACGAATTTATAACCACGAATAAAATTCTATTTAATAGTGACAGGGAAAAACACACGAATTGTAATTTGTAATTGTCATCCTTATAATAATAAATAAATTAACTTTTTTTTAAATAATCTTTATTTTATTCGTTTCACGTTTTTATTCAACTGCAAGCTGAAGTACAAATTCAAATTCAAATTCAAAATCTCTTTATTTATATAGGCTTCAAAAAAGCACTTATAAATAATCAATTTAAACAGAAAAAAGGATTACCACCGGTTCAGAAGGTAGAATCTATCGAGAAGAAACCGGCAAGAAACTCGATAGTTACTCTTTTAAATGCAAAAAATTACAATTTCGTGCTTAATAAAATCTATAGGTACTTATTAGGTAACAACACTGCAGGTGAACACTTCATTATGAAGTTAAACATATATGCTTATCATTTATTTACTAGTGATATAATGTTGAATACTAAATGCATGCAAACGCCTGAATGCTCCGGGCGGCAGTTATACGAGAACAGTGTGAACATGCAGAAACCAGGGCCGGATTTAGGGCTGTCAGCGCGCTGGGCGAGATTCATGAGGCGCCCCAACATATTATTTGTTTCATCAGCCCTTACAACCTGACGACCTAGAGAACTGTCACACTGTGATCACTCACTACTAAAATTTTGGGTTACACTTAGTAAAATACGTGTTGTGTTTGACTAGGCAGAAGGGTCACCTTCATTTCTTAACCTCAGCTCTCCTTAAGATAAGGTGTCAATCCTGCAGAATATTCCATACATGCTCCTGTTATATTCTTAGCAGCTAAGACCTCCTAGTATTTCGTCTTCCACTGAACTTACAAAGACACCAGTCTGGGCAATCAGGCGCCTCCCTTTGGCGCCCCCCTTTGGCGCAATTTCAATATTGAGAGTAAGTAGTGTTTTTTACAACATTTTATTCGCCACTATCGTCTCATAAATACGTCAAATATTTAAAAAAAGCTCCCTCATGACCACATCTAGAAAAATGCACCCCAAAGCTGGCACTGGACACAGAACAGTCGCAGCGGTTCCCAGCCTCACTGCAAGCGCATTATGTTATTTTAATTCACAAAAGTTTCACCCGCAAAAAGTTTGTTTCTCCTGTAGCACGTTTTGTTTGGATGCTTTGTAACGTGGCGACGCGAGTTATCTAATGATGCGCTTTGAATAGATGGCTTTTTAGCTGGCTGCAATGTGTTAAAGTCACAAAAATATGTTAAGGATTTTTATTTTATTTGCAACTGATAAGGAACTTAGTTGCGCACTATTCTACTATAAATAAAAAACTAACTAAACTTTACGCCACCTCTCTAGCGGGGGAGGCAGAGAGAACGCCATATGGCACGATCCTTACACACCTCACTTGCCTCTCTTCAACATTCATGCATAATCCTTATCATTCAAGCTTCTCTAAAAAAAATACTACATTTCAAAGTAAGGAGCTTTGTCACTAGTATTATGGGAATCATAATAATTTGTGAAAGTACTATTAACCCTATTTATTTCGCGTCCATTCCATTCGAAACCTGAACCAGGATGTGTTGCATAAGGTTTAGCCAAATCCAAAGCCGTGTTGGTTCTATTAGGGGACGGGCCAAAGATTAGGTTTCAGAAATAGTTTTTGTATTAGAACTACAACTAATATATTAGTAGAATGTTACCGGCAGTTATGAAATTCGCAATGAAGTCGGCTAGTTGCATTCGGTCCACAACGCCGACGTTAGCGCAATCAATCGCCGCAAACAGCGGCGAGCGATTGGAAGCCTGTTGACTCGCGCGAGCGTAGGGCGGTTCACACTTAACCGGATTGGGCTAACAAACACTGTGATTCAATGGAATAAAAAAAAAACTAGCAACACAGGTTTAAGGAGCTTTATTGCCTACCCTTAGGGTTTATTTTTGTTAGAGTTGGAAAACTGCTGGTAAATCAACCGTCCATGGACAACTGCAACACCAGAGGAATACTACGTTGCCGGCTTTTAAGACGGCTGTTTGACAAATTGTGAGAAAATCTGTTTATACAATATACCTGAATCTGAATGAATGAAATCTGAAGGTCTAAATAATAATTAGGTAGGTATAACCTTTTTAAATAAAGAACTCTTCTTCCGTCAAGTGATTACAAAAAAAATATTTTAAATTTTTTTTCTGATGTTAAATAGTGGATGTTAAAATAGTCCATTCTCGTGCCGAATAGTCTTACTATATATAACTTAAGACCCTTAAATTAGTCTTCTGCATAGAATGCTTAATGGTATCACCATTAAGCATTTTATGGATAAGCGACCAAGTGTGAACCGGCCGTGGTCCGCCCCGTCCACTGTTTGCCCGCTGTAATTTAACAGGTCTAATGACTACAACTCTATTGTAATCCAGTTAGTGTGTTTGTACACCATGTTGACAGTGGTGTATGGCTACAGCTAAGAGCTATTGTTGACTGGGCTAGCTACAGGAGCTGAACAGAGTTGATCGTGGCGAAGGGTTTAGTAATTGATTGGTTGTATTTCGAGATAGGCAGACAGATAATAGTTGAAGTTAAAATTATAATATCTTTATTATTATAGGTTTTTTTTTATCACTAACTAACTAAACTTTACATCACTTCACTAGCGGGGTAGGCGGAGAGAACCGAACGCCATATGGCACGATCCTTACACACCTCACTTGCTTCTTCAATATTCGTGATCTTTTTCACACATTTTTTTAAAATAAATATTTGTAAATAGTAAATACCCAGTGAAGCTGGATTGCACTTGTCTCGGACGTTTCAAAAATATGTACGTATTTATAACACCAACTCAGCGGTATGAGAAAACGAAAGAAAATGGTATGAAATAAATAAATCACACTGCAATAAGTATGCATGTGTAACCAGGATCCTATTCTGATCTGGGTCCAACTTAGGAAGGTCGTATGACCTTCCTAACTTGGACCCAGATGGTAGCATCAATGGTAGCATCTTGGACCCAGACAGTAGCATCGATGTAATAGGCAGGCCCGTTTGATTTGAATTTTAATTATCTGTTTTCCCCATATCAATTTAGTGTCGTTAAGTGTAACCAAACGAAATATTCTGTGCCTGAAAATAGCGGATACATAACCTAGTCATTCTGAATAGATGTAGGTCAAAATATTCCCAGGATTACCCGACCCTCGTTGTCAGATTAAGCTGATAGATAGCACTGATACGACCACCCCCGCGCCACAGACACTATTTATTTCTGTTATTCGCTCGGATGTCATAAGCCTTTGTAAGAACCTTCATATGACATCTGTATGCCCTATATTTGGGCTTTGATTGAAATATATTGTTGCCATTGTTAAAAAAAAAATTGTTACTACGTTAAGAGTTAATAGAATTTTAGCATACTTTTTCTTAACACTAACGGTAGCATATAAGTATACATTCTGCCTGATCGATAACCGCAGCCCATAGATATTAGCAACATTAGAGGTGTCACAGGTTTGTTACAGGCCCTCATACTTCGCGACGATATTTCTGTATGTTTTAATATTAATCAAGTTTAACAGAAATCTCCAAACACGATATTATTGTACGCATGTTTCTTTTTGAATAAAAACTATTTTATTTTTATTTTATTTTATTTTAATCAAGACGGCCATTCATTTAAAATTAACGAACCAATCATATTCTGATGGCTACAATTAAATATCTTCTTGTTAACTTTTAGGCATGTTTTTATCAAAAAAAAAGATCGATTAATATATAATAGATATTAACTGTGACTTATTTATTGACAGAAGTGTTAATTATAAAAGAGTAAACTAACTGATCGCTCGAGAAATAAATACAATGTAGTGAAAAATATTTATGTATATATACAGTTGTGTTCGCATTGTTATAATTAATGTCATGTGCAATACAACTTATTCAGTTGTACAAATGTTTGTCGCAAATTGCGCACATTTGTAGTAATCCAAGGTGACATTTTATATTCTCTTAAAATAGATACATGTAAGCATTTTATAGTACGTGTTTAAATATGTTGAAAGTTGACAGAAATCGATACGTCTGTTGCAAATTACTAATGTAATACTTTTACAAAAGCAGAATTCTAGACCTATAGGGACGACCTCTGAAACACTGTTAACATCTGTATAGTTCAGCTGTTAGCTGAACATTTGACATTTTTTCGAACAAAGAACATAATTACTAACATGTTCTGCAACGTCGCTGACCGTAAGAGAAAAGAAACACCACCATCGTCACGTAAACATTCACGTGATGTGTTCCCCCCCGCCCCCCTCCCGCGCCTGGGGGCGGCACGTGGCTCCCAAGAGCTGTTGGTAATTACTGGGACCGGTGTTCATTTCGCAGGAATTCACAGTTTAATACAATCCTGTCACAAAATTGTATTAGGTATATAGTACTTTACCAAGTCTATTTTTAATTGCCCAAGTATAGAGTCCCATGTTGGTCTGGAATTAAAAATAATGTGCCAACTGTGTTCTTGCCTAGCATGCCGTAAAAGGCGACTAATGGTATACCGGATTTTGGGCGATAAGACGAGCCACTTGTCACTACTTTTTCACAAGGTTCCATCTTACCCAGCCCAGTTTTATTTTTGCCCGAAAGTGGTTTAAGGGGCCTGCTGCCTCTTTGACTCTGCCCACCCCTTCGGGGTTTATGGGCGTGATGTTATGTATGTATGTAAGTATATAGTACTAAACTTAGGCAATTAAAAAAAGACTTAGTACCTAAAATTTCCCGATATGTCCACCGTAGTATAAATTTTATATCCTGTCCTGAAAATTAATGATCGTAACAACACTATCTAACAGTAACTGACGTTTTGCCGTACTTAACCCGACTCGGGGAAAAATAACGTGCTATTTTGCATTTCCGAAGGTAAATATGATTTGATCCGGGAACATTAAGGGAACCGAAAAGGGCTGCTGCTGCCCCTTTAACTCTATCAACCCCTTTGCCCGCGGGCGTGATGCTATGAAAAGGGCACGGGAAATAATAATTGACAGATCTCTTACGCTTTTTTAGCAGGTGCCCACATACACCTTCTTGATTTCAAATGTAATGAAACTCAAAAAAATAGTCACATATATATAGCCCTTAGTTTTATTTACTCAACCTTCTTCATATTTTCCTTTGAGTTTTAAAGTTCAGATACTTGACGTCTTCACAGGTGATTCTCAAATACAAGTAGAACGCATATGTTTATATATTGGAAATATCTTGCATCTCGAATATCGGGATGTTTTGTGCATGTACGAACGTCTGATCCGATATTATTAGCATATTAACATATAAATAAAAATAAAAATAAATGTTCAATATATACAATGTTTAAAAATTGACTGGCCCGATGGTCGGGAGGTCAGAGACCCCGGCCACGAAACCGAGGGTCGCGGGTTCGAATACCGCTAGGGGCAAATGTTTCGTGTGATGAACATGGGCATTTGTACTCGAGTCATGGATGTTTATCAACGTATTTAAGTATGTCTATCCGTTCAACTAGTATCCATAGCACAAGCATAAGCTTAGTTTGGGACTAGGGAATTGGTGTGTCAGTCTTGAAAACTTATTATTATTATTATTATAAATACTAATATCATTCGTGCCAATCGCAAAAATCTGTATTCAGATCAAAGACTGATTTAATCTAAAGACAACACTTAAACTGAAACTGTAACTTTATTTATTTTCGTGCGGCATCATAGGCAATACCTCTCAAACGTATTTTTTGATAATTGCCTGTTTTTAATCCAGACTAATTTACAGCAAAATGTCTGCTCAAAATAATTTTAACATATCTATCAGCACGTATACAGGTCAACGGCCGATTTTCTCGACTCGACTGTATAAGGTAAAACACGAACTAGCAGCTCCGAATCCTATATTTGGAACACTGATGAAAAATAAATTACACAATATATGCCACCCACGACAGTGAAATGAAATGAAATCATAAATGTACCGTAATAACTACATAGATAGACATTGAATATGACTTTACTTCTCGTGACGAGCAGATAATATTAAGATGGGAATGCTGTAAATGTTAAAGTTATATAAATGAACAGGGTCTGATATTTTAATAATATTATGACATAGAACCATAATACTTTTTTACAACCTACATACATACATACATAACATCACGCCCATAATCCCCGAAGGGGTAGGCAGAGTCAAAGGGACAGTTAATTTTACTATCTGCACCCAATTAACCACATTTAGCCATAAATAAAACTGGGCTGGGTTATATGGAAAATTGTGGAAAAGTAGTGCCAAGTGGCTAATTTGTCGCCTATACAATCACATACCCAAAACCCAATATACTATAGTCGCCGTTTACATACTTTTACTAGGCAAGAAACACAGTTGACACATTATTTTTAAGTCCCAGACCAACACGGGACAAACACAACTTATATATATGAGTTTTTTTACAACCTATACCTAGAGTTTAAAGGCCAAAGGCTATAGTTACGAGGCTCGACTATCAGTAGAGTTTTCTAGGAGCTAGAAAACTCTACTGATAGTCTGAACAATTTATTTACTTCAAGGCGTTTCACAAGAGAACTCGCCAAAACAGTGCTTAGAGCCGTAAGTATCGAAGCTTGGAAATTTCCGCCAATTCTCCTGTCCGCGTCTATTTCATTAGAATGAAAAATGGGATGCCCCGCCGCGCGGCCGATATTGCCCCCCGGGTACATGCCGGGTACGTGCCGGGTAAGCGATGGGGTACGTGCGGGGTACCAAACGGGGTACGTTACGGTGCGAGCGCTGCAAGCGTCGAGGCGCCGAACGTGTATTGTTGACTGATATTTGACCCGTGGTCAGCGAATATCGAGGATTTTTAACGGTTAATTCGATAGGTTTTCAATTTATATTTTTCGTTCGTTTCGTGGCATCCATTATTTTGTTTGTAGTTAGTTGAAAAAATCATTGAATTCATCGATCCCGATGACATGGTTGATATTTTAAAATCGTCTCTTCAAAATTCATGATCCTTTTCATAAAAACAGTACGGTTTTTATGACTTCTAAAATCACCTACTGTTATTACACGACCAATCTGGTCAAACCAACTAACTACTAACCAAACAATGATAACGGTTGGTGGTATAAATTGATTATAAAGTAAAATATTACAACTCGTGCAGACGTCCAAAGCATTACCTAGCCGACTTCGTGTCACGTACCGTGCTGTAATCGCAAACAGGTCGCAGGCTCACCGGCCGCTTTCTGCGCGAAATTGGAGCGTGAAACGCGACACCCGCGCGGCGTGCGGTTACGGGCCCTGAGCCACGTCGCCACGGAAACCGTTTTACACTTTTGTTATTGGAGCTTGCACAACTCTCATCTATTGTAAATATACATACATACATAAGACATACGTATATAGAATCAACGAAACCATTAAAAATCCTTGGGTGACTCGCACCACGGTACCAATCTACGAAATACAAAATTATTCTTCCCGATTCATACCATAGTGCGAATCAACGACTTCAAAAAGGCTACTTGTACGATTCGTACAGTGATACGAACAGCTGGTGGGGCCAATCGATGAAAATGGACAGTCATTTGTTTTCCGATATCCACTCGTCTCCTTACGTCACATGTGTTTTGACTGACGTTCATCTGTTTTTCTTCCTTCATCTGCGTTTTCAGTGACCGCTTTTTAAAAGTCAGTTCTTTTTTGACGACCGTCCCAAACCCGATTCGCTAGCTACCTAGCGA
Source organism: Glyphodes perspectalis (assembly GCA_951394215.1). Classification (NCBI taxonomy): domain Eukaryota; kingdom Metazoa; phylum Arthropoda; class Insecta; order Lepidoptera; family Crambidae; genus Glyphodes; species Glyphodes perspectalis. The sequence goes on along the minus strand of OX596204.1, from coordinate 1,805,207 downwards.
ATAGGTATTTATGATCATATTTTCAGTATAATTTTATGATATTCATCTGAATATCAATATTGTATTCTTGTATCCTATGAAATTTAGACTCCCCGACATCAATTTGTTATTTTGATTACAATCAAAGCTCTTAAAATGGCACAATAAATAACCTCTTCAAAATTCCTAGACCCAGTTTGCCTCTATTTAAGTTCAAATTCAAAAGGTCCAGCCGCCTCGGGGTACGCAATATAAATAGTTGTCGGTCGCCGTCTGCGAATTTAATTTGATTGTTTTGCACAAGGCTCAAGATGCTTTTGTAGTCGTGCCTAAATATTATTCAATTACTCTCTGCACCCATATTAAATGTGATGTGCAGACAACGTGCGTATTAAAATTTGGACAGAATAGAAATTTCTAATCGGTTTTAAGCTGTATAATGTAATTGTATAAGTTCCCATATTTAATACAAAAATTTCTTAAGCATTATTTAAAAAAAAAAATTTAAAGGCACTTGATTCGGCAAACATTAAGTCACATATAAAAAAATGATATATGAAACATTGCGTAAAAATACATTGAAGCTGAAAGGTATTTATTAAATTTAACATACAAAATGAAAGTTATATCAGAAAAAAAATTGCATCTTATTTATCATACACTATGAACTACTTAAGTTGGAACAATTAACTTATATTCATCACTAAAGGCGTAATTGCTAACTCTTGCAAAAGTTCGCTGGGCGGTTAAGCTATTATGTGATAAATCTCGGGCAGATAAGAAAACGAATGTAAGTAGGGTCAGCAGGACAAAGTGATACCAGTCTTGTATTTTAAATAAACTTCTCCATCGCCCTCGTCTTAATTTCTTATTTTTCTTTCTTCCTCCTTTGCGCTAGTGTTGTGTTGGGTTAAAATATTAACGCCGGGATCAATAATGTCGATGTAACCAGTAATTGGCTGGTCTCGAATGTTAATCAACGTTAACATTCAAGAACAATACTTTATATATTTGAACATTCAGCTAATTCATTAATAATATATTACAATGAATTTGGCGACCCTCAGCCAAAATAATATTTTAATCAATATTAGCATAATATGTACTTGCAAATTGTATATCTGTAGAATGCATTACATAGATTCAAAATTTAAATCGTATATCGTACATTTTAGTAGTATGCTAATATTTTTGAGAAAGCCTAAAAAACATTAATAATAGAAAGAAAGAAAGAAAGAATAACATTTATAACAATCATTAATTAACAATAATACGAAACCCTCTTTTTCTACTGACCCTACACGACACAGCAACAGTTGCACAACAAATTCAGCAGAGCTAATTGCTCTCTCGGACTGGACGCAGGAGCAGCAGATTAATGTCTCTCCACTAGCGAGTAGGTACGTACGCGACGGCGCAAGCGCACGACATGTTTCCACTGATTGGGAACTACAAGTACTAATATACCTTTCCTGTTAAATATAGGAAATCGTCCCATGTTGGTTAGGGATTGAAAAATAACGTGCCAACTGTGTTTGTTTCCTAGAATATCGTAAAAGTGTAGGCTAGCCACTTGTCATTACGTTTTCAACATTTCCATCTAACCCAACCTTGTTGCCTATTTGATTCTGCAATTCGGTGAGTTGACATGTATGTTTTTTTTAATTTAAGTTTTTGATGTCAATTTGGAAATTTCTTTGGTTTTTTTGTAAATTTTTAGTTTACAGATGTGTTTTATTGTATATAACTACACTAAAATATCATTAAAATATGTGTAATTGTGTCAAATCAGGATGCAACAGAACTATGTAATAATATATACCTTCATGTTCCTCCCAAAAGTGAAAGTACTTCATCTGAGCTAGATATTGTTTGCTCCGAGACTAAAGCCCAATTAACCGTCATAGTCTGTATATATTCGAATAGTTTAGGTGATAATAACTTTGTTAGCACGTTCTAGTTCCCGGATATATAGTTTCTAGAATATATAGAGTAACGTCGACCGTTCAATAGACGTGATACGTCGACACGTCTCTTGGAATTTTGATGATGACTGCGTAGTACGAGAAACAGTTTTAAAATATCCATTTGTATAATAGTTTGTATTTTGTGGAATTATATTATATGACAAATACAAACAAAAATATAGTTAATTGTAAATGTAAACTAATTGTATAAAGAAGAAAGATTTGTTCATTTGTACGTTTGTTTGATTCTTTGCACCGAATTGACTCCGAAACTACTTGACCGATTTGAAAAGTTTTTTCACTAAATGAAAGCCATTTAATCAGCGAGTAACATAGGCTATATTTAATCTCCGTATTCCCATGGGAACGGGAACTACACAGGTGAAACCGCGGGGCGTTGCTATATTTCGTAATACCATTTGTATATTTTACGCGGTCGCACCAATAACACTGTAAACAAATACAAAATCCCAACACTTATTTCAAAGAAAAGCATTAATTTCCATCATAATGTGACGTCTGACGATTTCTCAGTGGCCATTTCCACTTTCGCTTCATAGGCGCTGGCAACGTGAAGAAAATAATTTATCAAAAGGCGACCATAACGAGATTAGGGGAAGGTTGGCAACACGGCGATTACTGAGGGCTCGCGTGGGATGGCCTATTGTATCGGAGGGGCAGTTAGGACATTTCGGTCTGGGCTCCTATCTCGATCGTTCGGAAATCTGTGGAGATAGCGACGAATCTTTTGTTGCTTATATTAATTATATTTTCAGTCAGAAAAAAGTACATATAGGTTTCTTACAATATTACGTTTGCAAGCTACTATTTAAGTATCATGCATACATTACGCCGCAATCCCTGAAGGGTTAGGCAGAGTCCTTTGAATGAGCTCATTATACCGCATTTAGCTAAATATAGAGTGTGTTTAGATGGAAAATAGTGAAAACTAGTGACAGTTAATAATACACCATTAGTCGCCTTTTACGACATGCAAGGCTACGAACAAGTCAGTGCATTCCCAGACCAACATGGAACAAATATTAAAGTAACATGCAATACTTAATATTTATTTATACTGTGAATTGATTCTAGGAGATTAACAAGGAAATGCATTGTGTATATTTAACATCAACTTCACGCATATGAAGTCAACTATCCGTGCCCGCCGTTTCACCCGCGTTCATGGTTAACGTTATATAGTCTATAGCTCTCCTCGATAAATGGGCTATCTAACTCTGAAAGAATTTTTCAAATCGGACCAGTAGTTCTTGAGATTAGCGCCTTTAAGCAAACGAACAAACTCTTCAGCTTTAAGTAAGTATGGTTTTCAGCCATGGCTATTCTAAAAAACATCTCGTACAGCGGATACATAGTCATTGTCTTGTCTGTAGGCGCAGACGCGCGTGGGCGCCGGCGCCTGGGCCGTCGCTGCCAATTACGACAGGGGACTGACGCGCGCTCGTAGCAGATCGTAGCAGCCGGTTATCTACGACGTAATGTTAATTTGTTATATTTAGAACGCTTCAATTACGTACAATATTGATCTGCTACTAAAAAAAATGTTAGCTGTGTTCCCTGCTTAACATATCATAAAAGTCGACCAATGGTCTTTATATGTGATATTTTAATACCAAAATACTCGTTGTTTTAAACAGAGTTTGTCATTAAAATTTCACCTTTACATAATTAGTGCCACTAACATCAAAATTATCCACTCTTTCCACAAAAAAGAGAGCACATTATTTCTAGTGCACGCTTTTAAAATAACAACTTGTGAAAGCGTAATTTTTCTCCGCCATTCGCGCAGAAAACCGCTCGTAGTTTCAAAGTTGTATAAAAGCCACCTCTGTTTACGTGAACAGGTAAAAATGTTTCACAATTTTTACGTAGTCCGTGATCGTGTGCTACGGTGTGGGTTAATTGTTAAATTTTTCACGTCGTAGCCGCGTAGCAAGGTGTAAATTCGTAGCGTACTTTGTGCTTTTACGGACCTTGAATATTTTTGTAGCGGTATCATGTTGAGCAATAATTGAGCGGTGATAGCTCAATGGTAAGGACACGCGCCTCTTAACCGAGGAGTGCGGGTTCAAACCCGGGCATGTACCTCTAAATTTTAAAAAATCTATGTACATATTTATACCACTAGCTCGACGGTGAGGGAAAACATCGTGATGAAACCTGCAAATTCAAACAAATTTGAATTTGTAACCATGATCCAAAAATTGTCTGGTTCCCCTATCTTAGGGTTACGAAGGTCAGATCGGCAGTCGCTTCAATGTAATTACCAGATTCGCTAAATCCTGGATCATGGTCTAAGCGGACCCCGTCTAAGCACGGGACATAACGTTAGGAAGATGATGATCATGTTGAGCAATGATGATTTGTACAAAATAAAGTTAATGTGTCGAGTTATGTTCTCTGTCATGTGTGTTTAGTTTGACATTTTGCAGTGTAATTAATGTCAGAGAAATAGTAATACTTTAGGGACAATTTAAAAAAAAATTGGTGGAATGTATAAGGTGAGAACATTTATTTTCGGTTAAAATAATGGAGTATATTTTTTCTATCATGCTTAAGCCGAATTCTAGAATTATTGATTACTGAGTGAAATTAGTTTTTCAACAGTCAGATAAAATATTGCAGTCGTACAAATCACAATACGAATGATTTCAAATGATGATTACATTTTTGCTTAGATAAAAAGCGAATGGCATGCACAACTTCATTGCTTTATCGGTTTAATTTTCAACTAATTGTCAAAAAATATACCACTGACTAAGACGAGCAAATGACGCATGACTACAAATCTTTTCAGCAACATGCAGCCACTTTAAACTCCATTGACTCGGCAACGCGTCAACACGACAGCTCCCACTGCCCCCGCCAGTCATTAGTCAGCGCGCGTGACAAGCGTGACAAGAGTGACAACCAGTGTTGCCATCATAGCGTTTACAGTATTAAAAATATAGTTATTTAAAAAAAAAACAATGTCCAAAATTCGTCGTGTCATAGCGACAACTTCTACCGTAAATGTAATAGTTGAGTGTTTCGAGAATTTTTTTTTAAAGATTCCTTTACAAAGCCGAAGGAAATAAGTCCTCAAATACTAAGATTTCAATGTCTGTCTGTTAACCATAGAACTTTTGAAGCGTAATAGATAAATACTTACAGAGACTTTGCTTTTATTACAATTAATAAATAATATTCAGCAATAAAAAAAAACTCAATTCTATTGTTTTATTGACAAATTCTTTCTAGCGATTATTCGTGAATAAAATTAGCGCTTTCGTTTTACTAATGATGGCAACACCGGCGACAATCTTCGCCAGTCGACGCGATTAGTCGCGCGACGTGACGCGCGTCGCGACAACACGCCGAGTGACAACAACACAGATTTGAGGGACGATCCGTGCCGCCTCAAGTTTGTTGCTAAGTTGCCTCCCTTTTGTTTACAGCGGTATTGATGACGGGCCAACAATGGCTCGGTAAGGCTATTCATGTGCCTACTTTTCTCAATACCTATCTGAAAGTTGGTTAAATAAGTTGCTTGTATTTAATTGACTAGTTGAATTGAAAATTTCATAATTTTAGATAGTATTTTGAGCGTTTTATTTTATGGCTACAAAAATTGTTAGATGGAATCTGAAAACTGGATCAATAAGGGTTATAAAAAATACAAAAACCGCCAAATGGAACGAGGGAGTCTCGTGGTCATATCACTGTCACTATTGGCTCCTTATTGACAACATATCAGTTTGGTCTGACAACTAACCAATGAGGGGGGTGACAAGACAGCAAGATACAGTTACGCCATCTTTTGGATGTTTTAATTCAAAAAACCCTAATTGCATTTGAATGCAGATTTACTTACGATGTTTTCCATCAGCGCCAAGCTAGTATTATAAATACATACTAAGCTGAAGTTTAAACCTAACCCATCGTTTCTGAAACTCGTGTTTCACCACGGCTTTCGAGAAAAAAATTATAAACATTTCTTCATTTTTGTTATCAGCTTTTATGCAAGAACTAACATTAAAATTGAACGCTTAGAATCTTCCAGCTCTTTTCAACCTACATAAAGAACGCTGAGAAGGCAATAAAGACGAGATATAACTCTTAGTTGTTCAACCACAAACTAGTGATGCCGATCGATAGTCGACTATCGATAGTTTATCGATAGTCTATCGATAGTTGACGTCATATCAATGGTATCGATAGCCTATCGATACTATCGATAGTATCGATAGTTTAGATCCAGGCAATGCTATTGCATGAAAGCAATACTATCGATAGTTTGGTAAAATCTAGCCATAATACTATCGATACTATCGATAGTATTGCAAGTCATCAATAGTATTACCCCATTTTGGGCTATCGATACTATCGATATTCTAACTGATTTTCGAGGTCAACTATCGATAGTGAAACTATCGATAGTTCGGCATCGCTACCACAAACCAGCAATGCATTTGCGTTTCGAAGCGTAGTAACTAAGGAAATTACAGTCATGTGAAACTGGACAAGCTAGCTCATCATTTTGCTGAGTAAAATCGATAAGATCTCGTGACAAACAGACAGAATTCAATATCATTAAAGTATGACAACGTATTTTTGTTACTTTACTCTTTGTCTATATCCTGACACTAGTTTATTTATCTATACTAATATTGTAATGTTGTAAAGTTGTGTTTTAAGCTCCAAAACTACTGGACCGATTTGGAAAATTATTTCACCAATGAAGACCTACTTTATCAAGTAACATGGGCTGTATTTTAATATCTACCGTATTTCCACAGGAACGGAAACAACGCGGGTGAAGCCGCGAAGCGCTGCTAGTTTGATTATAAGTAGGATTCGAATGATGGATGCAGTAGCTCAATGATGAGAACACGCCCCTCACATAAAAGAGGTGCTGGTTCAATCATATATATATACGTGCCTTTGAATTGTACAAAGCTAAGTAAAGACTTGTAGCATTTCCTCAACGATGAGGGAAACGTGGCCATTCTATTAAATTTGGATGTGTCACCATTATCCTATTTGCGTGGTTCCCCTATCTTATCCAGGCTCACTACATCCATGGCTGGATCTGGGTTGATCTAGCAGAGAAAGATTAAGAACTGCATATAACGCTAAGATGATGATAGGGATTACAATCGTGCGACATTTTAAACCCAGCCCATGATGTTTGATCCAGCAGAGTTAAAAATATACTGGACCCAGCTGAATTACCTCACCCTACAAAATATTGCAATTATTCACTACGGGACAAGCACATGTCGCTGGATAATTAGATCGCTGGTAAAATTATGCTGCACCCAACAGAATTTCTGGATCCAACATTCCAATCCTTAATGCTGATATAATTCTAAGACGATTTGTTCTTCCACCAGCTCCAGACACACCAGGGCGCAGAACTGTTAAATGCGTCACACACGGCATTAGTATTCGTCCGGAACATTAAACGCCGCCGTGGGCGCGTCCGGACGTGCGTCACCAGACGATAAACAGCGATACACTTTCCACTCAATCGAGGATTACACGATGACAACCAATTGGAGCCCCCTCTCGCCCGACGTGTGACGTCAATGACGTGTGACGTGATCGACGCTTTTGGGGCGAACAGCGATAATTTATTCATTTAAATAGCACACATATTTATACTCAGCCTTACGTGTTCATTTCATACAAGGGTTAATTTTGTTTATGTCACGTTAGAGCGTCAAAAAGCTGTGTGTTGGTGGCAGCCACACCGCATTAGGGTAGAGTAGGACTATCCTCTCAAAAAAAAACTGGTATAAACTAGCGTAGGGTAAGCTTCTGCATATTGCTCGGTGAATGAGAGTGCTAGACTCTAGGCATTACACGGTTGTTCGCACTCTTGTACCTCATGCTATCAGCGCAGTTAATCTGTATATTGGAAAGGCAGCCGTTACTGACTGACTGATCAATCAACACACAGCTCAAATGACTTAACAAATTACACTGAAATTTGGCACGTAGATAATTATTGTGACGTATTTATTTGCTAAGAAAGAATTTTTCGAAATTCACTCCCTAAGGGGGTGAAACGGGGATCCAAAGTTTGTATGGAGAAACAAGCGTATAAATAACGCGAGCGACCGCGGGCACAGCTATCCTCAATAAAACTATCGCACACCCGTGTGTGGTAACCGCCAACAGGCTACGATGACCGCAAAACACATGATCGTACAATTGTTTGCCACATTCGCGGCAAAAAAGAAGATGTGAAAAGATATCTATCAAACAGGCTGCGTGTTATCTATGTATATTTCAAATAATTTATTTCATAATTTTTTTTTTATAAATATCCGACTACATCACATACATTGATCTGACTACGAGGTAAGTAGCTTAAGCACTTATGTTGCGGATATCACAATCATCAGTAGCATTACAAATATATACTTAAATTTTGGATATTAACACCCAGACACACAACAAACACAAGTATTCATCACACGAATGTTTGACCTCGGTGGGAATCGAACCCACAACTCTTGGCGCATGGGGCAGGGTCACTACCGAATGCGCCATCGAGCCAGTCAATCATGCTTGTAGATATTTAGATTGGGTATTTTACTGATATTTTTGATCTATGGGACCAGATACAGGTAATAATACACAGAGCGTCTAATGGTACAGTTAGTGGCCACCACGAGCTATGCCTTTGATTCCCATTGATTGTACAATGTCACAAATCATAGATTATACATATACGTTTGTATTTATTAGCTATCCATTACAAGAACAATAAGTTATTTAATACGAACAATTATTTTTATTGCAAGTATCTGCACGTTATTAATTTTCCCCGTAGTAGGTATATTTAAATGGTCGAGTTTCATAGAAATGCTATGATAAAACACAAACAACATCACTCTTTGCGTCAATTCAATAATTCGCTTTTATGACGTCAACAATTATTTATTACTTCAATGCATTATATACTTATGGTAAGGACACGGTCACACGTGAGAGGTTTTGGTTCAAACCCGGGCAAAAGTTACGGGTTATTATGTCAAAGTTTAAGGTATGCCATGTTTGATGCAATAACTTAAACGTCAAAATATCAAACTTCAATGTGATGTGGCGTTCCATATTCGGCTGGACTTTAGTTGCGTAATGTTTTTCTATTCTGATTTGATAATGACAAGAGATTTTTTTGTATTTTGACATTGACAAGCGCGATTTTATCCGTTGTCAGCCGTGAAAACGTTCTTGACAGCTGTTTATTTGTATAACAAATAAATCATTGAATGACAGACAACGGTTACCCAAGACAATATCTTGGTCGGAAGCCTAAGGTACTCAATTCTTTATGAATAAAAAAAATCTTCGTTCGAAAATAGCAGTTCACTTCTATTAAAACAGACTCAACTTAAGAGCTAAACTTCTCAGACGAGAGGAAAATATGTACTATTTTTACTTGTCCTAATAAGAGAACAGAACACACGCTCTTTAATCTCAATACGACGACTTAACCACACCGCCAACGTGGTTCCAACTATATATATATTACTATCTATGTATACTTTGTATCAATTTAACCTTTCTTGAGGGTAGTTGCTTGTCTTGTCTTGTAAAAAAGGGTGTCAGATTAAAAGCATTATATTATACTTAATATAGACAAAAGACGTCCCTTGTAGACCAAGGGACCCAGCGAAACGAATCCAAATAGCCTAAGTCAAAACATACCCCTGTGCCCAAACTTAACAAGATATTTTTAAGGCTCACTCGGGATTTTCCTGTCAATCGGCCGGTCTTTGATCAGCCCTTCTTTGTACTAATACAGTTTTTTTTTTAATTTACCCCGCCATGAATATTTACCACTCGTCTTTCAGGGGCTGAAAATTCGCTCGCAAAATGTTAAGGGTCACCCCGCATAACTTTGAGTGTTTACATCTAGGAAGTTTGTTATTAAGTCACGTGGCTGTTGTGTGAAAAGTTAAGCGTCTTAAATATTAAATGCGAAATAAACGCTTGAAGAAAAGTTAAGACATCTTTTTTTGATGTTAAACGTAAACTTTGTTACCAGGACCATGTTTTGATTGTTAACTCATACATCAAAACTGTTGTTTTGTAGTAACTAGTGGCAAGGAGCACTATCGAATCGCGATGTGACGTTTGCAAGACGCTTACCTGAAACAAATGAAACGAGAGTTTTAACAAAAACTTTTCCAAATTTTGATGATATTTTGAAAGAATAATCCGCTATGGTGTCTTACTTACCATCAAAACAAACTGTACAATAGGGTTGTTGACAATATTCATAGCTAATTTTGAAATATCAATTCCTTAAAAGAAAGTATCATAGTATGTTGTAAAACCTTATTGATTTTGAATTATATTGAGTCTACGATTTTTAATTTTACAAAACTTCTTAATATTTTGTCTTTTGTCTATACAAACTAGTGACGTCATAAATCGACAAACCCATACAAAATCTATGAAGTGATTGCGTTTTGACAGCTCTTAAAAAGTATCTCAATTGACTTGCCAGTCAACGTACCAATTGTGAAAGGCCCAATGGCGCATTCGGTAGTGATCTTGCCCCATGCGCCAAGAGTTGTGTGTTCGATCCCCACCCAGGACAAACATTCGTGTGATGAATACTTGTGTTTGTTCTGTGTCTAGATGTTAATATCCAATATTTAAGTATATATTTGTAATACCACTGTTGATTTTGATATCCGTAACACAAGTGCTTTAGAGATTAATGTATGTGATGTAATGTGATATTAATATTTATATTGTTTATCACAAAAAGTAAGCCACGAGACTACATCGGCTCACAATTGTGAAACATATTAGTTGAGACAGAGCTAGCAACAACCCGATACTTTGTCATCAGTTAAAATAACAAGTATCCGAAATTCACACGTTCCCCGTCACTCGATACAGAGCAGGTCTGTGGTCGCACTACGCGTATCAGGTCTCGCTAACCGATCTATCACCTCTGTGACATACTATTAGCAAATAAATGACTCATATTTAAATACTTACTAATTATAAATACTAAAATGTCTGAATGTCTGTCTGTCACGTCATCACGCTTAACCGGTTAAGTCTTTTATCACATTCGATTGAGTAATCGAATCATGAAGTCCGCGGGATGCACGATGGACTAGGACTATTCTTATGTTGGTCTGGGACTTTAAAAAAATGTGCCAAATATGTTCCTTGGCTAGCATGTCGTAAACGGCAACTAATGGTATATCGGGTTTTGGGCGTCTGATTGTGTAAGTGATGAACTAGCCACTTGTCAGTACTTTATTACAGCCATCTAACCCAGGTCCGTTTTATTTACTGACTGTATGTGTTTAAGGGGGCTAGGTGCCCCTTTGACACTGCCTACCCCATCGGCGTGATGATATATATGTATGTATGTAGATTGGATTCTACGCATGCAAAGGCGCTAAAAGGTAATAGTAGTAAATATCTAATATTGAATTCGGGACAATAGCCCAAACATTGCATCATCATGATAATGATTAAATGGTGTAGGCGAGGAAAGGCAGATATACGCATTTATAATAAACTAGCTTTCTCCGCGGCTTTGCTCGCGTAGTCCATCGATAAAACATAGCCTATATGTTATTCGGGTGTATAAACTATATTATTGTAAAGTTTCTTTAAAATCCATTCAGTAGTTTTTGCGTGAAAGAGTAACAAACATCTATACATCCTCACAAACATTCGCGTTTATAATATTAGGGACTGATTTGCTTAAAAGCGATGAAAGGAGCTTTAGATCCCTTTGGCTCAGCCTACCCCTTCAGGGATTGAAGAATTTGAGGAGGTTATGATAAGTGCCGGATTGACGAGTCCGGCAGCTCTCACCAAAATCTTTTAAATTTACGTGAAAAATGACTTCGGCGCAAAGTCGGCTAAGAAACCAAAATTTGAATACATTTAATTTGACATTAGTTTAATTATACTTGTAAAACAAAACAGATAAGATATGCTAAACGCCATTTACATTTAAATTTGATATAGTTCAAGACAATTTACAAGTCTATTGCATTTATCATTACTTAGTAGTTCTACGAACTAATAATGATTTATTATGATTTAAACAATAACAAACTATTACATTAATCGCAACGTCGATTTATATTTGAATGATTACCGAGTTAAATATAGTATTTTCCAGTAAATTCGCTCACTTTTATTATTTTATTTTCTTATTTATTTAATTAAGGTATTGCTACAACTTATATACATAGGTATAAATCTAGCTTACAACAACTGAAAACTAATTGCACAATCAATTAAAGGAATTCGCTGTAATTTTAAAACAATATAGTGTTACAGATTACATTTATCTAACTAAAAAACTAACTAAAAACTTCACGCCACTTCCCTAGGGCGGTAGGCAGAGGGAACCGAACGCCATATGGCACGATCCTTACACACCTCACTCGCCTCTTCAACATTCATAATCCTTTTCATACAAGCTCTACGGTTTTTATGACTCCTAACATTACCTTCTTTTAATACACGACCAATCTGTACCATACATTTATCTATACCACGAAAACCCTGTTAATCTGGAATATGAAGAGAATGTACATGTGTGATGTCTTGTTTTGTCTAATGACAAGCTCGATGTCTTGATGATGCTCGACGTGTGGGTTCGATCCCCACCCAGGACAAATATTCGTATGATGAATACTTGTGTTTGTTCTGTGTCTGGGTGTTAATATCCAATATTTAAGTATTTATTTATAATACCACTGTTGATTCTGATATCCGTAACACAAGTGCTTAAGCTACAGTCTGATATAGTCGTATCTGCTGTGTAACTATGATGAAGAGTCTAATAAGCAATTTATGTATTCAGTTCTAACTTGGATGTATGAATAATGTGTAACATGATGATGAAATCAATAAACGCTCTAATTTGTCTGGTTCCTCAATCTAAGTGTTACAGAAGTCAGGAGACTGTCAATCCAATGTTAAAACCAGACTTGCTAAATCTAGGAACACATTACAAGTGGACCCCGTTTAAGTACAAAACAAGACAAAACCAGGTCTTAAATGAGATATTATTAAAAGTCAAGAATAATGTCAAGCAAATGTTTTTGTATGGTTCAACCTGCCATATACGACTTGCGATTCCATGAATGTACCAGTTACATAAAACAACCATTGCTTTGTCCAGACAACAGGTTATTAAGGTCTATTTAGGTGCAGACATAAAAATCTAGACTACCATATGCTGTGTGTCCTAAAATTCAAACACAGCTACCAGACGCAACTAAGACCCATATAATGTTACAAATTGAAATGCAACTGTGATTTCAGAAAGTGGACGTTATTACCATGTGATTAAGGACAATCTGGCGCACAGAACAGTTGTAAACAGGAAGGAACCAGTCACAACAAGTGCGGATTACGTAATACCTAAGCGAGGCGAACGTGGACATTTGGTAGGGTTGTCACTCAAATAATATTGTTTCGGTTGTTTTTAGTGAATGGTAGACACCGGACTAAACCGATGTGGGCGTTGTTTGTATTTTTTAATATTAGGTATATAGAAAAATTTACTTCAAAAAAATTGTGATGCAGAATCATTGAGGTCGGGTCTGACATAGCATCAATTTATAAACATAGTAAATGTTTGGAGGAATATAAATGACTTTTTTATCAATGTTAAATAAAATATCAAAGAGGCATTTAAATCCTTTCTACTCAATTTCTCCTAGGAGCTATATGTCCTCCCAGGCAGCAAAACCTTAGTACAATGCTCAATTTGCAATCAATATACTACACCTTTACAAACCATTTTCGGTCTCAAACAATTATCTTCATACGTATAATATTAGCATTTACGCAAATCGACTATAAAAATAAATACCTCGTCGCAAACAGTCCCACAGTACCAACCCTATTATAAGCGGATATGGTCGCTCCAAATAAGAGCAAAAAATACTGTCCCATTACGGGCATTTGAATAAAAATACAAGAACCGTTAATAGATAACACGTGGACGGCTTTGTCGGCCGCGTTCGGGTGTCCCGGTGGTGCGCGATGACGGACGAACACATCACTGAGTTTACTTCAAATAAAGGACGGTGACTAAGGCAGTTGCCGACCAGAAACGATGAACGAGTAACGATTAGAAACCTCTGAGTACTGAAACTAATGGAGATGGCATAACTACGAAAAAGTGAAGCCCAATTTGAGTGAGAAACAAATATGGCGCCTTTGCGTCATGCATGCGTAATGTCATTCCACTTTACTTAATTACATAATATAAGTCTCTGAACAATAGTTACAAGATAGATTAAGGTATAATCACAAATTTTATCAATATTGGCACAATACACTGCAAATTCCACTGACATTGACAACTTAAAGTGAGAAACCAAAATGGTAAGCCGGCTTCACTTAGGTAAATACCTTTGCATTTAGGTAAATGTCATGTGACGTCATAGAAATCTATGACGTCACATGATGATGTTACCGAAAATAGTTAAAGTCAAATATATTGTCGTTTCTTTTTACGTGCAGTATTGTAGACTTGTTAAAAAGAGATAGATAGAGGTCTATGAATACAATATCGTTATTAAACATATTTGTATACCAGATTGTTTGTATAGAACATTAAGTCGTCTCCATGTGTTTCAGTACTCAGAGGTAGAAACAGCGGGAAGCGAGTGTGTAGTTCCGATGGTTTTGTCGCTGGGCTGTAACTCATTAGTTGGTTTCTCGGCGTGAGTTCTGACCGCTGAGCGAGTATTACCTTAGATAACTCTTCACTCAGCGATAAATTAGTGGAGCGAGTCCTCGCCGGCAGAACAGACAGCGATCAACTATTATATGGGTCTCTTTTTGTTTACACAGAATATATATCTATTGTACGTTTCTTGAGCAAGAAAATACCCGATAGTTAGTCGCTTTCTCGCCGGCGGTGGGTCAACTGCCTTAGTGACGGCACTAATACAGTTCTTAGTTAGGGTTGCCATATATTTACTATAGCAGGATTAATCTCAGTTTGGAGGTTAAGGTTTACCAGGATTCATCATAATCCTGACGCCCCCACGTGAATCATATTCTGACGGCTTCGAAGACCACTTTGAAAGTTTGTCATTCCTGTCAATTCGACGCCATTTTAAAAATGTATGTAAATGTAGGATTTAATTTTTTGGATGCATTCCACACGAGTATTTTGACTTTGACTTTGACTCTGTTGCTCAACTAAAACATCTGCTCACTGTGACAGCACTGTATGCGATATTACCAAGTATCCACGTCAAACAAAACTTCTCTTGCTCCAAGATCTTAATTTCAGTAAAGTGAACCACAAAGGGCTTTTAAAAAACATTTTAACACATCGCCTCCCATAACACTTCATATCAGAGGAAAAACCATTTATGAATTTCGTTTTCAACATTTCCAAACATAATTATCATATTATAAAAAATCGAACATAATTCATCTAATTTTCCTACTTACACATAATATTTTTACATCAAACTTTACACAATTACGACATTCAGTGCTCACAGCGAAAAGTGCCAAGGTCGAGTCCGGTCCAAACCAATTGCGGTCACAATCTTGCAGGCAACGCTCGGACACTTTCATAATGAGTTGGGTCTTTTGCGAGGCTTCACCGCATTCTTCAGGTTTTCCCAACTTCACCATCAATGGAAATAACTTGGTATTTTCCAACTGAAATAAAACAACCTTGCTAACGCAACGGAGAATGCCCTGGTTTTCATTTAGGTCGAATGAGTGACGCAACTTCAGATTTCATTTCAGTTAAATCCAGATTAAATATTATATATGCCTAAGTATCGTCTCATCTCATCACCTAACCGATTGTGATGAAATTTTACTCACCACAAGCCGAAGGACGACATATACAACTTATTAACCCGAAAACCTATTAGAACCCGCGGGAATCTACAAAAACAAGTGATAGTATGAGAAAAACCTGCCAAATGAGCACGAAACGTTAAGCGTCTGTCTGGCCAAAAAGCCTAATTTTCAATGTATCCAGCAACGTCTCCAACGTACTGGCTTCAACGCCATCTATGAGCTATGAGGATCATAATTCTGTAAGTAAAGCGCAGCATCTCTGAAGGAATAATAAGAAGTGGACACGGATCAGCGACTTCTGTTCTGAAAAAAAATGCGACTTATAACATTTCCATTTCTCTTTGTTACTTTTCATAAGTAATCCAGTCATTTGGTAGTTTTACAAGTGAAATTAGTAAGAAAATAGATATTGTGAAAAAAAAACCGCTTTTAGGCGCCATTTTTTCAATATGGCGGCGCGAGCGGCAGTTCTCGAGGAGGTAAATTTAATATTCGGGAAGGGCACATCAAAATCTATAAAACGACAAATTTTCAAAACTCTTATATAAATAAACTTTCCAATTAACTCGTTAATTCCAACTAAATGACTGTACTAAAATTGAAACAACGATTTAATTTTTCTGCGCTCCAATTTACTCTCTACACCAAAACCCACAACATCCTGGATGTAATTGATATTTCCTAATAAATTAGGTCGAGGTCTTATTAGTATTGATGAATAGGAAAAAAAAACTTAATCGTTCAAAGAATGTCTGGCATTAAGTCTATTAATTGACCGGTTCTCATTAGCATAAGCTCGTTACAATGTCAGATCTGCCATTACCGAACCATTATGAATATTAATAATGATGATTTATTGTGAAACGATTAACTTGCCTGCCAGACGGTTACAGGTAGGTGTCTGCACATTAGGATTTCAAAATTTATTTTGAAAAACGTCTTTTAAATGCCTACTTATAAACGACTTTTGTACTTACTTACTTATAATATAATATATCTTTAGTGTATTTTACATACAGCCAAATATTATATATATGAACAAAAACTACCTTTAGCAAACAGAATATCATTTTTGTACTATTTGCATTGCAATATAATATAAAATAACTTTTCTTTCACTTTTTCCATTAATTACTATAAAAAACAATCAACGTTCAACCTTAAAATAGGTTTTCAGGATTCTTTTTACTGAAAGTCACTTTGCTAATGATGGGTTCATGGCTAAGTGTTTCAGCATTAAAAAGTGATACATACGATGTTGCTTATCTATGACTATATATATTTGAATTTTTATATAATTATATATTTCCCGTTCCCGTGGGAATATGGGGATAAAATATAGCCTATGATACTTCTGGATAATGTAGCTTTCCAATGGTGAAAGAATTTTTGAAATCGGCACAGTAGTTTTTGAGTTTATTCATTACAAACATACACACACACAAAAATACAAAAATAGAAATCTTTCCTCTTTATCATATAGAAGAATTATTTTTAATTAGTATAGTATATTAATTAGTATAGATTAAACTTAAATCATACTATCCAACTACAACAGAATCGTTTGGTTTACTTATCCACAAGGACTAACGGTTCAGGAATCTTAAATTTTCTTTCGTCTCACCATCTGTTTATGCCTGGATGTCTCCAGTTTCCATATTTACATTAAATACAAGAGTTTTATAAAAATGTAACCCGAGATAAACCCGCTCCTGTTTGCGGGGCCCTTAGCACAACAAAGGGCCCTTTGTGCCCCGCGTCGCAGTTCGCACCAATATCTGATGCAATATCTGAATCAACGTTTATTCTATTCTATATTCTATAGAACCAGGCGCGCCGTGCCGTACAAATACTTTAGCGGACTATATTGCATGACCTGGGATCGAAATATGTTTGTAGATTTACTGATGCTGTTTTATGGCAGGATACTACTAACATATTAACTCAAAGGGACATTATGTTGCGAATGGTGTTATGGTATTATGTAGAACTGTTTGGTTTATAGACTGATAAAGATTGTCACTGGTTAATTATCTTCCAAGAAAAGCCAAAATTAATTATATAAATCGATCTCCATAGTTTACTTCGATGATTCTAACCATGCAAGCAAATAATTCGATTGTCTATGCCCTTATCTAACATTGATTGCCTCGGAAATGTAAGTAATAGACATTTTAACATATTTATACATCACACACATTGACCCAAAGTTAATAATAACTTATATTTCCTTACCTTAATAATAGTTAATATTATAAAAACGAGAATAAATAATAACCATAAATAAATACTCAGATCCAAGACGTAAACCATAAAACCAACCAATGTTTCATCAACGGCTATACCAGTATGCCTCATGAAATGTTAACTAACTAAACTTCACGCCACTTCCCTAGCGGGGTAGGTAGAGAGAACCGAAATGAAATGAAATTATCTTTATTTACGTAGGCTTAAATAAGCACTTATAAATCGTCAGTACATACAAATGAAAATTTACCACCGGATTCAGAAAGTAGCTTAGAAGAACCGGCAAGAAACTCTATAGTTATTCTTTTCATGGCCAAATTCACAATAAGTATCAATAACAATTATCATAATATTCTTAAGCTACTATGCTATCCTCAGTCAGTCGAACCCGGAATTTGCGCTTGCATGCAAAGTCTCGCCAACCGGCGCCAACGTCTCTTTTATTATATCAAGTACCATATAGAAATGTGATAGCGGTGGTAGCTCAATGGTAAGGACACGCGCCTCTTAACCGAGGAGTACGGGTTCAAACCCGGGCACGTACCTCTAGATTTTTCAAGTCTATGTACGTATTTATACCACTATCTCGACGTTGAAGGAAAACATCGTGATGGAACCTGCAAATTCAAACTACTTTGGATTTGAAACCATGATCCAAAAATTGTCTGGTTCCCCTATCTTAGGGTTACGAAGGTCTGATCGGCAGTCGCTTCAATGTAATTACCAGACTCGCTAAATCCTGGATCATGGTCTAAGCGGACCCCGACTAAGCACGGGACATAACGCTAAGATGATGATGACCATAATGAAGTGTGATAGGAAATACAATAAAACATACGCGACCACTTAGCGCCCCATAGCCGCTATGACCCATACGCGTTCTGATCGCAGCCGACGACATAATACCCCATTTGGTTAAAAGCTGCGAGTGAGAACGCGCCTCGAGTAATACCTTACAAGACTGTGTTTACTATTGCCTATTGACGGGCCGCTCGGTCTAATAGTCTTAGCCACGCAACCTAAGGCCGCAGGTTTGAATCTCGCTTGGAAAAAATAAAGGGAGCCCGAGTGGAATTTGGTTTGAGAGAATGTTGTGCGTTCTGCAGGATTATTTTTTTTTTCGGATGAAACGTAATAGTGTTCTTTCTTATGATCCACACTATTGGAGTGCCTAACTTTATCAAAATCACCATTCAACTGCGGTGGCGGGCAACTTTCGCATTCTGAGATATTTGTCGGGTTGTCTACTTATCAGTTGTTTAGTATCCTTAGAGCTTGTAAGAAAAGATTCATGAATGTTGAAGAAGCTATTGAGGTGTGTAAGGACCGTGCCATATGGCGTTCAGTTCTCTCGGCGCACCCCGCTAGGGAAGTGGCGTGAAGTTTAGCTAGTATCCTCAGCACAAGCATGTTGCGATAAGTGGAATTTAATCAGAAGAATTATCTTCTCTAATCACAGGAACTAAGCACGATATCAAAATGTAAACAGGTGCCACCTTTGGGGGCTGGTCTGCTCAGGTTCATCTTACACTTTTATTGTAATCATATTATGTCATCTATCACAGTCATTGATTGTATAATTTGGTTTAGAACTTTAAAAAAAAAAATATATTACTCATGTATATTTTGAAGCCGAAAAGAGTAACTATCGAGTTTCTTGCCGGTTTCTTCTAGGTAGAATCAGCATTCCGAACCGGTGGTAGATTCACATTGCTCTAAAGATTTTGTAAAATTTACGATTTATAAGTGCTTTTTTTTTAAGGCCTACATAAATAAATACATTTTGAATTTTGCATTTTGGATTTTCAAATATGTAAAATATACCCAGATCATGATTGATAGCCAGAAAAGAAGTCATAAACGTGCCCCTATAGAACACACCACATGCTACAACCATTAGCAGCATCATTATCATCGTGAACAACCAATCAAGACTAACATTTTCGCCTAACCATCAATTCCGAGACAGACTAAAAAATACAATGCGGGTTGAAAAATTCTGCATTGGCGCTAACAACTAGATACTTAAGTAATATTTGCGCTAGAATCCAGCGGAGATAGGAAGGCGTAATTATGCGCAATCATGACTGCGCATGAGTGGCCGCCAGCTGCGCAGTTGAGGAAAAATACTGGATGTCGATGCGAGAACAATTGAAAACGCTGAATTTGAAAATTTAACCTTCGTCAGCTGACATACGCTTAGAAATATGGAAATACCGAGTTGTATTAGTCATATCACATTAGTATTGTCCCATGTTGGTTTGGGACTCAAAAATAATGAGCCAACTGTGTTTTTTTCTTGTCTTGGCGTAAAAGGTGACTAATACAATAAGTATACTGGGTTTGAAAATCAAGATATTTAAAGATTCTAAGGTGTCTTCGATCATTAAGCACCGTCTACCTAATTCTACTAATATAACAAATATAAATATAAACGATGTGTCTAATCGTTCTTTAAAATTTAACAGAAATTATCTGTAACACATACCTATATATATTTATTTAACTAAGCACATAAATGCATCGATTCCAATCAAACGAAAAAAAAAAAACAAGTTTCCACATCTCACATCGTCGTACGTAACGCATAAAGAACTCGAGCCCATTCCGCGGAGTAAATAAGTAAGAGCCATTCCCACGCGGAGTATCAAATGATATTTTCCAATTACACCGCAGCTAAGACGTCCCTCATTAGCCGAGGGGCGCACGCACCCGGACCAGAAGTGTGCAACACTGTGTTACGACTTAGAATTGCGCTATCTCATTTCATTGCAATGTGTTAACTCGGAGGGAGTTATGTTGGCGAAGAAATTGTAAAAATTGTCCCGTGTTGGTCTGGGACTTAAAAATAATTAACCAACTGTGTTTCTTGCCTAGCACGTCGTAAAGGCGACTAATGGTAAATCGGGTTTTGGGTATGTGATTGTGTAGGCGACAAGATAGCCACTTGTCACTACTTTTTCACAATTTTCCATCTAACCCAGCCCAGTTTATTTTTGGCTGAATGTGGTTAAAGGGACCAGCTGTCCCTTTGACTCTACCCACCCCTTCAGGGATTATGGCCGTGATGTTGTTATGTTATGTTAAATTTCAAAAAAAAATCATTTCTTATTCCATACGTTTGGTTGCGCAACGGCGCAATTTTATTGTGAGTTAACTCAGCTGCGCCAGAGACTGTACAAAGATTTTCCTGAATTACTCTAGCCCGCAGTGGCTGGACGGTCAGAGACTGCGTCTTTCCATTTGCCGTATTAGCTCGTGGCAAAAATAGAGATCCTTATTGGTTTACTCGAAGCAACGCTAAATACAAACATCGGCAATGATTATAGGTTTCCAGGTCTTTATATTTAAGTTCTTTATATATACATCTTTAAAAAGTACTTTACTATTTGCTCTTTATGCAAGGCACAGCCGAGCAGGCAACCTATGTTGTGTTTAAGGTTAGGGTTCCAGGGCTCCCATAGACGGGTAACACGCCACTGGATGCAATATGAGTAAAATACTATTGAACAGCTCGATTTTAGCTGACTGGTATGGATGAGAGAAAGATACCGCGCCTACCCCAATTAACGTGGAAACAGGGCAAACAGATGATAATAACAATCGAGAAACATTAGTTTCCAAATGACAGACTTCATAAGAGTGGTAATGCCTTCATTGGGTTAAGTATAAAAATGTTTAATGTTACCACAAAGTCTCATTGACCTATACATGAGTTTAAATGACATATAAAAAATTGTTGGACTAAAAAAAGCCTACTAGAAAGTAGATAACTATTTAAATGATAAGAATAGCTGGTTGGCCTCATAATAGGCTGTTCACCTGCACTGATACATTTGAGTTGTATAAATTTTTTAACTATTATTAGTTATAAGACTTGGCATTTAAAAAGAGTTTCGAGTTTCTTGCCGGTTTCTTCTCGGTAGAAGCTACCTTTTCGGTTGATATTGAATTTGTCTTGACGATTTATAAGTGCTTTGTTGAAGCCTATATAAAAATAAAGATCATTTCAGATCATTTCATTTCATTACACATCAACATTGCAACTTCAACAACTTTCCACTAAGCAACTCTCCCGTATGATTAAACATTAAATTAAATTTTTCAATTACGTCCACGGCTCGTCTTCATCGCCGCTGCGTATCTGCCATCTCAAAGGAACTTCTATTTCATTTGCGATATTTTTTTTCTAATTAATAGTTCATTTCGCGGAGACCACTCGTTAGATCCTTAATTTTCTTCCCGGGAACGTCGCACGGCTTCAGTTGAGGAGAAACCTCTCATGAGTAACAAATGATGAAGTAAAATTATCAGCGAGTTTAAATAGAACCTCGTCTGTAACTCGCAAAGGATTTTATCATAAAATTGATCGTATTTGATTAGCTCAATTAAAAGGGAAGCTTAGTTTGTACTGGTGAGAGCCTGGTTTTTCGTAATTCGTCAAACGACACGTGTTACTAACATAAAATGACTGAAACTATATCTACCAATATTTACCAGAATAGTATATAAATATTTTCCCCATAGTAGTAGAATATTTCTATAGATTAAATTGCCTTCTTAGCCTTATGTCCCGTTTCGGTTGGGATGTTAGGACCGTGATCTTGGATTTCTATAATATCATTTATATAAATTGGTGACAATTTATAAAACTATATTATCAACGGTTTAAAAAAAGGAATAACATATCACTACTCAAACTTTTAATATTACAAATGCGAACCTAACTGTGTTAAAAGAAATTCAAAAGTTTTAACCATAAGGATATATTTTGAATGAAATACTTACGCACCATCACCACATTCAATGGAAGACCTACTATACTACTTTATATCCTGGGAAAATGTTAGATACCGCGGACAGTCTCATGACCCTGACCTTTTAAACAATTCGAATTCCACCCGCCCGTGACCAAGCCGTCAATAAACCAAGTAGCAACCTCGTCAAGGAGGAGGGTTGGTTTCGGACTCAAAAAGAATGTGCCAACTGTGTTCCTTGCCTAGCACGTCGTAAAAGGCGACTAATGGTATATTAGGTATTGGATCTGCGATAGTGTAGGCGACGAGCTAACCAGTTTTTTCTACTTTCTCACAATTTTCCATCAAACCCAGCCCAGTTTTATTTGTGGCTGAATGTGATTAAAGGAGCTTGCTGCCTCTTCGAGTCTGCCTAACTCTTCGGGGCTTACGGGCGTGATTTAATAAAAAAAAAAACTTCAACAGCTAACGACTAAACATAACAAAATAAGGACCTGTGCTCTGTTACTTGCAGCACAGTCCCGTTGCGGCACATGATACGCCAAAGGCCGATACGTGGCGTTGGCGCGTGCGCGAGCGCATTGTGCGTGCGCAGCGGGCGCGCAGGCGCCGCCCCGCGCTACTTGCCAGGAGCCGGTCGCGTAACGCCCAAACGAACATGCTGCTGTTGCTAGCCCTCACAGACACAGGGCAACAGTTATAAACGTTTCATGGAACTATGACCTCTCTGTAAAATGGCTGAGGCTGTTAAGTAATTCATTCAAAGAGTCCCTTCTCATGAAATGCATTACTAAACAGCCTACATATACCTACCTACATCTAGTAATAATTTGACACTATTGGCGAGACATAATTACTAGTAGACTTTCCATACGACGGAATATCTGGGAATCAGATCTACAACATCCGTCACGAGAATTATCCCTTAGAGCTCTCATTAGTATAGTTTTTCTGTGGATGAGATGCTAGGTACAGTGTGAGCAAGTACACTGGGTTTTCCAAATATGTCGCTACGGGTTTATACCCAAGACAAAACAGTGAGAGAAGACATCATGAGAAAACCAGAATATTCAGAAAACTATTAATTATCCCATTTTGTCGAATTCTCCACTCTAAAGTTGCAGGTACTACAATCAAAAACAGTGGCACCTGATAAGCAAGGAACGAGACAGCACTAATAATAAAATGAGAACCTATCATCTATTTTCTATTAGTAATTATTCCTCATTTTATAGTGCAATAAATACTAACACACGCCCTGAAAACAGTTTAAAATTCAACACGGTCACAATACCACGGGACCATTTATCACGGAAAGTAAAACGGCCATATCGTTGGGTGCAGGAAAAACGGAAACTAACATTCGCATTGGAGAACAGCGTGAACTAATCGCGACCGACAGCTCATGATGTATGGCGCAATAACCCTGGCACAACGGGACACGTGCCAGTGAGACATCTCTATTCATCATCATCTTCCTAGCGTTATGTCCCGTGCTTAAACGGGGTCCGCTTAGACCATGATCCAGGATTTAGCGAGTCTGGTAATTACATTAAAGCGACTGCCGATCTGACCTTCGTAACCCTAAGATAGGGGAACCAGACAATTTTTGGATCATGGTTACAAATTCAAAGTTGTTTGAATTTGTAGGTTTCATCACGATGTTTTCCCTCACCGTCGAGCTAGTGGTATAAATATGTACATAGATTTTTTAAAATCTAGAGGTACATGCCGGGGTTTGAACCCGCACTCCTCGGTTAAGAGGCGCGTGTCCTTACCATTGAGCTACCACCGCTCGAGTGAGACATCTCTATTATGACCTGCTTATAAAAACTTATAATAGGGGAGCCCAAAAGGGGATTTTCGGATTTACTCGAGCGCATTAGATTACTATAAAGTAGGATACTATATATATTATTGAGTACCTCCAACCAGTATGAGCCCTTAAAATAGAGGAATACGCACAGGGGAACCTCAGCTCAGTAAAAAGGCTAATAAGTATTAATTTTGCATATAATTTGAGCGTAACCTAAAGGATAGAAGTAAATTGTTTTATTTGGTTTTTACCCCTTCATGAGGCCACCCGAATCACGCAAATCATCTAATTAATACATATTTCAAATCAGAGACATGTTGAAGCATGAACAATATCAAGACCTGACGCTTGAGCATCGCCATGCCACTATTATTTATACAATTTTTAAAATATAATATATAGACGCTTCCCCTACCGCTACAAGTCAAAACATTATATGACCATTTATTCTTCCAGTCATCTAGTCTACCTATTCTAATAGGTTTCCGCGACGCTCGAGTAAATCCCTATTTAGAATCGTGGGCTCCCCTACTATTAGGTTCTTATATAAGTAATTGCTGTCAGAGTAGGTACCAATTTCATCAAGAATTTCTTCACTATTTAAGATATATCCTTTGGTCGCTCGCCCCTATATAAGTCATCGCTAGTTTCGTATAGTAGAACGATTTTTACTATGACACTTATCCATAAGGCAGTGAATTTCATATTACATTAAATTAAATCAACATGATGACATATTTTTTTTATTTACAAATTTAACAAAGATAGACAGCCAAAAGCCTATTTCTTCTCGAACGCAGTTAGTAAAAAACTCATGTTAGGTACTTTATCATTCTCATAAACGTAGGAGAACTACCACAAGAATAAAAACAGTTTTTTTTTTTTCTATTAATCAGAAGCTTTAAATGTGCCAGTATTTTTGATATCAAGCTAACCTTAACCTACCCATTTTAATAATAAGATAAATTAACACCACTGGGTAGCCCCAGTGGTTTTCACCAGCAAACCACTGCAACATAAGCAAATGTCGTGCTGCTTGCTTCACGCATCTCCACTTCACTGTGTCAAGTCACCCAGAGCAGTTTAAATCACGGCGCGAACTAGACGCATTTTTCATTGGTAATTGAAACTGCGGTATGTTTCCATTTAAATCCAATTTCATTCGAGCTGCTCTCCTGTGCGGCTTCGTGCGATTTGCTTGAAAAGAAAATATAACTTTAACCTATTTATAGTTAGCTAAGGAGCCGGGATCCCGTGGGTGTCTGGCGAGAATTGGAACGTGGAGGGGGCTAACAATTCCTAACCAACGCCTACATTCCGATTTATCTATGAAAGATCTTGAAGCTCAATCCTACAAGTAAACATTGCCTGACCGAAATTTAATGTAGATCTTTTGATCATAGAATAATATTTAAATAAAGAAAAATATAAATATTTCAAATGATTGAATATTTGGTCTAGAAAACATTTACAATTATATTGAATACTGCCTACTGAAAGAAGTGTAATACATATCTAGTGATGTTATAAAATGCGGATTAAAACACAAAAAAAAATGTCCTGGATGATGTATCTCGCAAGTAAGCCATATATAATCATTAAGTTATTAGTAAAATTACAAATGACTAAGTCATGAACGACGGTCCTTACACCTCACTTAGTTTGCTTCTTAAACAAAGAGGTAAGGTGAAGTGTGTAAGGACCGTGCCCTATGGCGGTCGGTCTTCTCTGCCTACCCCGCTAGGGAAGTAGCGTGAAGTCGGTTAGTAAGTTAGTATATCGTATGGAAGTGGCGTGAAATTAGTTAGTTAGTTAGTATATTTTGACTGCCTCGTTGGTCTAGTGGTAGCATGCGCCGCCTAAGGACCAAGAGGTCCCGGGTTCAAATCCCGGGTCGGCCAAAAATTTGTAGCTGGGTATTTCAATATCCAAATTACTCAGTAACTGCCCGGAGTCAGGAAGTTGGCGGTTTAATCACCCCCGTGCCTCGGAAAGCACGTTAAGCCGTTGGTCCTGCGCCGAACCTCTCTCCGGTCATGTCGAATCGTCGTCTCACCGGACTATGAGAGTGAAGGAATAGAGAGTGCACCTGTGTTAGCGCACACACACTATAATATCTCCTGCAATTCTCATTGAGATTGGCCGCCGTAACCGATATCGGTTAGGAGGACATTATATCGTATGGAAAAACGAAGCAAATCACACGGATTTGCCGATGCGTTGAACACACGCTCACAGAACTCATCTAAACAAATCCGTTAGCTACAGATAGCGCGCGAGTTGAATGCAGTCGGGACCTGAGACGAGACATACCTGAGCTCTGCATTCAACTCGCGCGCTATCTGTAATTACGCGCTAGCACACGCAGTGGACGCTCACCCTTAATCTATAGACAATGGCGTACGCAACTTACTTGCAACACCGCATACCGAAGATGGGACCGATCGAGATAGCTATCATTAGGCGCTGCTAATGTTACTAAGTGATCTAGCGGAGACTGGATAGTCTAGTCTCTCTGATGGCCTGATGACTGTTGTGACAGACAGCGAGCCGGGACCTGCTTAAGAAGCCTTAATGAGTTGATGAAAGATCTGATGGCTCGATGACGAAATACGAGAAGGTCGCCGTAGCCGCTTTTAATTGAAAGTTTATCTAGTTTATTATTAAGACTTGGTATTTTAAAAAGAGAATTTTATCGAGAAGAAACTCGATACTTACTATCGAGTTTCTTCTCGATAAAATCTACTTTTTGAATATTTTGATCTTGTTCGTACGATTAATAGGTGCTTTTTTGAAGCCTATTTTGAAGCTGTTAGGCTTTTTTGAAGTAAAAACAATTTCATTTAATTTCAGTTCATTATCACGGCTCACTGCGGAACAGATAATGAGGAAACGGCTTAAAAATCACAACAAATTCACATTATACATTATGCTTTTTGTCTGAAGTACTTTCGCTTTTTTTATCCCACATTAGTCTAGGTCTCTAAAAGAATGTACCAAAGCTGTGTATTTTGCCCAAGATGTGGTTAAATGCGACAATATGTTAGGTTTATGATTATGTCAATAAGCTGGCCACCACGTTTTCAGAATTTTCATCTAACCCAACTCAATTTTACTGCAAACTAAAAGTGGGGATTCAAATGTTTATTGCTCTTTGACCTTTGCCTACCACTTTGGTGAAGCGGGCGCGCTGGTATATATGTACTTTAGTAAAGTTAGCCAATATAATAAAACGTTCCAGAAAACATTCCTGCTATCTAAACCCTCAGACGCTTAGTAACTCTGAAAGTTCCAATTGTTCGTACAACACATGTTGCGTACAGCCTTAAACTATAGGCGGGTAACAATCGCATCTGTTGCAACATCGCATACCGCAGATCGAATACCCACGAGAACAGACGCGGTTAACGATGCCTCCGCGATAGTGATGGATGAATCGCCGCCAATACCATCAATTATTTTT
Source organism: Glyphodes perspectalis (assembly GCA_951394215.1). Classification (NCBI taxonomy): domain Eukaryota; kingdom Metazoa; phylum Arthropoda; class Insecta; order Lepidoptera; family Crambidae; genus Glyphodes; species Glyphodes perspectalis. The sequence goes on along the minus strand of OX596204.1, from coordinate 1,777,124 downwards.
CTAATCGGTCTAGTAGTTTCGGAGCCTATTCAAAACAAGCAAATAAACAATATTTTTTTTCCTTTTTAGAATATTAGTATCAAGTATGATTACAAGATATTCTTAGAGATTTTGGGACCCAAATCTGCGTACGCCAATGTAGATGCCCTTCAACTGACAACTCGATGGCTCATTCGGTAGTGAGCCTGCCCCATGAGCCAAGTTGTGGGTTCTATCCCTACCCAGGCCAAACATTCGTATGATAAATGCTTGTGTTTGTTCTGTGATTGGGTGTTAATATCCAATATTTAAGTATATATTTGTAATACCACTGTTGTTTCTAATATCCGTAACACACGTGCTTAAGCTACTTACCTCGGAGTCAGATCAATGTATGTGATGTAGTCGTTTATTTATTTATAATAACCTTTTCTTCCATCTTTAGAAAGTACATGGTATACTAGAATTAGTAGCTTCCATTGCACCAATGATGCACGCTAGATGCATACACACTTGCTATACACGTGTGTATAAGAAGATAGCCGGGCCTAATGAGGGCTGTCCCATATTACCTAGGTTATGACATCTACCGATACTAACTATTGCTGAGAAACGACCTTAATGACCGGACTCAAATAACTTTAGCCTAAGGCTGCGACTCCACTACAAATGAGCGACACAGCTCAAAAATATGCATTAGTAAACTTCTCGTAAATGATAATTCCATTTTCTCAGCCATGCTTATTACTTACTAACTTCTGCCCGCGGCTTCGCTCGCGTGGTACATCGATGAAACATAGCCTGTATGTTATTCGGGTGTTTGAGCTAAAGTTTCAGTAAAATCCATTCAGTAGTTTTTTTGTGAAAGAGCAACAAACATCCATCCATACATACAAACTTTTGCATTTATTATATTAGTAGGATTGGTAGCAAAAAGATAAATATTGAATTTACTTACTAAATTGATTATTCAATTTGTATAAAAATATGTACGTAATTTCATCGCACTGATGTATGTAAGATTACACATTTTTTTCATCAAAGCTTCTATTAAGTTGGGTATAAATATTAAAGCCGGGGCTGCATAATTAAAATAAAACTGTACTGGTTTAAGTCAGTCTGGAGAGTTTATTTATTTAAGCTACTGAAAAGAGAGGGGTAGGGCCGTGCAGTGAATCATAGTATATAATAAAAAGGGATTTTTGTATCCCATTGTATATAAAATTTCGTGTCACAGTGTTAGTTGCCATACTCCTCTGAAACGGCTTAACCGATTTTGATGAAATTTTATATGTACACTTGGTAGGTCTGAGAATAGGTTGTAATACTCCTAAGCGACAAGCATGGTCTACTCCAAAGCTATAACTTGAGAACGGCTTAACCGATTTTGATGAAATTTTATATGTACACTTGGTAGGTCTGAGAATAGGTTGTAATACTCCTAAGCGACAAGCATGGTCCACCCCAAAGCTATAACTTGAGAACGGCTTTACCGATTTCGCTAATTCTTTTTTAGTTGTGTTTTTTATTGTCAAGTGAAAGTTCTTATGAAAAAAAAATGAAAAAATATGCGCGATAAATAAAAAAAATGGGTATTGAAAATCCGAGAACGTGGCGTTACGAAGTGCGCCGGGTCAGTTAGTACTTACATAAATCATACAAAACATGGATACAGACAAGGATCGTGATGGTTGGAATAAGGAAGGAGGTCTTTGCCAAAAAGATCTGAATGGCTACAGAAAACAAGCTACTATTCCACTATGCTTACTTACTTACAATGTCTGCTCGTCTGCCCGCAATAATATTAAAAAAAAAAAATACTAGGCACTATCCTCGCACCGCTAAGTTACCTAACATATACCATGGAGGCTCGCCCTCATACATGCACCCGACTGCGTTAACGACCACACTCATGCATTTTGTATGACCGCCATTTGTCTAATACACGCGGCGATCGTTCAAAAACTACTTTTACTCATTTATGTAACTAATAACAATATTTTATGACCCCCCGCGACTGTTGAGCAAAACTTCTATAAACTACTGTGCTTTGAGCGCAGTGTTTTATCAAATATGAACTTTCGCAATTGAAGAAAATTTGTTTGAAGAATCCTGGAGTCGCTACTACTTTAATCTCAAGGCAATAAAGTGCAATCTCGTATAATCACATAATTCAAGTAGAGCCTATATGCGAATTATACGCCTCTACTAACCTATACAAACAGATGTAGATACCTAATTAATGGATATAGGATTTACATACATACATACATACATAATATCACGCCCATAATCCCCGAAGGGGTAGGCAGAGTCAAATGGGCAGCAGGCCCCTCTAACCACATTCAGCCAAAAACAAAACTGGGCTGGGTTAAATGGAAAATTGTGAAAAAGTAGTGACAAGTGGCTAGCTCGTCGCCTACACAATCACATACCGAAAACCCCATATACCATTAGTCGTCTTTTACGACATGCTAGGCAAGAACCGCAGTTGGCACATTCTTTTTAAGTCCCCGACCAACATGGGACTATATATATGAGTTGTTTTTATGTTTTTAGTACTCTAAGATCGGTCTCTCATTTTTATTCGGAAAGTATTTAGCCTCTTACACTAGAGGGCAAAGGAACCCTTTACGTTAATAATCCGAACACAAAAATATCTCCGCCCCGCCGAGAAACTCGTATCTCATTTTGTGTTTTATTTTAGTACACGATCAATCTATGCTAAGTTGTCTAATACCTATTAATTTATTTTTGCAACCGATTATCAATTACACGATGCAAAACCTGTACACGTCACCGAGCTCATAAAAAAGTAAACGAATTGATTCTCTACAAATTAACCTCGCTGGCACAGGAAAAATAACATAAAGATCGGGAAAGATTTCAAGCCAGCAAGCACTGAAGCCTCTAAACATGCTCATCTTAATCATACATCACACTATCTTCTCACAAGCCTCATATTAACAAGGCTATTCATACATCGCACTCTTCCTTTTGCGCCATTCACGGGTACTTCGCACAAAATAAACAAAACCAACCACCATAACCCCGTGGCTCATCATAATAAACTGAAAGAGAAATAACGCGTCACACGCTTGACATCGCATCACGTGACCTCAAGGCCTGCAATAAACTTGTTAAGTGCCCCTCCCCACCCACCCCCTACCCGTTATTATATAATATAGCACTCCGGTGCATACGTCCTACCGCAACAGTAACTCAAAGTGACTCATTTATACGCCGACCACAGCATCTTGAGCCGTGCATCTTAACACTTGTACAAACCAAACAAACATTTCTAAAGCTCCACTTACTCTGGTTTGTTAATGAAATCGACTGACGTAACATGACCTATCTCTCTGTATCACACCAGTAAAGTAACAGCTCTCGCAATTCTGGTCGGCAGATCTAATAAGCATCCATCTAGAAGCGTGTTATTCCAATTTAGTCTCTAATGTACGGTGATAAAGATTAATACGGTTGCATATGCGTGTGGGCAGATGCAACGTGCGTAAGATCGTAATCCTTGATGCGTAAAGTATGTAAATGGAACGGTACGGTCGCGGAAAGAGTTATTAGCTAGGGATGGGAAACGTCCGAATCCGATGCGTAATTCCAGTTAAACACTTAATTTCGTGGTAGTTTTACATACAAACTTGATTTGTTCAACACATTAATATTCATTAATCATTTTTCTCATCCTGTTGCTAAATTCGGTAGGCCGATTGTGGAATTTTGAAATCATGGCATTTGACTTTGAATGTGTGTCCGTTGGAAAAGTAACAACGAACTCTGTAATACATGCTATGTACCTATTAGGTGAACTCAGAAAGTTTAAATTACGGTGACATTTGGATTATGATTTTTGATTTTACTAAATTGTGTAGTTTTCTCTCATGGCTTTGTTTGTTTTTGAAAATCACGTCAGTTTTTAACATCTCTCCTCATCAAGACAAGCAGCATCTTTACTTCCACCAGTGCCACAAACAATTCCCACATCATAAACTGATTTGCGAGAGATTTTTCAATCTTTAGTATCATCCAAACTTTACAATATGAAATCATCTCAAACCCAACTCGGTCTACCCTACCTACATCCAATTAGCTAATTCTAGAACAGAATGATTAATCAATTATAACAAAACAACTGTTCGGTGGTAATCACTCGCGCGCCATTAGCGCCTGTAATAGCTTTGCACGTGCAAAAAGTCTAATTTTAGTGTTTAGGCCTAAAATAGCCTTTGTGGAACAGTTTCCAACAACGCTAATACCTAGGACGTCTAAATTTAGCGCGGTTTTTTACATAACATAACATCACGCTCATAATCCCCAAAGGGGTAGGCAGAGTCAAAGGGGCAGCAGGCCCCTTTAACCACATTCAGCCAAAAACAAAACTAAGCTGGGTTAGATGGTAAATTGTGAAAAAGTAGTGACAAGTGCTCGTCGCCTACACAATCACATACCCAAAACCAGATATACCATTAGTCGCCTTTTACGACAGGCTTTGAGCATGATTTATTTATTTATTTATCTATAAAGGTACACCAACAGCATATATACATATAACACTCGTTGTTTTATTATTGGCTGAATGTGGTTAAAGGGGCCAGCTGCCCCTTTGACTCTGCCTACCCTTTCGGGGATTAAAGGCGTGATGTTATGTTATGCTCAAAGCTGTATTTATCTTGGAACAATACAAGAAGGAGTAACTTGCAACCATCATAAAGTTTAATTGTGAAGTTATCGCCACTCAAACAAACCAAATAGTAATCCAACCAAATGCTAATCCGTATTTAGCACTATATATCATGATTATCTCCATTCTTCGGCTGATATGTCTTATTTACAGAAAGCTGTCAGGCGTCTGTGACCTAACCTAACAGTAACCTGTGATTCAACGCTTGGACGCGATCCCGTTTTTATGGGCATTGTCTAAACAAGGCTTAAATGGTTGCGCCAACCTTCGATCAGCTATATTTGACTGGAGACAGCGATGCAGCTTTGAAACGACCCAGTGCGTGCTGAAGGCAGTATAGCTATGTCATGGACGACAATACATTTTTTTTAATAAATAAATAAAGACTGACACTCCAAATCCCTAGTTCCAAACTAAGCTACATATAAGCTTGTCCCATGGATACTAGGTGAACGGATAGACATACTTAAATACGTTTATAAACATCCATCACTCGAGTACAAATGTCCATATTCATCACACGGAACATTTGCCCCCAACATTTGCCCTCGGTTTCGTGGCCAAGGTCTCTGACCACTTGATTAACGGGCCTGTCAAATCATTATTAATAGTGAATAGATCGTTCTAATATAATTACGAATAAACCTTAAAAACACAGCTCCAACTAGTACGGATCCACTATAATGACTCACACCTAGGAGTTGCAATGTTGACTTTCTAATCGGGCCAGTAGTGATTTCAAAGAAAATACACAAAAGGTAATTAATGTTTCCTTACAAAATTCTTGGGACGATTACGTGACGTCGGGACGCTTCACCAGATCTCTGAGAAACAGGAGGTCCCGCGCAAATCGGGACACCTGGCAACACTAGCCTGAACCGACAGTAGATCATCAAACAAACATCGTACAGATTACAATGTATTGTTATATTACTCTTAACTGGCGCGTACTACGTTACGTGAGAAGGCGTATCCATTTAAATAAATCATGATCTAAGACCACCGCTAAACGATCTCCATAAACAGCTTACACTCAGCATTGCGAACGCGAGTTTACCTTGCAAAATTTGGTCTCCCATTTGCATGCAAGCCTTTCAATATGCATCGACTCTCGGCCCACATGTAATAATCCTATATGTGTGTTGCCCTTTAACCCTTACGAATTCGCCAAGTCAGGGACGACCAACCTAAACGTGCAGGATTCCCAAAATAGAAAAGCTAGACTTGTAACAATATGCTGGACAAAGCAAATTGCGGGGTCAGGCCGTGTCATGAGAAAGTTAGGTTAGTCAACTTTACATTAACAAGTTTACATAATGAGGGTTTTCGAAAAAAAAAAATACCGCCAGATGGCACGAGGGAGTCTCGTGGTCTTGTCACTGTCACTATTGGCTCCTTGTTGACAGCACTTCAGTTTAGTCTGACAACTAACCAATGAGGAGGGTGACAAGACCGTACGTCACAGTTACACCATCTTTTGGATGTTTTAATTGAAAAACCGTCATTGAAATCTGACTGAACATTATTGAAAACCATTTTCTATGAAACCCAGAATATTATTTTCTTTGGATGAAAGTGGTCAAAGGGGCTCTTTGGGCCCTGCAAAGGTAGCTCTTTGTGGACCAAAGGCGTGATGATATGTATAAATGTATGTATCATGAAAAACCTCAAGATGATGAAGAACCTGTATTAAGCACCCAGCTTCGAAAAGTTATTCTTTATCTTAAAACTTTACATCAAGAGTAACTAAACTTGATTTAAAAGTTACTGACAAACTAAATCTTAAAGATGAAAGGAATATTAATATGTAAGTTTTAATTGTTATAGGTCACACGACTGTCTTTCCGTCCGTGTGGTGTGTCGCTCAAATAAAATGATGAATCAGTACTTACTCATTTCTCAAGAACGGTCTAGAAATATGTTAAATTTAACAACTGACATTCCTATCCGCAACAAACTACTTGCACTCAGGCATTTTCGTATAAGGGGAAAATAACCCCGAGGTCAATCGACACAGGACAAGTACTCGCACGTATTATGCGAGCTTCAATTACATCCCACAAACACTATTGCGGCAGCCTCATTAGCATTTTCCTTCGAATCCAAAATTTTATCATAATCGTTTTCCTATCACCCCGCATTTGCATAATAGCTCATGTTCAGAGGCACATGTCAAATTATTTAACCAAATGCCACTAGTATATGCAAATGAGTACAACGCTAACGAATCGAGCAAGTCAACACCTTGTATAACACGCGAAGTATATAAATACATACATACATCGGCAACATTAAAGTGACACCCACGGAATGAAAATTATAATTCCAACGTGTTGTAAAATCGTTTGATCGAACGCTGACGTCATTTGGGACGGTCTGAATGTTGATAATCACGGCGTTTATAGAACTGTTGTGGTGTTCATAGGACAAGTGGATATAGCTGTGGTGTTCACGTGCTATGGATGGAATGAATACATTTATATATGTACAATTTATACGGATTGATCATTTTTATCTACTAAAGGTAGAAAGTATTCGAGCTGTCGGATTGTATGGTCACCAGCCTATGGGTATCTGCAACACTAGAGGTATGACATTGCTGGCCAATGTGTATTGGGCATCAAACCGTTTTCGATCTCTGCACCCAGCTAAATACCTATATTCGATGGTGTTAGCGAGCAGTATTTGATTGATTTTGGGTCATAGTGTAAATGTTTAAAAATACATTATGTTGCACCATAACGAAATTTTAGCCACAGGAAGCACCAAAGTAGCTGTGATGTAAATGATTTTAGATTATCTATGTCTAACCCAGTAATATCGCAACTATAAGAAAAAGACTTCAGACCGCGTGATAGTGTGAAATATCTTAAAACCGCGTGATAGGGTAAATAGAAACGATGTGGCGTAAGGGTTTTAAAATACCTAGATAGTAGTGGCTAGTCTAGGAGCATCGGAACTATTCAAAAAGGACCTCAGACCACGTGATAGTGTTGAGATAAATAAAATCTCGTGAAACCGCGTGATAGGGTCACGGCGGCCGCCCGAGGCGAGGCCGCCGGATTTGCATTTAATTGCCTTTTTGCGCGTGCCGTGCGCGTAATTAATTGCGCTTTTTGCGATGCTGCGATGACACGTGGATGCCATCTCATCTACTTGAGGCCCTTGCTTTTGTACAGTCAACTTCACATGCTCAGACCATGATCCTGGATTTAGCGAGTCTGGTTATTACACTAAAGCGTTTGATCTACTGATTTCAGCTCCATCATCTCCCCAGCGTTATTTCGCTATGTCCATAGACCGTGATCATAAATGAAGCGATTCTACTAGTATCGGACATAACTCAGTATCATAATCTCTACATATCCATACTAAAATCCGTGATACGTGCCCATTTTTGAATTGGCAACACTTGCTTATGAAGCGCATATTCTCGCCATTGGGCTAACGTGCCGTTCTACATTTAGCAATCTTTATACAGTCAACAATTATAATGAAAATTGGGAAAAAATTGTTACAAGTGTTAAACCGTCGCTTACACATGTAGGCGACAGGCTTGCTACTTGTAGTGACAAAATAGTTATTTTATAAAAAAAATTCGTCAAACCCAATAAAATAATAATTTTGGTTAAATGTGGTTTTAGAAGCTGATTGCCTAACCCCTTCGAGAAATGCGTACATACATGTACATGCTGCGCGAAGGCATGTACATATGTAAAGGTCGCTCATGTTAGCGGGTTAAGTACAATTAGGTAAATCAAATCAAAGTTGCGTTAGGCGACAAAACATCTGCCCCGGCTACATTGTTGCGCGTCATTAGAAAGTGTTTCTGCGCAGACGCATTGTCGCTTTTATTGATGATTGACAGAGTCCAATTTGCAACGGTACGCCGTACTCGGCGATTTGATATGAAGGTTTTAATCACACCGAAGCGATTTTATATCCTTAATACTTTCATTTAACATTTTTACTGGCCATTTCGTTAGTGTATTCAATTATTCGTCCATTAAGCGACTATGGTGTGATTGAGTGACAAACATCGGATCCGAACATACAAACATTCACAACGAAAATAATAGAATCAGTATGCTAATAATATCTTTTTCACTTTACCTTTTATAGAGCAAGACAAAGCGACTTGTATTATGCTGAGCTGATAACGTACCTGTAATCAAAAAAAATATAGTTATTGAAAAGATAATTAATACTGGTACTGACTGCCTCGTTGGTCTAGTGGATAATGCGCCACCTAAGGACCAAGAGGTCTTGGGTTCAATTCCCGGGTCAAGCCAAAAATTTGTTGTTATTTCAATTGAAATTACTCAGTAACTGTCCAGAGTCAGGAAGTTGGCAGTTTAATCACCTCCGTGCCTCTGAAAGCATGTTAAGCTGTAAGTTGGTCCTTCCCCTGCCTCTCTTCGGTCATGTCGAATTGTCGTCTCACAGGACTATGAGAGTGAAGGAACAGTCAGAGCACCTGTGCTTGCGCACACACTTGTGCACTATAATATCTTCTGCGCAGATGGCTAATCCTCGTTAAGATTGGCCGGCGTGACCGATATCGGTTAAGAAGACATTAATACTGATGAGTAATTTGACCATAAAATAAGACCTTAAGTAATTTCTTTTAATTACAAGTGGCAATTTTCAGGTCGGTATTGTACCAAAACGATTGTACTAAGACGAAAATTTTTTATCTGAGTGAAACTGAATTTTATTGGAGAATAACCTTACAAACAGTAGTTGCATCCATAACACAAGCATAAAAGGAGCATTTGGGGCAAGGTAATGCTCGGAAAATTTACAAATTAATTTGGAATACATTGGTAAAAATAATGTGCCAAGTATGTCACTTCTTTTTCACAATTTTTCGCCTAACCCAACCCAGTTTTTATTTTGCCCAAAAGCGGTTAAGGGGGCTTCCGACCCCCTTTGAATCTGCCTACCTCTTAGTGATGACATGTATTTATCTAGTCCCAATACTTCCACTACGCAGTACACTTCGGTGTGAGCAGTTGCCGGATCACCGTGACCAACGGCGTTCGGCGCAATGTATAATGAAATAGCATGCGCCCGCGCACGCACGCGCCGCGCCGTGACGGACCGCATTTCTACGCACTCCGCTCGGCCTATTACACGTCACGTTGAAATCTGTTAACGCTGTATAATACTATTTCTAAGGAATCATATTAAAGTAACTAATATACCTAATAAACACAAATATGTTTGTCAGTGGCGTAACGTGTATTCATGTCGCCCGGGACGGGACTAAATTTTTCCGCCCCGAGGAGGGAAGTGGGGTTAAAATACTCGATTTTACGCCGTCCCACAGAAATTATAACGCAGGATCTATTTACTAACTAAATCTTTACAAGTTAAACAGTTATTTTAAATATGCCTGTCTGTTACGTTTTCACGTCTAAACGGCTTTCCGCAATTGTAATTTTCATATTTTTTTATCAAATGTTGTAAAAATCAACCAACTTATTGTTGATTCTGCTAATACGACGTGAATTTGTTATATTTCTATGTAAAGACCTTAACATCGTGATACGCAGCTTGCTACAGTGGGAACAAATATACACAAACACACAAGTTACGGCAAACATTTACCCCAGTCCTTTGTTTTTCTTCTTAATGAGACTTTATATACAGTACTCCACGCTTCGCATTTTTATTCAGCCACATACAACATAAAAAGAAAATATCTTGCACAAGATACAACATTATAGTAATTTACTTATGAAAATCTCCAGCGTACATTCCGGGTTAACCCAACGCAACGCATTCGCACGACAAAGAAAAAAAAAACAAAAACCACAAATAAAAATAAAATAATCCCGTCGCCATATTTGAGCAATTTTCCTTCCAGACGTCTCCTATTTATCCGTATTACGATAACCGGGCGTTATTGAACGTAAATTCTATTTCCAAAGCACTAGAGTATAAAATTGGCTGGGGACGTTGCGATACGCTCCCTAGAAAGCTGTCGGGTGAAACTGTGTCTTAGTTTGTTTGTGTTAGGGTGGACTTTCGAGTGGAGATGTGGTAATTTGAGGTCAGTGGAGCAGTCATAAGGAGTATTTTCCAGCAACAGGTTCCATCGATCGTGGCGCCATCTATGGACGCTAACAATGCAAGTTTGATAAGTTCCGAGACGGCTCGGATTAAGTGCGAACGGTTGATGTGATTATCTGCGATCAAGTATGTGTATTGGGATAGCATCGACTTGGTAACGATTGCTATGCGTGGAAAAGATAACATTGTTTTATTTTAAAACATACAACAGAAATGTAGTTATTAATGTCAATAGGGGATTGCATACCACCAATACGAAGCACCAGACGTTCTTTATTACTAAGAGCGACGATCCACGACTTCGACGGAAATGATGAAGCATGAACCATTTAAAAATATTTATCAACTCCGTCCGATGGCTCCTCAGATTACCGCGTTTAAACAAACCATCTAAGATATACTTACATTCTAGGAAGTTTAATTAGAATCTGAGATGACATTTGCACCTTAATACCAATTTTTGATTAGCTAACTTTTATTAAATCAAATAAAAAAAAAATTACAAATAATTGAAAATTCCGCAACATTTCCAACATTAATCAATGTCTTCCTTCATCAAGCATCCTATTCTAGACCGTCTCCACCACATTTTTAATTATTAACGAAATGAGGGATCGCTCCAGGTTCATTTAAATTTTTTATTTTGTCCCGGGAACGAAATGAACAAACAGCCGGGAACAGGTAGACACTTGAGCGATTCGCGTCACGCCTGAAATTCAATTAGTATTTTCTGTATCAAGTGTTCGCAGAAATTAGCCAATTTATTACGCGCCAAGAGTGCAAGAGGACGAAACTGGCAATTTGTACTAACAGTAATTAAGCTTTTAAAAAAAAATTAAAATAAACACGCGAAGGAATTTTCTTTAGTGAAAAGCGTTCCTTCGCTCTTTTTGTAGAATGTCTTGTTAGAATTTTCTTTTTTTTTTAACCTCGACAGAAGATAACTGTGCAAAGAGCCTTTCTGTATTTTAAACATACAAAAGAGATTTATCCTGTTCAAGTCTTAGAGTTGATAGTATAGATTTATTATTATAAGTAAAAAAAATATACATTCACTCCCGAGCAATATGTTTTTGCCTGAAAAGTGACAAAAAAACATACGGCTTGTGATTATGAGCGACGAAATCTTTGGAAACAAGTGTTAGCTACTATAAATAAAACCTATCACAAATTCCCCAATTAAAATTGCACAATCGGTGCTCTTTTGCATAAAAATGCTTGACATTTAACATTAAACCCACATTAGATCATAGTCATGAAATAGTTAATTAGATAATCATAATCATTCTCTATGATACCATTGTAGAATGCCTCTTAAGCATTTGCCAGGAACGTTAACCATTTCAAATTGTTTAATGAACTGTAATATAGGTTTTATCGCGAACTGAAATATGTTAATGTGCGATTATTTCTCTTTGATAAGTTTTTCTGCTACGATTGACGGCAAAAAACAATGGTGTTTGAATAGGTGCTCAAAAGTACTTAGTTTAACTAAGATACGGTTTTTCCCACAGTATGATTTTACATAAACATCTTTAATAGACGACACTGCAAATAGAATTACATTGGGAAAACTTACTTAATATAAATAAATAAATAGTCCAGACTGATACACCAATTCCCTAGTTCCAAACTAAACTTATGCTTGTACTATGGATACTAGGCGAACGGATAGACATACTTATATACGTTTGTTTATAAACATCTATGACTCGAGTACAAATATCCATGTTCATTACACGAAACATTTGCTCCTAGCGAGATTCGAACCCGCGACCCATGGTTTCGTGGCCAGGGGCCAACGGGCCAGTCAAATCAAATTCTTCATAGCTTCGTAATGGATGAATATTTAATCAGGTGACTGTCAAAATGAATGACGCCATAGTTATGTGCAGTCATGTATTAATTTTATCAAGTGGTTGATAAAAGCATACCTATCCAATATGTTTACTTCAATGAATATAGCGGAGAATCCACCTACTCCTCTTTTAAGTAGAAGCGTTATTAAAAAGATATTGAATAAATTATTATAAATAACCGCTTTTTACTCCTTTCATCTGGAAATAAAGATTAACTACCTAGCTTCACAGTATTTCCTTAGCGGGGTAGGCAGAGAGAACCGAACGCCATAAGGATTAACGTCCAATCATAGACTTCATATTCTCACTTTGATATTTTTGACACAATAAGCTCACAACGTTAAAAATACATAAAACTTCTGAGGAAAATATAACAATCAGATCAATACGGAGAAACCCCTGAAACACGATAAAACAAAGCGAGCCATCTCAAAATATTTGGCCTGAACACTCACGATCGCTACCATTATTTACCTACATTATTTATTCGCAACAACTTCAAACACAAACACCGACTGTATCGCGCACAAAAAAAGCAAACAGGTGCTCTTTAGTGCCTCATCAAGATTATTTGCGCATGTTTGCCAGCCAACAATAGGATAGGGGTCCAATTATGACAGTCGGTGTGCAAACACCACAATTCCGCGAAGCACAGTAGACAACATTCGCCCTCGTCCGAAGAAACGCAAAGGCGCTCTTTCAATTGCAGTGCGCGGTTTTCTATGTAATAATAGAGAAAAACAAATAACCGTGACGAACATAAAGCACGTTTTCCTTTGACGAATCCCATAAACGCTTGGTTAATATAGTCATTATGTTTATTTTCTACGCAACATTTATCCGTCTCGTGTAAATTACGTTAGTCATTTTTAGGGGTTATTACAGTGATGGTAATGTGATCCATGTTTAATTTTAGTTTTATTTATTTTAATACACCTTTGTCATTTTCTGTTAAATTATTTGGTGGGAACTTTAGGTAGGTAATTACGACACCGGGTTAGAAGACAATATATTTTTTACTGCATCTGATCAAAGATTCGGCTAATTATATATTAGAAGTGCAAAATTCGTGGAATCCATTTTGGAAATCAATTTCAGACCTAATTATTTAAAAGAATAAAAAATGATGAGCAAAGTGTTATAGCACACATTTTTTTTGGGGCAAGTATGTTATTGTTTTTTTTTATTAATATTGGGTTAAGCTACAGAAATACATACATACATTTTCCACCTAATTAATTTGTAAATTCTTAAAGGGTGAATTCATTTCGTGTTACGGCTATTACGCACATTGTCTGCGAAATGTTTTTTTTGTATATTCATGTAAAGAAAATAAAATAAAATGGAAGTGGATAGCTTGATGACGGCTGAACGGGACGTATGGAAGAAGAAGACATGCTGCGCAGACCCCAGATGAACTGGGAGAAGGGCAAGAGGATGATGATGATGATTCATTATGTAAACTATTAGATACTATCTTACCGTCATTTGTTATAGTGTGCCAAGAGCTATTAGTGTGTCACGATCCCGGTATTACTGTTTGAACAAATCATCGCGATCGCTCAAAATAATCGAATCTTAAGTCAAATTTAATATTTATTGTAAGATCACAAGCGTCAATACACGAGTATTTGTGAGATCAATTATCGTTTCTTTGAAATCTTATTGTTGTGGTCTGAATACTGCGTGTTTTGGAAATACGACGTACACTTTTTTGAAAAAAGAATCTTTTTTTCAAATAAGTGCAATAAGTGAAATTTTGGATATGTAAAAAAAAAACAGTCGAATTGAGTACAGGAGGTACTCAACTTTTTTATGAAGTCGGTTAAAAAGTTCTCAGTTTCAGCGCTTTCTGAAAGACTTATCTACTTCTGCGTTTGTTGAGTATAAATTATAGAGGAAATTCCGGACCCGGAAAATGCATTATAAACCATTGTTTACAATGGACTTTGTTATGCTTATAACTAAGCAATATTACTAGTGTTACCATTTTATATCCTTTTGCTCAAATTCAGTACCAAATTTAAAGCATTACAAGGAGGAAAAACTTCCCAAAACGAAAACCGGAAGAAAATAATTGCAGTTGAAAACCACCTATCCGCGTCATTCCGGGAACACCCGTCTCGTCAAAACAAAACACAACCACCGGCCCGCCGGCGACCTTGGCATTGCGACGCGCCAGCGCTAATCGCCGGGCTGCGCGCGCGCCGGTCACAAAACGCGACGCGAATCGATCAACGTCACATCGGATTAAGGCTAGTGGCTAAAATCCGCGGATTCGTTCGTTTAGGATTCCGATTAGAAGATAAAAGTTTCGCATGTCTTTAGAGACATGAAAGACATGTCTCTATTCATAAGCCTGGGAGAAAGGATATGAAAAATTCATAGTACCTAACCCAGATAACAAATGTGAATGAATTCGTCTACTTTTTGAAAATGAAAATCATAATCAAGTAGTATATGTAAAATATTTTACAGTATTAACGCAATACCTACATTCTTGTTGGATTCTGAATGACGATTTTACCAAAAAGATTAGAAAACTCTGTTAAATTAAATTTTTTAAGCTACATTATTAAATAAAAAAATATATTGGGAATATATTAACATGCAATAATACAAAATAATCAAATAAACATTTTGACATGTGACTTGAAATCTAAACTTACCAATATTATAAAGCTGAAGAGTTTGTTTGTTTGCTTAAACGCGCTAATCTCAGGAACTCATGATCGAATTGAAAAAGTGTTAGATAATTATCGTGGAAGGCTATATAACATTAACCACAAACGCAGGTGAAACCGCGGGCACAATTGTATATTATATTTAGATCTATATCTATCATTAATACATAAAGTGGTAAAAGATTAATAAACCGAAAAAATAACAACTTTAAGAGCCCACTCTTAACTACTATATTTTTCAACCACGAGATGCATAAATATTGCTCTCTGTAAACATACGCTATACTTACAAAGTCATTTTACACCCTATATTACGACACATGAAATGTATAATTTCGACGATCTTATCATTGTTATAAATGTCTTCTTTTATACATGACGTCAGCCAAGAAGGAAAATGAATGTTGCATATTCAGAATTACTGAGCACAATAACAAATTAAGCATTCTGTAGAAACGTAGCAACAAATGGCCGGTGAAGCCATTTGTAAATAATCAAAAACTACAATCCTGACCACGGGAAAAAATATATTGAAATGTTACTTCTCTTCTTTTTAAAACGGTTGCAATGTAATACATGTTAACCAGATTATAATAACAAGTAATTTGGCGTCTCAATGATGAATGATGAAACTCAAAATTTATTTACAACAATTTTCTTACTATCCCGTGTTGTTACTGAAAAATATGTGCCAACTGTGTTCCTCACTTAGCATGTCGTAAAAGGAGACTAATAATATACCGGCTTCTGGGTATGTGCTTGTGTAGGCGACGAGCTAGCCACTTGACACTATTATTCACAATTTTCCATATAACCCGCGATCTAATGAGAGAGCAACCCGTTACGTTATACGTCTAGACCACTTAACTGATTATTTTTAGATCATACCAAAAGCTTGAATGCTAGTAATGTTCTATTATTTGTCCCGGAAAAATAATACACTTGAGAGTCTCAGTAACGTTACGATTTCATCATTATCATCCTCTTGCCCTTCTTCCAGCTCATCTGGGGTCGGCGCAGCAGGTCTTCCTCTTCCATACGTCCCGGTCAGCCGTCATCAAGCTATCCACTCCTTTTTCACTCATATCATCTTTCACACAATCCATCCATCTCTTATTCGGCGTTCCTCTTCCTCTCCATCCACTAACATTCATACTCATCACTCTCTTTGTCATATGTCCTTCCTCTCTTCTCATCACATTTACGTTAGGATTTCAACGGAGGCAAAAGTATCATTATTATTCTCATGAAACCAATCATTTAAACTTCGACAGTGATTGCCCAGCCCAATCCCACTTCAATCTCGTATGATTTACAGCAATATCAATTCTTAAGTGGCCAAATTAGTTTCCCAGCACACAATCAAACCAGTTTAAACACATTACAATACATCAACTATATCATTGACAGGATCCCCTATTTGGATTTTATAATTGCTACTTTATACTTCCAATAGCAATAATTCAACGCAAGTAATATTGTCATAAGCTACAACAGATTATTTTTGCTGATATATGTTGTAACAATTGTTTTTTATATCGTTGAATAAGATGTTGGACATGTGGAAAGAATGGATGACGAAAGATTGACTAAGCAGATATACAATGCGAAAGTGGAAGGATGTAAAAGCCGAGAAAGACCCAGGCTCATCTAGTACGACCAGATTGGTCGTGTATTAACAGAAGGTGATGTTAGGAGTCATAAAAACCGTAGAGCTTGTATGAAAAGGATCATGAATGTTGAAGAGGCTTGTGAGGTATGTAGGGATCGAGTCATATGGCGCTCGATTCTCTCTGCCTACCCCGCCAGGGAAGTGACGTGAAGTTTTAGTTAGTTAGTTAGTGAATAAGATGTTATAAAAAGTACTTATTTTTGGACGAGCTTCTGTCCGCGGCGTTGCTCGCGTAGTACATCGATAAAACATAGCTATAATATTGTAAAGTTTCATTAAAATTCATGCAGTACTTTTGCGTGAAGGAGTAATTAACATCAACACATCCATTCATCCACACAAATTTTGCTTTTATAATATTAGTAAGTAAGATTAGATGTTATAGATACATTTACGCTTTTTCAATATCTTAAGATGCAATTATTTTTAAATGATTTGAATTCGTTTTATGATGGGTATAGGCTTGAGGTAGAAGTATAAACAAAAGATACACAACTTTGTATTTATTAAATCCCTTTCATTAATTAGGCTCCTCGATTTGTATTTCGTGTAGTTTAAAATCAAATATTCCGCTTATTATAACTGTAATATTTCACTCAAGGGTAAGCCAATTGAGACCAAATCCATAAAGGTCTCAACTTAGTGTGAGCAACAGCTTGACTTTCATAATGAATTAAAGTTATTTTTTGCTAATTTCTAGGAAAACCAACATATGGAGTATGTTTAGAGTTATGTCCCGTGCTTAGACGGGGTCCGCTTAGACCATGATTTAGGATTTAGCGAGTCTAGTAATTACATTAAGGCGACTGCCGATCAGACCTAAGATAGGGGAACCGGATAATTTTTTGATCATGTTTACAATGTGTCCAAAGTTTTTTTGAATTTGTGGGTTTTATCACGATCTTTTCCCTCACCACCGAGCTAGTGGTATAAATACGTACATAGATTTGCAAGATCCAGGAGTACGTGCTCCGGTTTGAACCCACATCCGTCGGTTATGAGGCGCGTGTCCTTACCATTGAGCTGCCACCGCTCTCCAAATTATTATTTAGTACATACTGTCTTTCCGTGAATTTCCGTTTAAATGATTGTCTTTTGTGCATTTGCATGTAAGTCTTACAACATAAGCTGTAGATTTTGTAAATTTTTCGCGCTAAAACTACTAAAGTAATGAGTTAGTGACTGAAAAATTTTGCTCACCAATTGAAATAACAAGAAACTTACAGATTCATTAGCCCACGTAAAATTTAATTGTCAGGCCTACGTAATCAGAGCAAGCAACCAAAATTAAAGTCGCAGACAACTTAAATGCGAAATAAACGTGCCGAACAGAGACTATAGGATTAAAAAAATCTATTCAAGGTCAAGACTTCGTAGCGCCTTCTTGAGGGACCTACGCACTAAGAAAACTTTGTCTAAGTCGTTTTTGTGCTTCGGGGTCGAATTCAGGAGCACGTGTAGCACTTACAGAAACAAATGGAGCGATTTAATTAAACATCGTCTTGTCCTATTTCATCGGCGCTAGTCAAAAAAGGAGCCGGCGCTAGTTAACAAAAAAACGGAATACAACAACAAATTTTGTGGATAATAATCCCTATATCCTTTTCGTAGGGGAAAGATTAAGATATAATTTTGGTCAAGGCTATACTTCAAATGACTTCGGTGGGAGATTGGATCACAGCAGCATTATGTCGATAAAAAAAATTAAAATGCAAAAGTTGATTATATTTAAATAAAACAAGGATATGAGATAATTATCTCAGATAGATTGTTCTTCTCCGGGTGTACCGGGTGTACTAACCCTATACACCATACAAATAATTATTCTATGTAAAACACCTGTAGAATTTAACATTATAAATAAAATTACTGCATATTATGAAACACACTGAGGCGGTTCGCTGTACAATGTACAAGGTAGAATAAAATATCCTTTTGAAGACGATAAAGCCATGCAAAACTAAGGAATGATTAACATATTGAGAAATCGAAACAACCTAGTTATTTGATGTCATTAGACGATATTAAACGTCAAAGAGCCAAAAAGGAAACCACGAAGTGCTGGTACCTTCGTTGGCGTCAATTTGCTAAGATCTCAAAACGCAGTGGACAAAACTAAGTGGCCAGTAAAAACGTAAACAATTGCACGTTACAGCGGGCACGGGCAGCGAGAGCTGCGCGCGCGCACGCAACGAGCCGCAGGGCTGCCGCTGGCAACAATGCCGTAGCTTCCTCTAAAAACATGTTCGCAAAAGTCTATATTAAGAAACTTTTGGAAACATTTATATAAAGCAAGTAATACGTAATAAAAATTATATTTACTTGTAAGGAGGTAATGTGTCAATGTCAACTTGGCAATGAAATAGAATCAAGCGGTCCGATTTTTTAAGTTATGCTGAAGACCAAAATTAAGTCCAAGTAAAGATACTTATTAACCGATTTAAAAAAATAAGGAGGCTCTCAATTCGTCTGAATTTTTATTAAATATTTTCCTATTTCTGCTACGGTCACATTGGTTGGGTTTCTTAACATTTTTTAGGCGGTAAACAAATGTATGTTTGTACAAAAAACGAAGAACTTTTCCACCAGTGTTTTAAATGTATGTGTTTCGCTCAGTTGGCTTTAGACACTACAATAAAAAAAAAATCACCTAAAAAAATCAATACACCGGAGACGTATGACATGAGGTAAGATAAGAGATCATGAAGAATTCCGGACAGTCAAACCACTGTGGAAAAGTAATCACTGTCCTATTGTCTGAGCTAAGAAGATAAAATGACTATTGTTTTAATGTAATAACCAGGTTCGCGTATCATGATCAAAGCCGACCCCGACTAGAAACAGAACGAAACGCTGGCAGGAGAAATTATAAAAGGCAAACTGACAACATATTACTACTATTACTATTCTATTCAGGAGTTTCGCAAGCCCTGGCCACGAGCGGCGCCGACGGCGCGGCCTTGCGCTGAGTTCCGTGAAAGGCGATCGGCTTGCTGTGTCTAAACATTTGTTACTTGCGATACCGCGCCGAACGGGACCGCTCGTGCGCGCGCGCAACTACACTGTATGTATAGCGCAATGACAATAGCGTCAATCAGTTAATTTTGATTGATCTAAACATACATGTTGGTTTGGGACTCAAAGCGAATCTGCTGAATGTATTCCTTGCCTATCATGTCGTAAAAGGCGACTAATGATCTAACCCAACTTAATTGGAGATTGAGCGCTCATCGCTCCATGGACTGTTCTCAACCCCTTGAGGGTTGCAGGCGTGATGGCATGTATCTAAGTTTATACAAACATGCCATAACTATTATTCTTATCCCATGTTGTTCTGGGACTTAAACAGAATGTGCCAACTGTGTTTCTTGCCTAGCATGTCGTAAAAGGCGACTAATAGTATATGGGGTTTTGGGTATGTGATTGTGTAGGCGACGAGCTAGCCACTTGTTAATACTTTTTCACAATTTTCCATCTGACCAAGCCCAGTTTTGTTTGGCTGAATGTGGTTTGACTCTGCCTACCCCTTCGGGGATTATGGGCGTGATGTTATGTATGTATGTATGTATTATTATTCTTAACTACTTGGAGTCAAAAATGTAGGTAATTGAGTTGACTTTGTAATTAAACGTATGAACTACTAGAGATTCTGCCATCACAGAATTTTCCTTGGGTAGAACAATTCCAGTCATAAAAGCCGTAGAGCTTGTACGAAAAGGATCATGAATGTTGAAGAGGCGAGTGAGGTATGTAAGGATCGTGCCATATGGCGTTCGGTTCTCTCTGCCTACCCCGCTAGGGAAGTGGCGTGAAGTTTAGTTAGTTAGTTAGGTAATTCCAAAATTTAAGGACTATCCCTAGGTAAGATTGGGCCAATATTACGGCATTAAAATAATATAGTATCCTTTTATTCGGTAGCACGTGCCGTCCGCAGGACCCGCGTTATCATTCATCGGGAACTTTTAACGTAAACATGAAAACCAACGCGTGTTTACCCTAAAAATGGTCGTTTAGCCATCTATTTATAGATACCCATTATTGTAAGCACTAACGACTTTACTTAGGTTGAGCCTGCTAGCCGGGTATAGGCAATGTTGCGAACCATACTAATATTATAAACACCAAAATAACTCTGTCAATCTGTTTTATTATTGCATAAATTACTCAACCGGTTGTGAAAAATACGCAAATGTATATTCAAGTTCTTAGTTCAGTTTATTGAAATCTGAACTATTTCAGAACTTAAGACATTCTATAGAAAATTCCAGCTATGAAATACTACCTACTAAAGTTTATTTTAAGCAGAAACGCTATCCTGAACTTAGACTGACTGTAACCAAACACGCTAAGCGTTAAAAATAGCCTAAACATTTCTAGATTTAGCGTAAAAGTTGCCTAACGTACAAAGACTTTAATGTAATTTTGTAAAGGAATTCTTACTCGGATTAATTCAGAATCTACTACGTGCAAACAGCAGTAATGATGTTGGTTTACATTTAAAAATAACTTACTAAAATGATAAATAAATATCCGACGATATCACATACATTGATCTGACTCCGAGCTAAGTAGCTAAAGCACTTATGTTACGGATATCATAACCACCAGTAGTATTACAAATATGTATATACGTATATATGTAAATACTTACATATTAGATATTAACACCCAGTATATACATATGTATTTGTAAGTAATACTACTGAACCACCAAGAACAAACACAAGTATTCATCACACGAATGTTTGTCCTGAGCGGGGATCGAACCCACAACTCTTGGCGCATGGGGCAGGGTCACTACCAGCAACCCAAATTGGGTCTTGGCCTCCTATACAAGACTTCACCAACTGGGGTGATGCAGTGCAGGCAGATCTCTGTGAACTGCAAGCCAACAACTGGTGAACCAGAGCGCTGGACCGAGATAGTTGGCGAAGTCTTGTAACATTGCATAACATCAATATAATTCGAAGAGAAAATTCTAATTGTTCCTAACTCATTCATCACTTTAGCCAAAAGAAACGTTCGACTTACAAATTATAGATTCTAACTCAGAAGGTATTCAATCATCCTTATTATGAATTTCAGTTTTAATCTCAGATCACAAGCAAACTCCTATAAAGCTTTATTTTAGGCATTCTAAACATTGTCTCAAAAGCGCTCCTGATCCCGATATCCTTGAAAGATTTTTAACTAACATTGATCATAAGTATGACTGCACTATTTCTAAGCAACCGATCATAATGCATTCTTTTTTATTTTTTTTTCAGGGAAAAGAAAGAGCTGCACCGTTCACCTATAAACGTAATGTGTCTCTAACAGCAAAATCATACATGAAGCACGGAGAAAAGGCTAGAGATGTTTTTAAAAACTAACCAATGGTTTCATCTTATTTATATTTACCATTAAATCTTAGCAGATTATCGTGAAAAATACAATGACGTCGGCCCAGGAAATCCGCCATGAAATATCAAAAAGGCACAACTATAATAAGCCGGTCTGGAGTATTATTGTACTCGCAATTAAGAATCTGTTTGCTTGTTACCGGGACGCAACCTCAGATGTTAATACTGCGGCCAGCGCACCTAATTTCAACTCGCCTGTTAATGTGCATTAACACGACGATAAGAGATATAAAAAAACACAAATATTTTTATGGACGCAGATATGAGTTGATTAAAAAAAAACATGTATAAATAGTCATGTCAAGGATAACATTTTCGTTGACGTAGGGCAGTGCATACGTACCGTTTCATGATTTTAATGACTATTGTTAAATTTGATAGACTCTACTTCACACAAAATGATAACACATACATACATAACATCACGCCCACAATCCCCGAAGGAGTAGGCAGAGTCAAAGGGGCAGCAGGCCCTTCCAACCACATTCAGCCAAAAACAAAACTGAGCCGGATTAGATGGAAAATTCGCCTACACAATCACATACCCAAAACTCGATATACTATTCGTCGCCTTTTACGACATACTAGGCAAGAAACACAGTTGGCACATTATCTTTAAGTCCCAGACCAACATGGGACAATGGGCTGGGTTAGACGGAAAATTGTGAAAAAGTAGTGACAAGTGGCTAGCTCGTCGCCTACACAATTACATCCCCAAAACCCGATATATCATCAGTTGCCTTTTACGACATGCTAGGCAAGAAACACAGTTGGCACATTCTTTTAAGTCCCAGACCAACACGGGACGTAAACATAAACATAGAAAGAAGATATTCACATACAAAAATTTAATTAAACCAGATCTAGATTTTTACCACTCGCCATCATTAACGTCAGCCAGAGCCGTTCGCAACGATACCGCCCCGGTTTTTCCTTGAAAACTGAAGCCACGTGCAACTCACGTTCCAAGTCAATGCTTACACAAATGATAGGCTGGCTTCTCATCGACAGCGGACGTTATTCATTCATAGTTTTTAATCACATACCTCTGTTCAGCATGACATGACATGACACGAACATTCAAATGCATTTACACAACTGCTTATAAATCACTGATCTAGACTTTACTAGTGTTATTGACAAATATTGGTGTTATTTGTTTATGCATAATCTTTGTCCATCTTACCTGTTAAGAGATGAGAAGTGCATTTCTCGGATTAAAAACAGCGACTCTTATAAGCGAGAAGCTGAGGTCATTAGAACTACTCTTTCCAATAATACAAATGCTATGAATGATGATGATTAGATAGTGGATGCGCTTTCTTAACTCTGTAAGTATATGCAAAAAAAAAAGAAGCGTTTAACATTATCTCAGCAGGACAGTAGCAGGACAGTAGTGTATATACAATACAAACATATATAGATCATCCCACCATCCCTGGAAGGGTAAGCAGAGTCAAAAAGGCAGCAAGCCCCTTTAACCGCTTTCGGCCAAAAATTAAACTATGCAGGGTTAGATGGAATTGAGAAAAAGTAGTGACTAGTGACTAGCTCGTCGCTTACAAAACTGTAAAACTCATTGGACTAAAACGGTGACATTTGATCGTCCTTGGGCAGAGCACGCATCCGCCGGTCACTCATCATCTCATCAGCTATCAACCGCCACTACTGTTACGGGACCAACGACGTCATCTTTCGATATACCTGCCGATGAATCTATGACTGTTGGGATTAGCAACGAGGAGAGTAATCAAAGTTATCCAGGGTTTGAAACTGTTCATACTAGCGTAGAGAGGCGAAAATGTTTTTTTTTTCTTGATATAATCCAAATAAAAAATCTTTTACCAATGAAAAGCTACATTACCAGCATGTAACGTAGGCTATATTTTATCCCCGTATTCCCACAGGATCGGAGTCTACGCAAGTTAAGGGGCACTGCTAGTCTAAATTATAATATAAAGAGGAAAGATTTTATTGTTTGTGTGTTTGCATTGAATAGGCTCCGAAACTACTTGACCGATTTAAAAAAATCTTTCACTAATGGAAAGCTACATTATCAGCGAGTAACATAGGCTATATTTTATGTCCGTATGCCTACGGGAACGGAAACTACGCGGGCGAAACCGCAGGGCGCTGCTATATCATACACTTATATTGGTTGATTCTATAGTTAGAAGATACACTTGTGTTATGGAAATCGGACCTTGCTCCCCGCACACAACACCTACCACAGCGGAAATGCTTCCACTCTTGCTATGAACATGTTCTATTAAAATATTATATATGATTGCCGCGACGCAAGTACATCTCGCCTGACGCATTATATTATTAAATAGAGACGCATTTTTGTGATACTCGTTCAAATCACGAATAATTACAAATGGAAAATCAGTTGCGGCCTTGAGGCGCGTGCGAGCGTGACGAGGGTCGCCGTCACACAAAAATTAAACAGAAAGATTCCCCGTTTCACATACATCTTTTTCATAATTAAATTGCGAACAGGGAAAACGTCACTTCGAATTTAACTCGGGTTTTTTCCGGAACACAATTAGATTTAATAGCAGTTGTTAACTCGCTTCTGAACGGGCTCCCGCTTGTTTCAATTCGGCGTAGTTGTTCGTTTCCTTTTAATGCTGTGTTTCGATTGTGACGACACATTCCATGAACGATTTATGTTTAACAGAGATGGCAATCCGCTTTAGATAGCATGCGAAAAAAATTACCTCCTCAATGGAGCATTTAAAAAAAAATACGAAACGTGTTTATTTATTGATGACAGGAGAATTCCCTCAGTCAATATTAATAGTATATAATTTCTCCATACACATATCCAAACACCATTAGACCTAATCCGGGGTTAATTTTCAGACATCCTAAGTCGCCTACCCCTTATATGTGTTAGCCCTGGCTTATTAGTAATGATAGTATGCGCCGCCTAAGGACCAAGAGGGCTCAGGTTCAAATTCCGGGTCGGGCCAAAATTTGTGGCTGGGTATTTCAATATTGAAATTACTCAGTAACAGTCCGAAGTCAGGAAGTTGTCGGTTTTCCGTGCCTCGGAAAGAACGTTAAGCCGTTGATCCTGCGCCTGACCTCTCGCCGGTCATGTCGAATTGCCGTTTCACCGGACTATGAGAGTGAACGAACAGAGAGTGCACCTGTGTTTGCGTACACACTTGTGCACTATAATATCTCCTGCGCAATTGGCTAATCCTCGTTAAGATTGGCCGCCGTGATCAATATTAGGAGAACATTATTATATGTGTTAGCCCAATTAATACTCGTCTATATGTTAACCAAATTCATTCAGTTTAGGGATGTGCCGATAGATCAGTCAATCAGATAACCTACAACTCCAAGCAGAGCTTATTGACACGGAATGCACTCGCTCCGTCGGCAAAGGCACCCGGCGCATCCTTGACATTTGCGGAGACCGAACGCTCCACAAATGTTTGTACGGAGCGCTGTACTAACTGAGGGCTTTTAATTTTGATTAAAAATCAAATTCGCTTTTAATTTAATCTTCATGTTTGCTGTTGAGGTTCCTGTTTAACGACGATAAATAAGAGATCAATTAATTCAACTGACAATCTTGTACGATGCAGATCACAGCGAGCACTATTTATACTACCAAAGATAGCAAACTGAGCCTATCTTATGGAAGTAGTGAAATAAATAAAAATAAATTCTCCAGACTGGCTCACCAACTCCCTAGTTCCAAACTAAGCTTATAAGCTTGTGCTATGAATGGATAGACATACTTAACTAAGTTTATAAACATCCATGACTCGAGTACAAATGTCCATGTTCATCACACGAAACATTTGCCTCTAGCGGGATTCGAACCCGCGTGCCTTGGCTTCGTGGCCAAGATCTCTGACCACTCGACCAACGGGCCTTGTCAAAGTAGTCCCAGTTATCACAACTACACGCGGTTACTTTTTGTAGAGCAACATTATGCAACACGGAAATATATTAGTCAACCACACTGACAGTACATATTTGACAGCCGCATCTACTAGCAACACATTACTTTCTGTTAACGAATGTTGCGTAGTAATTAAATACTATAAGTAGTTTGTATTCAAATATGATTCATAAAATTTTATTTTAATTTTTAGTTTTTAAATTTTGCTCCACGAAATTTAGGGTTATTCCACAAATCCCCACTTTTCCCATGAATAGAGATTTTCCAATAATCCCCATGGATGGGGAAAGTCGTTGTGGATCTGAGGAATAACCCAAAAATACATTAAAGATCCACGCTATTACTCTCTCGGCGACATTGGTTAGATTTTACCGTTGCAATTTTACTATTAATACACATAATCTACTCTTCACCAGACCTCAACAGTCACAAACGGCCTAAACGTCATTAAGGTCACATTGACACATAGCAGAAGTGTCACATAACCCATTTTTGACAAATTACAGCTTAAATCGCTCCTCCAATGGCCAAAGCTAACGTTGGCCTAAGTGCAATTTGGAATGACCTTTTGTCCTACAGTATTGACTGTTACAATGCGCGCACTGCTAACGATAATGCATATATATTTGTTGAAGTATTGATAGAACTATGCAGCTTGTATAATACTACAAACAGGTCAGACTGAACTTAAGCACAGTTAACCACCAAGTTAGTAAAGTCTACAAGATTTTTTGCTCCAACATTTTTGTGTAAATATCGACCACGACTCATATCAAACTTAACTCAAGAGCGATGGTAGCTCAACGGTAAGGACACGCGCCTCTTAACCGAGGAGTGCGGATTCAAATCCGGGCACGTACCTCTGGATTTTTCAAATCTACTAGCTCGACGGTGAGGAAAAACATCGTGATGAAACCTGCAAATTCAAACAACTTTGGATTTGTAACCACGATCCAAAAATTGTCTGGTTCCCCTATCTTAGGGTTAGGAAGGTCAGATCGGCAGTCGCTTCAATGTAATTATCAGACTCGCTAAATCCTGGATCTTGGTCTAAGCGGACCTCGTCTAAGCACGAAACATAACGCTAGGAAGATGACTCATATCAAACTTATTGTGATATATTTGCAGATCCATAGCTATTTTAATGTGCCGATTTCCTTAGGCGGTGTTAATGGAATAGATACTTCCATTTTCAAGACCAGCTCCTTAAAGGGACTTCTAACTTTAAAAAGCTAACAAAAAACTGAAATTCCTATCAGCAGTCTGTTATAACGCGTCCAAAAGAATTTATATGCCTTTCGATCATAATCATTTTCACTTAACAACCTTTTTAATTGATTACACAATAGGCACTTCATTTTAGTATTTGCGTATTAAACAGAGTCAGTAACGAGACAAAGAGGCGGTAATACGCCTTGTGGGCGTTAAGAAGATCTAGGTCGGTAAATTTATCACAAATAACCTCTCACAAGAAAACTGATTAGTTGATGTTCTGAATATTAAATAAGGTATTTAAGTTATTTAAGGTATTTTTTATCTTTGAGGTTGTTTTTATCAACTTTAAAGACGCAATGAAGTTTTGCCCCATGTTGGTCTAAGACTCGAAAAAGATGTGCCAACTGTGTTCCTTACCTAGCATGTCGCAAAAGCCGACTAATCGTGTATTGGGTCAGGTTTGTAGGCGACGAGCTTGACACTTGTCTCTACTCTTTCAGAATTTTCCATTAACTCAGCCCAGTTTTATTTTTGGCTGAGAATAGTTAAAGCGGCTTGCTGTCCCTTTGACTACCTCTTTGGGGATTGCAGGCGTGATCATACATATGTTGGAAGTGTTTCCTCTGAGCTCAACATCATCATCATCATCTTCCTAGCGTTATGTCCCGTGCTTAGACGGGGTCCGCTTAGACCATGATTCAGGATTTTAGCGAGTCTGGTAATTACATTGAAGCGACTGCCGATCTGACCTACATAAACCTAAGATAGGGGAACCAGACAATTTTTGGATCATGGTTACAAATCCAAAGTTGTTTGAATTTGCAAGTTCCATCACGATGTTTTCCTTCACCGTCGAGCTAGTGGTATAAATACGTACATAGACTTAAAAAATCCAGAGGTAAGTGCCCGGGTGCGAACCCACACTCCTCGGTTAAGAGGCGCGTGTCCTTACCATTGAGCTCAACATATCTTCATGCAGCAAATATGGGCTCAGGGTGTCCCGTTTTGATATGTTATTTTAAGCCGTGAAAATAATTTCACTAACGCGTTGTATTCAATAGTGTGCGTGGTTTGGCGACTTTTCATGGAAAATTTATACTGTCTCTCTCAGAGCTCGTCGACTAATGAAGCACTTGCACTTTTCCTATAAACAACATATATCTTACAAACAAACATAGCATCACGCCCATAATCCCCGAATGGGGTAGGCAGAATCAAAGGGGCAGCAGGCCCAACCACATTCAGCCAAAAACAAAACTGGGCTGGGTTAGATGGAAAATTGTGAAAAAGTAGTGACAAGTGGCTAGCTCGTCGCCTACACAATCACACACCCAAAACCCCATATACCATTAGTCGCCCTTTACGACATGCTAGGCAAGAAACATAGTTGGCACATTATTTTTAAGTCCCAGACCAATATTTATCTTCCGACTAAAAAAAAATATTTCGCTGTATTATAAAACATAAATTAACACCAATTACATGCTAGCGTCCCTCGAAATCGTAGTGCAAATAGAGTTACAAAACGAATAACGCTCACTAATGCCAGGCGGTTTGTTCAGCGAACGGGATAATCCATGGTCCCTGCCCAATAGTTCGGCTGTGGCACCCGCTTGTCCAAACACGGGATCATCGGTGAGATAGCGATTAGGGTAATTTATTTGTTATGTTTTCGATAGCCGGCTCGTTGATGAGGGTGATGGCGAAAGTGGAAACAAAATTGGTAATATCTTCCGTCTCGTAGGCTCAGGTCGTTCATCAGAGTTAAGTGGCGACGGAACGGAAACGGAATTATTATTAATGTCTTCAGTAATGCAATCTTACGGAAAAGTAATTATTAATGTTAAAATATTCTAGATGAATTAATAAACAAATATATATATACATTTCGGTGAATTAGGAATCTTAATTCGAAAGGGATGACAAAAAATTTCCTTTTAGTTAATTTACAATCAATAGCACTATTTGTTAAGTCAAAGAAATGGAATTGCAACAAAAATGCAGAAAATAAAATTATAGTATATACCACATTTGATATTTTTGTATTTGGAAACCTAAGATGCAATTGCTTCCAAGTAGTCTTAAAAGTAGACATCAAATAAAAGTAGTTAGAAACAATTGCAGCCCGTACCAATCTCTTAAACTTACAAAGAAATAACAAATCACTCATCGTTCCACCATAAAGCAAATAAAATGGTTGTGTTCAATGTAAATTCACATGAGAAATAAACCCAGTAAAACATTCTAATTATTTACAAAGCACGAAACGGAGAGCTGCGTCCTCGCAACCAAAATTTTCGGTAAAATTACCCAAAAACCCTGCATGCACTTTACGTGCACAAATGAGCTCAAAGTAAATGCGAGACTGCAGGATTACGACACATTATGCGCATCATTAAACGCGCCGAACGCGTGGGGCGCCACTGCGAGCGGTTTTGAGATACATTAGTTAGAAACGTGGACAGACGCGATGTTTTGATGGCCTGACATAGAAAATTTGGTCTATCACTTCTCCTGCCTCGCTTTGTATTTCCGCAATTCTTCGAACTCAAACATTTTCAATGATCCAGCTCCTGTCCAAATTTATAAAAAAAAACATATGCCAGTAACAACCACAGGCAACGGTGGTAAATATTTAAGAAGAGGTGAGTATAATATTACGACGCCGTCCAATTATAGGACAAAACAATTCGGTCGAGTGGCGAAAGAAAACGAAACTAAAGAAGAAAAAGCAAAGTTACGAAGACTGAGGCAAATCTTTTTACGATAACAACAAAAACAAGTCTATAAACAGAAGAGAGGAAGGCGAATACAAAAGGTGTTGGAGGTGAAATTCACGCCTCGCAATTTATACGGGCGATGAAAAGGACACCATAAATTAAATGCATTAAATGTTTGCATTAAATGTTCGACTACATCACATACATTGATCTGACACCGAGGTAAGTAGCTTAAGCACTTGTGTTACGGACATCAGAATCAACAGTGGTATTACAAATATATACTTAAATATTGGATATTAACACCCAGACACAGAACAAACACAAATATTCATCATACAAATATTTGTCCTGGGTGGGAATTGAACCCACAACTCTTGGCGCATGGGGCAGGGTCACTACCGAATGCGCCATCGAGCTTGTCATAGCAATACTCGAGTTTAGTTTTCATCGACTGAGCTGATTTTTTGTTACCTGATCAGCTAAAAGTAAGGCATATTACAGGCATCGTTACTCAGTAGATAGAGATAGTTGTTCAGTGCGTTGTCCTTTGGTAAAACCTAATGCCTTAACCAAAACTCGAACTCACACATAAACCTTTGGTTTCGGCCGATATTTGGCTGAAACCAAAGGCTAAGTAAGTGCCGAAGATTATCCAATTTTATTTTTAATTTATTCTAATCATCTGTCATCAATAAGACACTGTTTATACTTTAATCAACACTACTTTTTTTTTAATTTTCCATGTAACACAGCCCATTGTCCCATGTTGGTCTTGGACTTAAAAAGAATGTGTCAACTGTGTTTCTTGCCTAGCATGTCGTAAAAGGCGACTAATGGTATGGGGTTTTGGGTATATGACATTCACATACCCAAAACCCCATATACCATTAGTATTAGTGGGCGACGAGCTAGCTACTTGTCACTACTTTTTCACAATTTTCTATCTAACCCAGCCCTATTTTGTTTTTGGCTGAATTTGGTTAAAAGGGCCTGCTGCCCCTTTGACTCTGCTAACCCTTCGGGCATTATGGGCGTGATGTTATTTATTTATTTATTTTATTTATTTAACCAACATACCTAACCATAGAGAATAAAAATAGTTTCACATTTTATCAAATCCAGAACTGATTTTTAGAACTAAACTAAAATAATCAAGCTAATATCCGTCCGGGTTTCCCCGGATTTGTCCTAGTTTAGAGGGCATCCGGGGAGCGTCCGGGCGGGGCTTCATTTGTAGTCCGGGTTTAAAAATGTAAAGTCTTGGACCACCTCGACACAATCACTGTGCCCGCACACCGCAATCAACCGACTAACCGACCCGCTAAATTCATCAACATTTTCAACTGTATTTTATTACACTGACTATGTTTAAAAAAATCTGTTGATATGTTCGGGTTCTGGGCTCTAAAATCCGGGGTTTTCACGCGTTTTGTCCTGGTTGCCAAATTTTGGAGATGGCAACCCTAATATCTATGAACACGATTCAAAAGCCACTGTCACCGGCACCAAGCCCCACGCGCACAAAACTCGATCACGAAACGGCTGCGTAATGCAAAAATCGTGATTCACACTGTCCCATCCACACGTTTGTTTGATTACTGTTTATAATCCACCATTATTTTAATAAGTGGTAAAACCTAGTCGACCGAATAGCATCTCAACGACTCAAAAACGAACTTAATGCACACGCAACAAGTCACAAAATCGAATGGCGAACGACGCCGTAAAGGATTTATATGTGTTTTTTATTGAATTACATTTTCGCGGTTATAGTAACGAGAGTGTACCGTTCTCTAGAAGAGCTTGTTATATGTAATTCTGCGGTGGCAGTTGTGCATTAAACGAGTGTTTGCCATCCATTGTTCTGCTCACATAAATATCATGGAAACAATAATCTTGTTGGTGTTTTAACCGCAAGTCTATTGGCCAATTTGGTTGCCTTATACGTAATTACGATGGGTAACCTTTCTACTTGTTGGCTCCAACAGTAATCTGGTCTCGCAACTTCATTATTTGTCGTATTTTCAACCGATAAGCATGCATGAAACTAATACTATACATAAAAAGATTGACAATCGCAGAAGAAGAAGAAGTTATGATAGCTCAATGACACGCATCTCATATCTGAAGAGTGCGGGATCAATCCAGGTCACTTCCATATTATTATTATTTTTTCATATATATTTCTTTATACTACTAGTTCGGCGGTGAAGGAAAACATCGTGATGAAACCTGCATACTGCAATAACTATGAATGTGTAAAAAACATCCAAAATGTCCGGTTTCCTACATATGATCTACGGAAGCTAGTCGCTTCAGTAGAAGATGATGTGCCAAAGATGGAAATGACATGAGCCCTTTTCATAGCAAAGGAAGGATGAACTCTATGTTTGTTCCCACGGAAAATATGTGTCTTACTGCAATTTGATATCAATTACTGCATTAACCAAAGATAAACAAAGTCTCTGATTATGTTAGAGGAAAAGATATAAATAAAAATAAAAAAACTGCATTAACCAACTAAACATCACGCCAGAAGGATCTTGAATGTTGAAGAATCAAGTAAAGTGTGTAAGGACCGTGCCATATGGCGTTCGCTTCGCTAGGGAAGGGGCGCGAAATTAACTGCACTAATACTCTCAAAATGCTTTCATCGATAATTACTCCAGCAAAGAAATAATAAGCTTTGATTTCGGAATCACGATTTCTATAAAACCATCTACACGGTTTTAGGTATAACGAAAAAGGGTTGCTTTGAACAGGAGGTCTACATTTGCCATATATCAGAACTTAATAGCAGCTGTGGCTAAGTTTACTATTGAAATGTATGTGAATGGGATATGTTTATAAAATGAGCTTTGATAAATAAGATGACTTTAATGTCGGAATGACAATTAATGAGTGGTAGCAGACATGGATTGAGTAACTCTTTGAAAAGATATTCAGTTATAATGGAATGTTTTAAAAGCGCTGTATATTTACTACGGGAACCCTTTTTAACATCACGCGTGTTATACCCGAAGGGGTAGGTAGAGTGAAAAGGGCAGTGAGCCCCTTTAACCACATTCAGCGAAAAAAAAGTGCTCTGGATTTGATGGAAAATTGTGAAAATTGGTGACTAGTGGTTAGCTCGTTGCCTACACGATCACATACCCAAATCTCAAGAGATAAAATCTGGACATACTATAAATCTGACAGTTCAGTACAATTATTTCGTAGTTTTATTCAATCAGAACACAACGTTTTTACGATCACCTGTATTTTCTTTTAGTTTAACGGGTCCTACTTTTCGGGTGCCACCCCAATATGGAACTAAACATATACCACAGCCACCGATGACGTCACCATCCGCGCAATAATTAATCGCATCTCCATAACAATACGTCACGGAACCAATTACCCGATCCTCCGCAAACAATCCACGCCGACGTCACCCGCTGATCAAACGTTATTCGATTAATTAAGTACATTCACGTACAATGCCGCCAGATATGCGTGGACCGGTATAAAAGGTCTATTTATATCCTGCCCATTGATGATAACTTTATATGCAGGGGCGTTATGAAGGGTCTAGGGATGGGGAACCATTGGTTCGTGTATCATAATTGGCACTTAAGAAAATATGTTAGGCATGCAATTTCTTTGACATCTTATTTATACATACATACATAGGCTACATAGCATCACGCCCATAATCGTCGAAGGGGTAGGCAGAGTCAAATGCCTCTTGGTTGTATGTGGTTAAAGATAAAAAACCATCATTCAACCAAAAACAAAACTGAGCTGGGTTAGATGGAACATTGGGAAAAAGTAGTGACAAATGGCTAGCTCGTCGCCTATTTAGTAACAAAGATTTTTCATGCTTAAAGCAACTCCTTCACTCGGCATATGAGAAATCAATTAGATTTAAATGTTAGAATCTTTGCCACGCCTCTCCAAAAAGGCTCGCCATCTCCGGCTTAGACGCGAGCTGTGTGTGCACTGTAGCTCACCAGCTCAGGGGGCCTCAGGGCCCAATGTTCGTTCTTGTTCCTCCCTTCCTACCTTCTTATTAAGACAAAGCCAAAAAAATAGTATATCTACTTAGCGGTCATCAAATGTTGATTGTTTGTTTGTCTATCTCAGCACACGCCGCGACCTCAACTGTATTCTACTAATTAAACTTGTCAAGGTTCCACTTGTGAGGTTTCTCTAAATAAACACTCCAAATCGTACTGTAAAATCAGCTGGGACATTATTATTGATATAAATTACTTTTGATATCTATGATACGACAAGCTCGATGGCGCATTCGGTAGTGACCCTGCCCCATGCGCCAAGAGTTGTGGGTTCGATCCCCACCCAGGACAAATATTCGTGTGATGAATACTTGTGTTTGTTCTGTGTCTGGGTGTTAATATTCAATATTTAAGTATATATTTGATACCACTGTTGATTCTGATATCCGTAACACAAGTGCTTAAGCTACTTACCTCAGAGTCAGATCAATGTATGTGATGTAGTCTGATACTTATTATTATATTTATTATGATGGTCCCATGATGATTTGAGACTTAAAAATAATGTAATAGATATACAAAAAAATCTAGCTTCATTCTAACAGGCTCAATAGGTGAACGGACTAAAAAATCTATTTAGTCCGTCAGTTAGATTATAAAAAAATATTTAACACGTATTTTTTAATTTATTTGTCAAACAAACACTGGCGAAGACAAAGCTAATAAATGGGTGTGACGTCACACGTAGGTAATTTTTTTACTTACAAGTAACGTCGCAAGCCTCTTCTCTTAAATGTTGATGCTATTTATCTTTGTATTTTTTTGTTATCTTGATAAAGCAAAAAGGCTGTGTCTTGTATTTTTGTATAATCTAACTGATGGACTAAAGAAAATGATATTTTTTTGACCCAGTACTGTCCCCTATTCTGGTTTCAGGTTTATCGGGAGGTATTTTAACTGTCAGAACTCTTAATGGAAATATACGTACATATATCCCATACCCCGATCGTGGTGTTCACATTCCCTTAGGATAGGATATCTCTCAAATCAGTGTCTAAATAACATTAATTTATGTAAAGTGTCGTCCATGGTTTACATTCTTCGTGTTCTATGAGCTGTCTCCTTTAGTTATGTGAACACTCGCATATCGTTGGCATATTCTAAAGATGATTGCTATTTAAACTAGACTCTATGTCTGAATATTCCGATTCATTTCTAATAACATAGTAGGTATAAATGAATCAGTCGGTCTGCGATTAAATTAAAGTGATTGCCATCT
Organism: Glyphodes perspectalis; assembly: GCA_951394215.1. Taxonomy (NCBI): domain Eukaryota; kingdom Metazoa; phylum Arthropoda; class Insecta; order Lepidoptera; family Crambidae; genus Glyphodes; species Glyphodes perspectalis. The sequence goes on along the minus strand of OX596204.1, from coordinate 1,741,608 downwards.
GACCTCCGTAACCCTTAGACAGATAACAGACAAATTGAATTACAATTATCTGAATGTGAAGGCTTTCTCAGCTGGTGGTATCAATTGAAAAGATTGAAGCTTTCTTTTCAAAATAAAACCGTAATGTGACTTAAAGTTTAAACATCATGTTGCGGAGTTTTGCGCGTAATGCTTTAAAAACTTTATTTAAAAAAGATTTATTTTGCAACCAGTTATCAAGAATTTTAGTATTAAGTAAGTATTTTATTAAACACATATTATTAACTCTTTGTTAAGTTTTAATAGCTAAACTGGACAATATTTTAGTCTGTGTTTACATTAATAGAATCTGCGTTTACTTTTTATTTATTTACTGTTCTTTATACATTCTTCAATCAATAAACGCTACATTTCTTACTTTCTTCATTCACACTGAACCCGTTGACATCACCAGCAATCCGCTAACTCACTCACTACGCACAAGAGTTCAGCGGAACCACGCTTCTCCCGAAGATACGTAGTTACTACCGCAAACATAACTAATTTGATTACCCGCTTGAGGCGCAATAGACCCGGCAAAACAACCAGGCGTGAATCGCTAATAATAAGCACCGTACTTGAGGGACAAATGTGGGACTTTACGAAATAAGGGGACATATTATGTGGACAAAAAGTAGGGCGCCACGGTAAATTGCTAATAATATCCGTGGCGTGTTTACCAACTAACAAATTGCTATATGGGTTAGGACAAATGTGGGACATCATACAAATTATTAGGAGATTCGTGTGGAAATAACGTCAGATGAGATATTTAACGTAATTGTCATCATTTTCTTAGCGGTATATTTCATTAATTTCGGGGTCGGTTAAGACCATGTTAGTTTTAGCGAGTAACCCTTGGAAAGAGCTCTTGAATTTAAACTAATGCGAGTATCCTGACACTAGGGCTACAACCGCGTTTTATTACTTTACTTTACTCAAATATATGGCAAATATAATATTTCAGGAGATAAATCTGCTGGTCCCATGTTGGTCTAGGACTTAAAAATAATGTGCCAACTGTGTTTCTTGCCTAGCATGTCATAAAAGGCGACTAATTGTTTAAAAGGTTTTGGGTATATGATTTTGTAGGCGACGAGCTAACCAGTTGTCATTACTATTTCACAATTTTCCGTCTAACCCTTGTCCCATGTTGGTCTGGGACTTAAATAGAATATGCCAACTGTGTTTCTTGCCTAACATGTCATAAAAGGGGACTAATTGTATATGGGATTTTGGATATTCGATTGTGTAGGCGACAAGCTAGCCATTTGTCTCTATTTTTTCATAATTTTCCATCTAACCAAGCCCAGATTTATTTTTGCCTGAATGTGTATAGATGGGCCTGCTGCCCCTTTGACTCTGCCTTCCCCTTCGGGGAGTGTATGTAAATCTTCTGGTATTTTGTTGTTGTTTTTATGTTTGGTCAACCACCAAAGATTACGAACAGCCATTAGGCGTCAGTATGTCTTATTTAACGACTGCGGTCTAGTGAAAGCACCCGATACTGATTTCTTGTTTTACTTTCAGAACATGTAAAAGAAGTTTGGAAATGTTACCAGAAACGAGGAATCGGATAGTGCTACGCCTTTAAATACATTTAACAAGCGCAATTGTCCGGTGAAAAAAATTTTTAAGGAATCGTAAAAATGTGCATTGAAATTTATTTTTGCAGTTTAAAAATAAAAGGGAATTATTACTATTTATTTACTTTGCCTTTTTAAATTTCACGACCCATATATGGTACAAAAGATTACTGAGTGTATCTGACGTACTTTCGGAAACATATTCTCACTTCATTGCCGCCCGTTCTAAGGGTAACAATCTTCTGTTTAGCCAATCTGAATCACACAAAGGGGATTTACACAAACTTCGAGAGCTACGATTGAAAGAGACGTTTGAAAGAATACAAGTACTTGTGTAAACATCAGCCGCCCTTGAGGATACATCCGCCAACGCATTATCGATTTTCCATGTACATAGATTCGTCTACAATAAGGCTTCGTTGTCCACACCACCTTCGCTAAAACATGACATAACACATAATCACAAGCCAGGGAAAGTGGCTCTTATTACCGGCAGATATGGTCGTTAATTGGATTATGGCGGGCGGCGTTTGAGACGCGGCCGTAAGAGGTACAAGCGGCTAGGTGGTGACCGACTGTTGGTAATTAAGTATATGGGCATTAGTGTCCCGCGACCTTGCAGGAGATTCGTTCCACAAGACGAAGGCAAACACTAGACGTGTGCATCAGCAAAAATCAAAGTCAACTCAGGCGTAGATCACTGCGCCAGCTCATTGGGTTAACACAAATTGCCTTGGCGCAGTAAATAGAACGAGCCGAAGACTTGAAGAGATAAGTGCGGCACTTTACGCATTCTACCGGTGTGCTTTGTGCTAACGCCTTTTGAAGAGATGAGTTAGCACATGACTGAGTCAGCGCAATAATGTAGCGCAGTGTTGCCCAAATCTCAAACAAAGAACACATCGGAGCCAATATGAAAGTGAAAGTAGCACTCGTCTATAGAAACGAGTTTATTATGGAACCGAATCCGAGAACGCGAGTGAAAAATTTACTATTACGTGCATTTGTAATCGAGTTGATATTTTTTTATTGGCGGAGCACAGCGGCCTAATGAAAGTCAAACATCATCTTCCTAGCGTTATGTCCCGTGCTTAGACGGGGTCCGCTTAGACCACGATCTAGAATTTAGTGAGTCTGGTAATTACATTGAAGCGACTGCCGACCTGACCCTTGTAACCCTAAGATAGGGGAACCAGACAATTTTTGGATCATGGTTACAAATTCAAAGTTGTTTAAATTTGCAGGTTCCATCACGATGTTTTCCCTCACCGTCGAGCTGGTAGTATAAATATGAACATAGATTTGAAAAATCTAGAGGTACATGCCCGAGTTTGAATCCGCACTCCTCGGTTAAGAAGCGCGTGTCCTTACCATTGAGCTACCACCGCTCCACTAATGAAAGTCAAACGTGGGTCCATAATACACCTGTGAATATTTCAAGCATTCATCTATGTTCATGAGGTTTAAGCCCACTAATAAAATTCAAACATACAGATGGACGGGCAAATCACGAAGAGTCACTCACAAATTCCTGTTGGCACCTTTTGAGAGCAGACCTCTAAAAATATACAAACACTACACCTATAGGCAATTGACATTCCCTGATATACTAAATATTTTTCACACATTCCCTAAGTATGCTATATAGAACTGAACTGTATAAGCTCTCTTCTTAGACTTTCGTAATTCTTTTTAAAGAGTACTGCAGGGTCAACAATTTTAAACACAAATAATACAGTTATATTGTCAGTATATAGATACATACATTGATACATAACACACAAATGGTTTTCGTAAGGCAACCTCAAATTGCTTATGTTCAGAATACAAAAGTTTTCAATACACCTACACAAATTGTTACCCCACACGCTCTTTGTCGAAATCAATTTATATTTGGTTACATCAAACTAATGACCTCACGATTTCCTTCACAATTGACAGGCCCGTCGGTCGAGTAGTAAGTCGCTAGGGGCAAATATTTCGTGTGATGAACATGGACATTTGTACTCGAGTTATGGATGTTAACGTATTTAAGTATGTCTATCCGTTCACCTAGAACAGCTCTCCTGATGAACCGCCCATTACGAAAAAATAGTCGGATGAGCAAGCTTGCAGTCACTTTGAAAGAGCATTTCATTTGTCTGAGAGGAAGAAGAGAACCAGTGCCTTTACGAGTGAGGGATTCTCGAATACTCCAATCATCCATTGGACGCAAAGCAGTGGATTGTGCATCTCCTCATCGCGCATCATCATCATAAATGCGTAGGGTAAGCTTATAGCTTAGTTTGGAACTAGGGAATCGGTGTGTCAGTCCGGAAAATTAAAAAAAAATTAAGCTACATTCTCAAATTCTACTATGCGAAGGTAGGTATAATCAGTCACCGTGTCCTTTCGTAATATCAGAGTGCATCCACATTTTACTTCAAAACCAATCCATCAAGAACTAAGTGGTTTACCGACCGCTTTCAACATCGTAACATAACAATTCCATTTCAAATCATCATATCGAGTAATTCCATTTAAACAGAAAAAACATTGACTACGACCGTTCAGGCGGGCGTTTCATTGGAAGAATAAACAGAATCGTTCGGGTTCAGCATTTGGCGGTTGAAACGTAAACGAAAATGTCGTTGGAAATTAACAAAGCGCGAAATATTTTACGTTCGCCCACGCGAAAACTCGCGAATTCGCGTTCGGCGACTAAATCACACTTGGGCGAATTTAATTCGACAATTTAGTGAAGCGCCGTGAATCACATCCGACACTTCAATTGCAAAGTAAAATCGGACTCCAATAACCACTCCTTCGTAAAACAATGTTGCGTAAACGCAACATATGATTTTAAATTTAAACATTGCAAGAAATTTTCAAGTTACGCACTACAGAGAATACAAGTGGTTTGGTGAAAGGTAAGTTGAAAGGAGATGTAGTACCCGTCAATGACCACTATTACCATAAGACGGTTTGACCAGAAAATACAAGGAAATGAACGTGAGAAACGGACTCTCACACCCACAAAATACGGTACTCACGGATTTTACAAGCTAGTTATCATCTCACTAGCGTTAAGTACAGTAATCAAGGATATATTACTTATCCTTAAGTTAACGAAGCTGATAATTTTTTATAGTTGAGTATCAGACGACATCACATACATTGATCTGACTCCGATGTAAGTAGCTTAAGCACTTGTGTTACGGATATCAGAATTAACAGTGGTATTACAAATATATACTTAAATATTAAATATTAACACCCAAACACACGTATTCATCATACGAATATTTGTCCTGGGTGGGGATCGAACCCACAACTCTTGGCGCATTGGGCAGGGTCACTACCGTATGCGCCATCGAGCTTGTCATCGAGATTATAACTAGTACAAAATAAACTAAGTCCTACACATATTTTTTTAATATTTCCTCATGATATTTTCCTGCAGCATCTAGTTAGTGGTATTTTAGGTTTTAAAACGTGATCTAGTTGCCAGCTCCTATAAAACTATGATCAAAGACGGTACATAACACACTAAGCAAATGAAGATCACAACCAAAAAGTTTAGTTGCGAAATGTAGTAATATTAAGATTTTCGAGAATATCTATTCTAACATTACTTGCCTATATATACTTATCTACTACATTAGAAAAGGCGTATGTCCAGCAGAGGTCGAATATAGTCTGATGATTACGGTAACTATAATATACGTACTTTATAAGTCCCATTTTCACTACAATTCCTCTGTACCAATTACGGCTAACATATGGCACGCGAGCAATTCAGCTAGTCATTATAAATTGTAATACACGGACAGACAACTGACAATCCGCATTATCTTAGTCGCAAGAAAACACGACTATGTTACATTTGCTGCCCTACATTGTTAATATCAAACTTCTATTAACAATTCCGTAATACATATTGATTTCTCTCTTCCTAGCATTATGTATGGCGCTTAGTCGACGTCCGCTTAGACCATGATCCAGGATTTAGCAAGCCTGGTATTACATTGAAGCGCCGGGCTATCTGACCTTCGTAAGCCAAAATAGGTACCAACCAGACAAATTGGGTAATAGTTACACGTCCATAATATAACATTGGACGTACAGGTTTCATCACATTTTTTCGCTTAACTTCGAACAAATGGAGTTAATCCATCATCTTCCTAGCGTTATGTCCCGTGCTTAGACGGGGTCCGCTTAGACCATGATCCAGGATTTAGCGGGTCTGGTAATTACATTGAAGCGACTGCCGATCTGACCTTCGTAACCCTAAGATAGGGGAACCAGACAATTTTTGGATAATGGTTACAAATCCAATGTTATTTGAATTTGCAGGTTTCATCACGATGTTTTCCCCTGACCGTCGAGCTAGTGGTATAAATACGTACATAGATTTGAAAAATCCAGAGGTACGTGCCCGGGTTTGAACCCGCACTTCTCGGTTAAGAGGCGCGTGTCCTTACCATTGAGCTACCACCGATGGAGTTAATCCATACTTAGATTTAAAAAGTCTAGCGGTACGTTCCCGTGTTTGAACCAGCACCTCTCGTATACGAGACACATGTCCTTACGATTAACTCCACTTTTCTTTTTTTCTCTTTTACCACGACGATTTGTCCCGTTTTTATATAAAAATCAATTTGATTTGCCTGTATCTATACCAATATATAAAGCTGAAGAGTTTGTTTGGTTGAACGCGCTTATCTCAGGAACTACTGGACCGAATGGAAAAATATTTTTCTGTCGTACAGTTCTTTCATCGAAGAAGGATATAGGCTATATAACATTTACCATAAAGGCGGGTAAAACTGCGGGCAAAGCTAGTAATTATACAAAAAAAATCCACAAGACCATTAACATACGCGTTTCATTTTACGATCCGCACCACTGTGCCCTTGGTCCCAGGACAAATGAATTGGTTATTTAAAGGACAAAATGGCTGGAGCCTTTAATAAATGAGATGCGGCCCTTGTTTAAAGATAAATTCAGTTTTAATATCCCGCCCTCTATTTTAGCGTATTCGAGCAGGGATTATTTCATTAAACAATTATGGCTTCATTCAGATTGTGTTACGAGTAAACTAGAGTTGTACCTATATGTTGGTGGGAGTAAAGGCCGCAACATTGATGAGCAACGTGTTGGCGAAGGAGACGGTTGTTGTTATGGTGTAAGTGATGGTGATTGAATAATAAAATATGATTTGTTTACGGTGTAAACGCACAATGGCAAAGTGTGAAGTGCGTATCTTGATCCTAACTAATTAACTAACTTGATGCGATTTACCATGCATAGGCAGAGACACCTCCGTCGCTTTATTGTACATACATATAGGTATAACATCACGCACATAATCCCCGAAGGGGTAGGCAGAGACAAAGAGGCAGCAAGCCCAATTAACCACATCAGCCAAAAATAAAACTGGGCTGGGTTAGATGGAAATGTGAAAAAGTAGTGACAAGTGGCTAGCTCGTCGCCTAGCTTCATTATGCTTTTTACAATCCATTGTTAATTTCAAATTATTAATATTATTTTTATTATTTATTACCATATAAGGTTCAAAGTTATCAAGGTGACTTAAAACACGCACGTCAATGTGACGGGTGTGTTAAAATGTATAATTGTCTATGGATTCAAACCGGGCATGGATTTATGAAACTAGGTCGATGATGAAGAAGATAATTGGTGGAAAATGGGACACAATAAATCTATTAACCATGATCCAATTTGTCGGAATTCTCTAACTCAGGATAACAAACATCAGGTATGCAGTAGCCAGATCACTAGACTCGCTAATTCCTGGATCATGGTCTAAGTGGACCCCTCTTAGCTCGGGCTAGACCTAAAAAGATGAAGATGAGTCTTTAATCCTTAAAATAATGATGCTGCAGAAACCAGTGGTGTAGCGTGGTGGGGGCACGGGGGCGGTCCGCACTTTTTTGGGGGCGGCAAATTTCAAATAACTGTTCAACTTTTAAAGATTTATTTAGTATTTATTATATTCGGTCCTGGGTTACAATTTTCGTGGGACGGCGGAAAACCGAGCCCCCCCTCGTAGCGGAAAAATGTGCAGAAACCTACGCTACGCCACTGTCAATATTACCTCAAGTATTACCTCAGCCGATACTAGTACTTGCTCGTAGAATCGTAAACAACAAGATAATGAGTTAAAAGTCATCAATCAACCACATGAATACAAGCAACAGCGGCAGAAGTAAGTCACCCAAACACGGCACCAATAGGCCTTATCTTTTATAAATAGACCGCTTTTGTTGCCTTCAGTGAGTAAATAGCTTTATTTACCTTGGATAGCGCGAGATTTATTTGTGATCGTATCGGAGGTCATTACTTTTGGCCGGTGTAATGATATTGTCGATATTGTAACCGTTAGAGCCTTTGTGATCGATGGTACAGTTCGCAGATCCGTTGAAAGATCCCACCTTTATATTTACGGACAACCTTTGATTTAAGGTTGATATAAAGTATACAATTTTATTAATAAAACCTCCTTGATTATTGGTTGATGAAATATAAACATGGTCGTATATTTTTGGCCTGTACAAGAAAATAATCATTGTTAGTTTTTTGTTGGTATTTTCATCTGTTTTTTTTTTAATTTCTACAAAGACAATACCGCGTTTTTCGCAAATTTAAATGTAGGAAGAAAGTAATTTTATCAACAATACATGTTTTTTTCTTGGAAATACAGCAGTCTTTAAAAAAAACATTAATTACAAAAGAATCTACACTTTACAAAAAAACATTCCCATAACATCATTATTTATCATCAGTCAAAGCCTGTTCACAGTGTTCACGCTGTCCCAAACAATAAAAATCTTCTTTCTTACAACACGATTTAATATTCAAACGGTATTTAATAAAAAAAAACATGTAAACACAAAATAACTCCAATAAAACTGTCTGTCTGTCACAACACCGATCATTTATAAGGAATATTCACTAACACCTCGGGCGAGGATTCCTAGCCGAGTAATATTGCTTTATCTAGCAGCAGCTGACAGCCCAACGAATTCCGGAAAAAATATTACATTTCCAACGCGCACAGATTTCGATATTAAAATCCAACCGTCTTTACTCACCTTCGAGTAAGTCGGATAACAAATAAGTTACCTGTGGGCATATTTGTTAAATATTATTCTAGTTATTATATTTATTATTATAACATGCAAAATTTGGAACGAGTAGGTGCCATTTATAACGACTTTACTATTAAACGATACCTTATCAGATTTCTAGTTTGTGTAAAAAGTCGAAATACAATTATCAGAATTTCCGGACATTTTGTCAGATTATAATTAGATTTTTTTTAAAGTGATCTAGTATAGATTAGTTAACTAAAGTTAACTGTACACATTCGAAGACAGCTCAATCATCTACAATACTATTTGAAAGTGTGTCGAGTGTCTGTTTTATATATGTATATTTCAATACACTTATGTCAATATTTGTAATAAATGTTTGTTAACTTTGCCCACTCCATTTAAATTCTATATAGCCAAATAGCTTGAAAACGCAATGTTTCGTTATTTTTTCTACCAAAAACCGAACTATTGTCCAAATGTCAAACCACTAACAGGCTACAGAAACCAAGTACAAACAGCCATTGGCAAGACATAACTGTATCTTGACATTTCCCGGTGAACCGCTGACATATCGAACCGAGCTGATTGGCACATTGCAACGGATGCAACTATACAATTACGAAAGTGAAAAACTAACAGGAGCCGACAGTGTGAATTGGAACTGATTGTAAGATAACGAAACGCTTCGACCGTTACGTTCACCGATCACCAACGAAAGTGTTACAAGTAGCCTTTTAAAATAAAAAGCATTTGTTAGAATGGAATTACGATATTGAATACAATAAAAAAAATGGCCGTTGCCTTAACCTGTCTGAATGATCTAAGTAACAGACGGACTGTTTTAGATATAATTGTATAATTTTTAATACTTATCCAATCAGTCTATATCTTATTTTTGGGTGAAGGCCTTCTTTTTTTGCGTCTATTTCTGATTTATAAAATAATTTTAGTAGTGGCCCAATAGGTATATGTAGGTTGGATTGAAATCTGGGTATCTAAAAAAATCTTTATCCTCAAATTTCCAGCAATTCTATTACTGGGCTAGAAAATTAATCGTTGCAAACATTCACATTTCCTTATTTGCGTGCAACTTAATTATTATTAATAATCAAAAACAAACTTTATCAAGTCCACAACTAAATTAACGATTCTAATCTAAAAAAAAGTCGTAAAAATCTCCACATATGCCACCCAGCTATAATTAGGCCTTGAATACATGCATATAAATTGTTTCTGACCCCTGGGGCCAATTGAAGTCAAGAAAGGCAAATGGCATTATTTTCTAACAGCTCATAAAAACAGATCTTATCTTGGCCAACCATCACGCGTAAGAGTTTTTTGAAATCCATTAATGCTCAACTATTTAAAATAATGTCCACACATTTACATTTCTTTTGTTTGACAATATACAAAAATCCCAAGCAGTAATAGTGGCGCTAAAATTTATTTGTATTCGTTTAATTTGAAAACCAACTAAACTTCACGCCACTTTCCTAGCGGGGTAGGCAGAGAGAACCGAACGCCATATGGCACGATCCTTACACACCTCACTTGCTTCTACAACAATCCTCATGATCTTTTTCATACAAGATCTACGGTTTACTCCTAACATCATGTTAACACACGACCAACCTGGCCGTGGTAGGTGAGCCTGGGCCTTTTGCGGCACCTACATCCTTCAACTTTCGCATTTTCGCATTTAATTTAAATAAGAATGTTTTATGAAAAGAATAATGAATGTTGAAGAGGCGAGTGAGGTGTGTAAGGATCGTGTCATATGGCGTTCGGTTCTCTCTGCCTACCCCGCTTAGGAAGTGGCGTGAAGTTTATTTAGTTAGTTAGAATGTTTCATCTATATTTTACAACAAACACATAATTTGAATAATCATTAATGTTTTTGCAATTTCCATAAATATTATTCATAATTGTTACTTTTTTTAGAGCTAAACTGAAAATATAACAATGTAACTATAGCTGCGCATCGAAACATAAACGAAGGTATTGAGAACGCGAAAACTTAACCCGCTTAAGTGCATTTTCTCATGATTCCTGCAATCGGTAAGACGATATTAGACCAAGAGCACAATTTGAAGTGAACTCTGAAAATCTTCTAGATTCGTCGAATTTAGTAAACTCTTGAGTATCTGAAACACGAGTAAAATAAATAAACTCTATTCCAAACTAAGCTATAAGCTTGTCCTATGGATACTAGGTGAACGGATAGACATACTTAAACACGTTTATAAACATCCATGACTCGAGTATAAATGTCCAAGTTCACCACACTAAACATTTGCCCCTAGCGGGATTCGAACCCGCGACTCGTGGTTTTGAGCCAGGATCTCTGACCACTCGACCAACGGGCCAATCTAAGTTAAATATTTTCCTTAATTTGTCCTTTCAATTTAAAGAGACAACTGCACGAAATAATAGGCAGGAAATATAGCCGTCCTCGATAAATTAACTATACAACACAAAAAATATTATTTAATACGGACAAGCAGTTATTGAGATCAGCGCGTTCAAGCAAACAAATAAACTCTTCAGCTTTATATATTAGTATTAGTATAAGTTAAAATATATTAGTAAAAGATTAGCATAAGAGTTCCACTTAAATCGGAATCTGATGCCACGTAAGTGCCTAAAGAATAAGACAGTCATAACAAAATATAATTAAAATTCACGAAATAAGTAGCTATAACGTAACAATGTTGCTCAAAGCACCCCAAAAAGATGAGCGTCTGCAAGATCGTTAAAAAAGTAAACGTAATTGATGAGCCGGATTGCGTCTGGTGCGCTTGCGCAACGCGGTCTTCAATCAATGGGTAATGTACCAAACATACAAGTTGCTCTTCCATACATACAATGAACATATATACATATCGTCAAGTCTGCAATCCCCGAAGAGGTTAAACCGTTCTAACTCTAGTTCTAGTAAGAATAAAGTTGAGCTGGGTCAGTTGGAAAATTATGAAAAAGTAGTGATAAATGGTTATATCGTACCTACACCCGATACACCATTAGTCAATGGCAACTGTATGCACGACATTTGGACATAGAGTTGGTACAATATTTTCCATCATCTTCCTAGCGTTATGTCCCGTGCTTAGACGGGGTCCGCTTAGACCATGATCCAGGATTTAGCGAGTCTGGTAATTACATTGAAGCGACTGCCGATCTGACCTTCGTAACCCTAAGATAGGGGAACCAGACAGTTTTTGGATCATGGTTACAAATCCAAAGTTATTTGAATTTGCAGGTTTCATCACGATGTTTTCCCTCACCGTCGACCTAGTGGTATAAATACGTACATAGATTTGAAAAATACAGAGGTACGGGGCCGGGTTTGAACCCGCACTCCTCGGTTACCAGGCGCGTGTCCTTACCATTGAGCTACCACCGCTACTAAATGGTACAATATTTTTATCCCAGACAAAATGGGACAATTATCCCAAATGGAGTCTTAATATGGACAATAATCCTGCGATATATTGTAGTCTACTTCAATAGTTTAATCACAGGAACATCCCATTGTCGCCTTGCGTCACCCCCAGGAAGATATACACTGTTGCAAACCTATTTGTCACCCAACGTTCCACAAACACTATGTCTAAACTCAAAGGAAAGGCACACGGAATATTCGATTACGCAATGGGCATTCGTACATTTGAAATTGCTTACATTCTAAATAGTTCCAATTCAGGAAATAAATTCCCGACTAACACAGTCATGCCGCGAATGCATTCTGATTGTCTCTGAAGACACGTCTCTTGAATAACTAACTTAACTTATAGCGCTGAGATCTTGACAGCGGATACGCGCTGTTGAATAATCGTTTGGTTAATTTATAAAAATGAGTCGCATTTGTTGATTACTCCAAAACTTGATACGGCCAATTTAGTTATATATATTTTAATATTAACCTTTTTTATATAAAAAAACAACTTTTGATTATTTGTGTATGCTGTCCAAATCCCGATTGGGATAAAACTAATCCTAAACCCAAACTAAATTAGAAATTTTGCTTGCGAATGTCATTCAAAATTTAAAGTGAATTATAATTCATACACCTGTACAAAATACTGTTGTTAAAAGAGTAACTACCGAGTTTCTTGCCAGATTCTTCTCGGTAGAAACAACATTCTGAACCGTTGGTATAATCGTATGGCTTTATCATCTGTATGTAAGAATTTATAAGTGTTTCTTTGAAACCTATATAAAATTAATAAAAAGAAAGAAAATGTTGACTTTGACTTTGAATGAGAGCAACGTCCCTATGCATAATAACAAAATAATAGCCGTACTTTCATCATAAACTATTTATCTCTCTTAGGAATCGAATTGATAGTAATCAATCTGCCTTAGAAATTGGAAACCTAATTGGATTACTTGTCTGACCTGTTTTAATACAGAAATACTTTTAGAGAAGACGATGTTTACTTAATTTTAATACATAAACTTTCTTATTTATAAACCTTTTTTTTTAATTTAGTCTGTGTTGTCCCGCTGTTGGGCAAAGGCCTCCCCTAATTTTTTCCACAGCACTCGATTGGTCGCCAGAGTCTGCCAATCTTGGACGTAGACATCTAAACCGTTACGCCATCTTTTCTTCGGCCTAAAACCTAAACATAAACCTTTTATTACGCAATAATTATTATTATGTTAGATTACTTCCCATTAAAACTATATAAGGTTATTTAAATTTATGCGGAACCTCTTACCTACTTATTAAACTCATTATTCTTAGGAACAAATTTAAAGGATTTTAGATAATGAACAACACACTTTGATAAAAATCGTAAATTAACATAATCTATACTAATTTTATAAAGAAGCAACATTTGTGCGTAATAAATAATATTTAATTTAAAGAGGCAAACTTGTAGGGTTTTTAGAAAGTATTGTCCAAAAATATTCCTCCGATGACAAAATTGATTTCACTATTATTTTAAACGGACAAACATGATGGATATGGGTTTTTTTTTTAAAACTCGATGGCGCATTCGGTAGTAACCCTGCCCCATGCGCCAAGAGTTGAAGATTCTATTCCCACCCGGATATTCGTATGATTAAAACTTGTATTTGTTCTGTGCCTGGGTGTTAATAACCAATATTTAAGTATATATTTGTAATACCAATGTTGATTCTGATACGCGTAACACAAGTGCTTCGGAGTCAGATCAATGTATGTGATGTAGTTTGATATTTTTTTCTTTTCTTATGGAACTAATATAATTACCAGCTATGATAAGTAGGGATTGCAACGCTGAACCCATCAATCCAACTGGGCCCAGCAAAATTTTAGCTGTGCGAACCAGCGACATATGTCGGTTCTATGCTGCTGGATTTCAATCCATACTAGAGTTTGCAATGCTGAATGAAGCTATCCACCTGGGACCAGCACAGTTATCCAGCACATGACGCTGGGTCCAGCGAAAAAATCCGCTAAATTGCAATCCTTAATTGTAAGTCTACTCTGAGGATATCGTAGGCGACTGATGATGATTTACACTGGCCATTCCAAATGACTACAAAACCCCAAGAAAATTATCTTTAGGCACCATAAAAGAGCATAACAGTAATGCCATGCGCAAGACCTCGTAACTTACCCTCAATAAAGAGGTATGATTAATGTGGAACAATAAAGCTCAAAGGGATGGAGTTAATATATAAGTCAAAGTAAAGAAAGGAACTCATTCCCGAGTTGCTTAGCAACTTTTTGACGAGCAAAGATTTATTGACGGAGTGCTCGGAGGTTTTATTACACTCCCAACATGGGTGTAACCTCAATCAATAGGTGTACTTAATAATTTAGATATATATAGTTCTCCGCCTACCCCGTTAGGGAATTAGCGAGAAGTTAGATTTAGTTATTTTAGTTCTACGCATATTTATAAGAAACACGAACTGCTAAATTTAAATGAAAACATTTTTCGAAAGTCTATTTGATTTAATGATTATTAGTGATGAAGTGGCCTTAGTGGCATCTCAGTGATATGGAAAATTGTCAATTAACGAGAAATAGTGAATTTCAATAAAATAAGTACTTTTATTGAAATTCACTATATGGCTTCATCATCCAATCCAATAACAGACAACAGCCTCTAGGCTCTTCTAAGTCGTGTTCTTGGTCCAATTCTAAAATACGGCCTTTATACAGCCTATTTCAGAGAGTCTTTAAACTTTAAAACATAATTGTTTTAAAGAAAAACAACAATATCATCAAACACGTTTGACTGGCCCCAGAGACCCTGGCCACAAAACCGAGGGTTGCGGGTTCAATAAAATAAATAAATATATTTAAGTATGTCTATCCGTTCGCCTAGTATCCATAGCACAAGACAAGCATATTTGGGGACTAGGGAATTGGTGTGTCAGTCTGGAGAATTTATTATTATTATTAACCTAACTCCCGCGCACGTATCGAATGGGACAAAACACGTGACAATCCCCATACGTCCCGAGATGGTAGTGCAGCGCTCACGCGCCTGTGCAGAGAGAAAGGTGCGCGTCCAGTGTCTACGTTTTGTAACACAAAGCGATCGCTTGCGCAACAGTTCGGTCTAATATCAACTTTCGAGCCGCCACTAGTGACGGACGCTGCGATTTGTCGATAAATAGCTAACTTAACATAATTTACATCACATCAAACTATTTTTGATACGATATATATATTATGTTATGTGTCTATACACATTTGGAAATCTTATGTGTTATACAAAACACAAGCTTAGTTGATTCCAAAACAGAAGTATACATATATAAAAATATAAATATCAGACTACATCACATACATTGATCTGACTCCGAAGTATGTAGCTTAAGCACTTGTGTTACCGATATCAGAATCAACAGTGATATAACAAATATATACTTAAATAAATATTGGAAAACACCAACACAGAACAAACACAAGTATTCATCATACGAATGTTTGTCAGGACAAACATTCGTATGGAGTAGGAGTCAGGACTCCTGCGTGGGAATCAAACCCACAACTCTTGGCGCACAGGGTAGGGTCACTACCAAATGCGCAATCGAACCAGTAAAACTAATTACGATTTTAAAAATAAAACAAAATTTCAAGTTTTTGAACAATATTTTTGGCTAACTGCAATTGGGATTAGGTGAGAAACAGACTAATTACGCATTGGACTACACGCTAACTAGACTAAAAAAATATAATGGTCCAACCGTGCTTAAAAGCTTTTGGCGACGTTGGTTTAGTATTACTCCTGGTTCTTGAAGACAGTTTACAACTTATACATCTGTGCCGGCTGACATTTTAAAATGTATCATTTGATTCTTCATCAATTAAATTAATTACATGTTACCTTATCGGTGCGCTTTTAATAATAGACTGTATTAAAAATCTATAATTCTACTTAGTCCGTCAGTTAGAATTTACAAAAATACTAGACACATATTTTTCGCTTTATCAAATAACAAAAAATCACAAAGATAAAGAGCATCAAAGTTTTGGAGTGGGGGCTTGGGACGGCACTATTTAGTATAAATTTTACGAATGTGTGACGTCATGGGCAACTTGAATGCATTGTATAATTTTTTAGTCACCTTGCCTATTGTATAGTGGTAGAATCATATCACTTTAAACTGTTTTTGACGATTTATAAGTGTTTCTTTGAAACCTATATAAATAAAGAATATTTTGACTTGACTTTATATAAGTTAAAGTATAGTAAAATAATACATTATCTGTTACTATAAATAGATATAAGTAGTCAAGGACAAAAATGCTATCGCTCAATTTACGAACTAATTAATATTATCGATAATATTGCGTGTAATCAACATGAAATGGCGACCTTGATATCTCTGAATGAACTTCAAGGTATGTCATCGATATCAAACACAGCATCACTACCCGATCATATGATATAGACGAATGGGAGTACCTTTTGTTTCATTTGTGAAGCGAATTTTACGGAAATTATAATCTATTGTTGTTAGAATATAAAGTGGATGTAATACGACGAGGAGATAAATCTAGTTTTGGTGAATGTACTCAGACTTAACTAATTAGCAATAACAATAAAGAATTGTCTTCTATTTAAATAAATGAACAGTGGTTGGAATATTTTCTGCATGTTATGGAATTCAGTGAGGAAATATTAATATGGACATGCCTAAAAAATTATGTTATTACCCCGAGCGCTTGTTACATATTATTCTAAACGTACTAAATTCACCAAAAACAAACATACGAACGAATATGAATTTTAATATCTTTGGTCAATACTAAAATAATCCAATTAACAACAATTTGTTAATTGGATTATTTTACTTATCTTATTCGTAATGTGCAACTAAAGAGTGATGTAGGTTAGTTTGTATTAGGAATAATGTATTTAATTTGCATGACATGTGATGATGTTTCTATTTTATATAATAGCTCGTTCCTTGAAGGATCATATTTATGAGCCACCATAGCGTGGCGAGTAGTAATACAAAAACAGTGTATTCAATTCCCGTCCGCCGGGCGCGCCATAAGTTATCCCGTTACGCGGGAGCTCCTACAGGTATTTCCTACTTTTCTACGACACTGGGATAAAGGAGCACTTAACCGGCTCAAGGCGAACAGGGCTGCATTCAGGATTCAATATAAAAAAGGCAAAAATGCTGGAAGAAAAAACAAACTGTAGGTATATTTAATAATTGAGGCATTAGTAGAGATTAGTCGAGCTAGGTTTGCATTTAAGTAAAGACAGTCGTAGTAAAATAATAAAAATAAAATGTAAGGAGAAATAAAACCAGCAGAATATTATAAATTGTTAGTTGAAGTATTCTCTTAGAGTTCCATATTAGAAAAAGCCGACGTCTTAAAAAAATCTCAAGATATGCAACTAAAACTTTTAAAAACGTACAAAATGTTGATTTTGCAAAAAAAACTCAAGGATTTTGCCAAGAAAACGAATGTATAAAAATAAAAAAATAAAAAGTTTATTTAGCCCTAATAACCCCACTAGCACTATCCTCAAACCCGGGCCCGACTCCTCGCGGCTTGTATTTTCCTGTCCCGTTCAATTTTAGTCCCGTTTGTTTCCAGCGAGTATCCGATATCAAACGCGAAACTTATCCCTATAACGACAAATCTGTTTGTTAAAACTCCACTACTCGCCGAGGATATTGTGTTTGGAGATGTGAAATACCATTTCTCATATCGTATCTGAGAGTATTTTTATAGACTCATATGAATTTATCTGAGGAGATAGTTCGACACTCAAAAGACTTGAGTATTTCGTTTATGTAGGAGTTTCTTTGTATATTAAATAAGGTGTTAATATGTATACTAGGTTTTGGCTTTGATGTGTTATGTGATATTCTGTCCTAGACCTGTTAATTTTTCCGGAATAAAAAGTAGGTAGTCCAAGTCCTTTCGAAGAGTCGAACCAAATAAAATTATCTTGATGTACCAAATTAGAGTTCACGTATACTAACTAAACTAACTAACTAAACTTCACGCCACTTCCCTAGCGGGGTAGGCAGAGAGAACCGTACACACCTCACTCGCCTCTTCAACATTCACGATCCTTTTTATACAAGCTCTATGGTTTTTATGACGAATACTGAGCAAATTTATAAGGGTTTATAGCAAAATTGATGATTAATCAAAAAATAATTAGTATGACAACGATTATAATAGATGAGTCAATATTTTTGTTAGGAGTAAATAAGAAGTTTTGAAATTTTATCACCCGTATTACGTAGGTATAACGAAGAATGTAGGAGCCGCGGAAGGCCCAGGCCCACCTACCACGACCAGATTGGTCATGTATTAATAGAAGGTGATGTTAGAAATCATAAAAACCGTAGAGCTTGTATGAAAAGGATCATGAATGTTGAAGAGGCGAGTGAGGTGTGTAAGGATCGTGCCATATGGCGTTCAGTTCTCTCTGCCTACCCCGCTAGGGAAGTGGCGTGAAGTTTAGTATTACGTACATTTAACAGTTTAAGTAGTCGATCAAGCTAATATGAGGTTTCTACCTTTATCATATAACGAGTTATTTACTTTAGCCCATACATAATGTCACCCTTTTTTCCCATGCAGGCAGACAGAGACACATCCATCCATATATACAGATGACCAAAATATTATCTATGTTGATTTAAACATATAAACACATTTTATTCTACGTTTTTGCTTATACATAATTTAGATATAGCAGAATCAATAATGTGCTCCATTCCTAAAACACCTCACGAGATTGGCGATTATAAAAAACAAAATTGTAATCGCGCAATCCGAAAAACATTTTACGAAACGCGAATGTGGACCGGTTTATAATCAAATTTGCCGGGGAGCAACGCGAGCCATAATTACGTAAAATGTCCATTAAATTAGCGGTGAAAGGATCCAACATGCCTGTGTCTAACCTCCGTCCTGTTTGGCCGTTGGAAATTGAAACCTTGCATTGTCATAATTCCTAGGATCGGGACGGTAACTATTACATCAATCAACATAAGCTGACCCTAGGGGTCAATTTCAGTTGCGCTGCTAATTATTTGCGAAACATATACTGGAATTTGCGCCATACAACATCATTCTCTTGACGTGCAAGTTAGAACTTGCCACAGTGACATGGCGTACTTGAGTTGTTACTTAATATTGTAAGTGCGAATGTAACTTAGTTGTCCGTTACGTTTTGACGTCTAAACCACTTAACAGATGTGTCGAAATTGACACCCCAACAGCGCGAGCACTATTAAAGAATATTGTGACACATTTTTGGAAAAATTACAGATCGCCCTCGACAAGAGACAAAATCCCGCATAACAGACCGAATTCCGCAGGAGAAAACTAGTTATTTATGTAATAATATAATAAATGTTTTGGTTGATATAAGACGTAATTTCTTATAAAATGACTGAGTTTCTGATAATGAATGTTTTCTAATAGGACATGATGAAACTTTTACTATCGAAAAGAGTTATAAACTTACAAATACTTAGCCCCATCGGGTTCGAAACAAAAAAAAAAAACAATTGCAATCAAACATCTCAACGCATCACAAAGTTCACTGACCTGTGCAACAGCGACATCCAACGCCATCCTCTCGATGTCCACGTTGTAGAAGTTGAGTTGAGGCGCGTGACGTCGCCGCGGCCTGATGTCGTCGTAATACGCGACCACGTCATTGATCGACACCACGGGGCACTCGTCGGCGGTGCTACACCCGCTGCTGACGCCATCCACACCACTGTCCGAGTCCACTTCTCCCCCGAACCCCTCCTTCGAGTCCCGACGCTCCCCGTAACTCTTCTCCGAGCCCTCCTGGTACCCGGACTCATTCATCTCGTCCGGGGTGACGATCTCGGGTATCTTGGTTGTGTCGTACTCGAAGCCCACATCTTCGTCGACGGTTGCGTCGTGGTCCAGGATGCCGGCCATGGCTACGTGTGACACTGTTTTGAAGTCGCACCTAACACTACATGCTGTTTCGTCTACACTGATTGCGCCCTGTGAACAAAAAAATATTATGTTAAAATTAAATATTTCAATAATATGTCATTTGGTTTTGCACGATTGTTTATGGTTTGAATTCAATCTATGGTTCATACAGAGCTCTATGGTATTTTTTCTTTTTAATCTAAAAATAGAGGTCGCCCCACAACATTAAATCTAAAAAATCTGCCATTCGTTTTCCATTAGGTTACCATTGTCGCCTAGAGCGATGCGCTGAACTCTAAAAAGGCAACCGCGGTTGCCTGGACACTAAATCCGAAGAAAAATAATATTTGACAGATTATAATATTCAGAGATGGTACTACTGATATTTTAATTCCCAGATGTGCCTATTGTTACTAGTCGGATCGTGTTATGGTAGATGGACTAGTGGGATTCGTATTCCACAAAAAGGATCATGGGGAATTTGATTCCCGGATGTCTTATGTAACAAATTCGTGATGTGTAATTAATAAGTACCTCTTTAATGATTTCATATTTAGAAGTTGGTGCTCTGTACCGATTTGACTTAACACCTATGATATCTTAGGCACATCCGCGTCCTTATACACTTATTTATGAATTATTTATTTGTTGGTTTCAAATTGATTAATTAGTAATTATTATTACGACGTAGTATCCTAATTACAATTAAGTTAATGACAATACATATAAATTATATTTCCAATAAACCACGCCGCTAGTTTCCGCATAATTCAAAACAAGCTAATTTCAAAGTTTCATAATATCCGAACGAACGAACATCCTTGGGAAGTATTTTCTAAGATGTTTCTTACAAGAAGCGAAGTGGTTAGAGAGAAACTGTCCTTGGCCCAGTTGAGGTGCTTTCCTGGTCACTCCTGCGGGGAATAATCAGCTTAATCGACTGGACGACTTAGTACATTACACACGACACCGCCTAATCCATTAAAGGACAGATTCCTGTGAATTACAATCGATTGGATCGTGATAATGCTTCGCTATATGAGTATGTGACTGGCTCGATGGCGCATTCGGTAGTGACCCTGCCCATGCGCAAGAGTTGTGGGCTCGATCCCTACCTAGGACAAACATTCGTATGATGATACTTGTGGTTGTTCTGTGTCTGGGTGTTAATATCCAATATTTAAGTATATATTTGTAATACAACTGTTGCTTCTGATATTCGAAACACAAGTGCTTAAGCCACTTATCTCGAGTCAGATCAATGTATGTGATATATTTAGCTGCGCAATAGTTACACTAAATTTGCTTGCGACAGTTCCAAAGATTCTTCGTAAACCAAGGCTGCTCAGTATTTTTTAAAGCCAGTCTGAATTGGCAATTCGGAAACTTTTAGCGGGCCACAGACTGTTCCTTTAACTGTTTATTGTATTAATAATTCAGTGAGTTAAAAACAATATTCTGAAATTCTGAAAGTGGACGCAGGCCAATCAGTAGCCTGCTAGCCATCTATACTAATATTACAAAGAGGAAAGATTTATATTTTTGTAATTTTGTGTGTGTGTATGTTTGTAATGAATAAACTCAAAAACTACTGTGCCGATTTCAAAAATTCTTTCACCATTGGATAACTACATTATCCGAAAGTAGCATAGGCTATATTTTATCCCCATATTCCTACAGGAACGGGAACTATGCGGGTGAAACCGTGGGGCGCTGCTAGTAATATATAATATAGCCCGCGAGCCTAGAGTTGAACAGTCTAGCTATAAACCAGGACATCCTGCCCCCATCTCTAGGTACTGTTATTCCACAATCATATCATTAAGACCATATACGCTTATAATATATTAGATCAAATAACGACATGTTATATTTTTAGACTTCCTATCTTATTCAAAAGAATGAATATATTCAATACATAAAACCACATATACATTCAAGCTTGGAAGCTATTATCTAAACATTTTCAATACCTAAAGGTACTGAAGCATGTTAAAAATACCTAAATTTGGGGTCACCAACCTCCGATGTCCATAAAAACGACACATTCATAGTACACCGCAAAAAAGTCTCCAAACCGATTCTATTATTGCTTGAACTTACTATTTATCTGAAAATCAACAATAATCCGGACTGACTGACAGACGAGACAAATAAACGTCAATCAATAGACTATATGTAATGCCTGAGACTACCAAGAAGGCAGAATAAACAATATTTAATCCCTCAGAGTACAATTTACGATTTCTCTGAATGCCACGACCCTCTTGAGACGGGAGTGACTGAAAACGGTCCGCGGTTAACGCTTGTTAAGGTTGTATGAGTTTGTGGGCAAATCAATATTTAGTACTTTAAAAAAAAAATAACCAAGGTCAATTTAATTTTTGACTAAAACCCGTTAATGCAACTTATTCCTCCTACGACTATGCCTACCCTTGCAGGGAGCGCAGGCGTGATGATTTGTATGTTAATTTACCATACAATTATTAAATTGATACTTTATAATGATTTTACCTATAATAGGATTATACTAGAATATATTTATACGACAAATAGATTTGCCAAAGTTCAATTCAGTTAAATAATTGCGACAATTTCACCATTTATATAAATTAAACGAGCTTATATAAATGAACGAGATAACCTGTTACATTTGAGCTTTGTAAGAAAAATAAAAGCCCTTAGTAACAGTAAATTTAGCTCGATATTCAATAATTCTGGTATTAGGCACCAAATACTGCGCCTCGCCGCAAAATACCAAATAACCAATCTGGAAATATCAGGTACGTGTCGACAACCGCAGGATTCCGCAGCGTACACCCGGAGGCGAGCAACGCAAACTTTAAACCTAAATACACTTCGATTTTGTAAGGCAGTCCGCGAAACTGTCCTAGTTAAATTAATGTCGATGGTTGGAGCTGAAGATAATAGACAAGTTTTGATGCAGGATATTTAAGTAGTAGCAGTGGATAGTTCAAACAAGAGTATGTAGCACTGGATAATTAGATTTTTATTTACCTAAAAATCTTATTGGTCTGGGACTTGGCCCATGTTGATCTGGGACCAAAAAAGAATGTGCCAACTGTTGTTCTTGCCTAGCATGTCGTAAAAGGCGACTAATGGTTTACGGACTTTTGGGTATGTGTCTGAGTCACTTGTCACTCCTTTTTCACAGCTTTCCATCCAACCCAGCTTACTGTCCCGTGTTGGTCTGGGACTCGTCTCGACTCGACTCGACTTATGGTATATCAGGTTTTGGGTGTGTGATTGTGTTGGCGACAGGTTAGCCGCTTGTTACTGCTTTTTTACAATTTTCCATCTAACCCAGCCCGGCTTTATTTTTGGCTGAATGTGGTTGAAGGGGCATGCTGCCCCTTTGACTCTACCTACGGATTATGGGCGTGATGTTATGTATGTGTAAAATCTTATCGTTATATTCATGTTTACAGATGTATAGATTTATGCCACTAATTTAGCGGTATTACTAAATGTTAAAGGAACTTCAAAGAATAATTGAATAATGTTAAGCCATGATTTAATTTGTCTAATTCTGTCAAATAAATTTGATGAATATCATAATGACCTCTTCTACTTATGAACACTAACTAAGTAATTAATTTATTATTAAATTAAAACAATACAGCAGGAAAAAGACACATAGAAGGCAGCTAACAACTTGACCTTACCCACAACCACGCTGTCGAAACGAAACCGAGACTCGACAAATTCGACTTTCGCTATCATTCTCGGTAACAGCGATCATCGAAACTCGGTCGCGGCGAGAGTAAAGTTTATCGTCATCGGGACATCCTTACGGTACTCGAATAGATGCCGTTATCAACGTAACGTTATGAACATCTTTATTGGTATACGAATAAAGTATGCGTTTACCTGTTACCAGAATACACCCACGCGTATGTTAATTAATGCTTTTGGCATTTTAAATGCGCGGCCTTAAAGTTCCGAAACGAAAGAAATTTTCTTTGACGATTTTGTTGATCTGAAGTGATACTTTTTTAAATTTGTCGCTACAAACATAAAGATTTGCCAATACTTTAATTTCCTTTAGTAGTTCTAGGAGACTCGTACTACGTACAAACTTAGGCAATTAGTAAATATTTAAACGAGCAAATGTCATCCCAAATTTTTCAAGCGACTATTCGAAATTCGAACTACAAAATATTAGAACGATTTAAAAAAAAATAAGCCGCATCGTTCGACCTCTAGCGATTCAATTAAAAGTCAAACATCTCGTGCGTGTTATATCATCTTCAAATATTTAGTGCGAGATCGTAAATGGAAACGCGAGCCGCGTTGAGGTCGCGCGGTCACCGCGGAGAGCGAAAGTCGTTTCGTTTCGGTTACGATTGAGGATGCGACCAGGGATGCCTTAACAACGATCTTCGAACAATCGATTATGTAAAATGATCGACTAATTGAATCAGTCGATATCTGATCTTTTGACCTGATTTATAATAATGTCCCGCGACACAATAGTCTTAATCCGATGGAATATGAGCCGCTAAAGGGTTCCACGGAATCGGTAAGGTTTTCGGGATAATAGGTAAACTAAATAAAGTTAAGTCAAAATATTCTTCATTTATATAGGTTTCATAGAAAAATTTATAAATCGTCAAATACCTACCTGTAAAGCTATATGATTCTACCACCGGTTCGGAATGTTGTTTCTACCAAGAAGAATCTCAGTAGTTACTCTCTTCAACAATAATATTATTGTCCTTTCTAGCTATCTAATATCCCAATTATTTTTTACAGTCTGTTTAGTCGTTTAGCCTTGAAAACGTAGGTAATAAATAGACAGAGTTTGTTCCGAATTTATAATTGGGCTACCACCGCTCATGAATTGTAACAAAAAATGTTTTTAATAGGAAAGTTACAAATACATGAATGAGGCACTCTTTTATTCGGCAATTTTTACTACAACTGATTGATTCATTTTGGGGGTTAGTCCTTTTTTGTAGGGCTACTTTAGTCTCCGAATCGATTCAAAGATTAATATCGATATTAATAACGAGAAATCGCCATCCCTAGGTGCAAGTGAAAAGAATCACCGTGCTCGATGGAATCTCGTGTCTCGCGTCTAGCGAGGTCGGGCGGGGGCGTGCCGGCGTGCGTGCGCGCGTTTTTCATTGTTTTCTCTTCCTCGCACTTTGAGGTGCATCCCAAACCGGTGACCGGTTTTAACCGGTTTTATCTAGCGATTTGTCCCATCTCTTTCCTGTACGCAAGGCCGGATTAAGTATGACGGGGCCCCTAAACATGCTTGTCTCAAGGCCCCGTCTGGCATCCCGCTATAATCGAATAAAATTTAACCAAACCACGAATGAGTAGTTTTTACAAATGTTATCTTTACATTTTCACAACCATTAAGGTGATGACGTCATTTTCAAACAGAGAAATGAGACATAGTTCAATTATATAGTTATTATTATAAAAAAAAAAACAAGAAAAATTATACGGTAAATATAAAGGGTGAACGCGACTAATTTTAAATTTAAAATTATGTATAAAAACAAATAATGAGTTTTGATAAAACTTGCAACTGCAAAACATTTGATTGTTGCTCTTACAGATAATATTTTCTTACAAAAAAAAACAAAATAAAATTCATGGTCATCAAATTGGTTTCCGCTCAGCTGTGTTGTCATAGCTAATGGCAACCATGACATTGATTTGACTAATGCTGTTTTAATAAACTCAATGATGGTAAATACGTTGGTATTTGGTTGAAGGTAGCTAACCGGAACGGATGGTCAATCTATTTCAATACTTTTTATCAGTTATATAAACAACTTGAGTGTACAAAATTGGTGTAATTTTGCGTTTTTAAGTACTGTGATGTAGATTAAAAAATTATTTGTCTTCGCTTTTGGGACGTAAATCTAGTGTCAGGCGATTTAATCTGTGAACAATTAGTTCTAGACACGATGACGATTAAAACTTGCTTCTACAAAAATAATAGACCCCACAAAATCCATGAAGACAACAATAGAACACCAGTGTTTCATAGATAAAACTCTAGAAATAAACCTAAAACTTCGTAAAGAAGTCAGCAACAGGCTTTAAACAATAAAACTCCCATACAGTATAAGATTTGTATAAGTTATTTGTAGAATAAAGCTTATCTCATCATCCATTACACTATTATGTAAGATAATAACGTAATTTATGACGTCACGACACCACCTCTAGATCCAACAGAAAACTCCATAACAGCAACACAAAACAAACTCTATTCTAATGCACATCATAAACGCCAAACTCTATAAAATACCGTTTATCACGCTGCTTATAAAAATAAACGCGAATCTATAATGCACCATTAACCTGCGTCATAAAAGTAAGGGTTGCAATGAACATGGCATTATGGGGCGATGGGGCGACGGGGCAACGTAGACTTGTTGCGCGACACGACCTTGTAACTGGGTCACTGGTGTAGGGCGCCACTTGTTGCAAGCATGGGCTTTACATGGGGCGACGGGAACAAATATTTTGTTCGTCTGATTTTTTTTTTTAATTCATATTACATCACATACTTTGATCTGATTCCGTGGTGATATCAGAATCAACAGTGGTATTAACAAATATATACTTAAATACTGAATATTAACACTCAGACACATAACAAACACGATTATTCATCATACGAATATTTGTCCTAGGTGGGGATCGAACGCCACAACTCTTGGCGCATGGGGCAGGATCACTACCGATTGAGCCATACGCCATCGAGCCAATCAAATTAACAATGCATGGGGCATACTTGGACATTAATTTCCAAATTGGTTTCTAATTTGAATGGCTTTATTTATCTTGAGTCAATATTTTATTTCGAACCTCAGTAAGTAATATAATATATTTTTAGGAGCGATCTTAGCTCAGTGGTAAGGGCAGGCGCCTCTTTACTGAGGGGGGCGGGTTCAAACCCTGGCACGTACCTCTGAATCTTTCAAATCTACATGTCCGTATATATACTAGCTCAGCGGTGAGGGAAAACAACGTGATTCGCTAAATCCTGGAATGATTTAGACTATGATATTATTTTTTTTCAATTATTTTTGTTTAATAAAATAGTGTACCAATATTAAATTGTTTCTTGTTTATTTTAGAGACATTGGAATTTTTACTTAAATCATTTGTTTTTCCTTGAAAGCGAATAATTTCTGATGTGTTATTTTTAACGCACGTGCAAGGTAAGAACTACTCAAATGATTTTTGAGTAGTTCTTATCTTATTCCAAATTATTTAAACATAATGATTTATTATCTGGTTTCTATCGCATTAATTATTTTTTATTATTATAATCTATGATACTAAGATTATTTTTCTGCTGTTAAGTTAGATTTAATTAAAAAAAATAAAATTGTATTCTAATTATCACGCCAGATCTTGCGGTGTAAATCACACTTCCACTGCCGAAGAATCGAGGCTTGGAACGCTCCGGAAAGTTCCCTCAAGGACTCGGAGGGAATTTATTGATTGAGTACCTCAATATGTCCCGCTAGTTTAACCGACGAGTTAGTCACTCCTCAGACTTGCCACAGATGCTCCTGAGTGTCCGAAACGTCTCCGATTGTGCTGTAAATTTATCGTTTTGGGTGAATTTAAGTCGTTATGATGTTTACCCGTTATGACTTATAGACTCTTTAATATCTTAATAAATAGCTTCAGCTCAGCTCTTTCTGGTCGTTTTTTTTTTATATTTGAACATAGATTCACGAAATATACTTTTATACAACAAAATTATTTACAGATATATCGCAATAAACACAAAATAATATCCTTATATGTATGTAGGTACTTGACTTGGACTGATTTTATCTATACAAGACTGTGTATCACGTGTGGGAACTCTCAGAGGTACAAAAAAATATTGAGAGTAAAAGGTACCGTATGCCCTTTTCTGTACTGAGGGAAAATCCTAAATCAATCGAAAAATAATTATTTACAAAAACTGTTTGAAAAATACATTTTTTTTTTATGGCAATGGAAAAACCATTCCTACAAATATACCATTACATTACGTTAATCGTCCTATACAAATTGTTGCAAGCGTCTGCAAGTTTAAAATCAATTACGTACACAATAAATCTTTCTATACTTCAACCCGGTTTAAACGCAGGTGCGAAATCACATGGCACGGAAGCAGGCCGACCTGTCGAATGCACCGTGGCGCTCTGCCAACGAGAGTGCACTTGCAAAATGCACCCTGCTCCACCTAGATAAAGTGCATCAGCAGTTGGGTAACTGTGTTCTAGAATTAGTCGTTTGTTGTGCAAATGACAACGAACCCGCTGGGCTACTGCCAGCAGTAATCAGGTAAGCTTCGATTGTTTGTCTATTCGTTCATTATTTAATATTGCGGCAGGGGTGGTCGGTTAGCTGCGGTAGGTTGCAACAACGTTCCCGGGGTCCCATTAACATATAAATAAATAAATATCACACTACATCACATACATAGAACTGACTCCGAGGCAAGTAGCTTAAGCGCTTGTGTTACGGATATCAGAATCAACAGTGGTATTACAAATATATATTAAATATTCAATATTAACACCCAGACACAGAACAAACACCAGTATTCATCACACGAATGTTTGTCCTGGGTGGGGATCGAACACACAACTCTTGGTGCATGAGGCAGGATCACTACTAAATGAGCCATCGAGTCAGTCAAACAGTTGCCATTTAACAGTGAAAATCCTTGGATTGGATTGAAAATGGATTTTCACCACCTCGAAAATAAAATAGGACTGGTCGGTTAGTTGTACCACTTTACCGTATTGACAATGATAATCACAGTGCTAGATTAACACATTTGCCGCTGAAAGGGTATTTAAATATTACTGCTCCAACTGACTTCTGCAATGCCATGCCAAGCAACCTCTTGTAACACAAAAGAGTAATTAATAACGACTCTTGCAATTTGGTGATAATCCACCCTTGACTGTACCTATACGAATGTAATCTGACCTATTAAAGTCTAAATTAAATCTAATTTCATAAACATAAATCAGCTTAATAGTAGACTTTTATAAGACAAATAAAGGAGAATGATTAGCAGTTTATAATGTCGAATGTTCTAGAAACAGCGACATTGAGTTCTCAAACGTCATTAGTCATACGATGGCACGGCGTCTGACCAGCTAGCACAAGAAGGTACTGTGAGATGACTCAAGTAATTGTACAATAACATAAAAAAAACTAGCTGTGCCCGTGGTTTCACTCGCGTTTATGATCAAATACCCTATAACCTCCCTCGATAAATAAACTATCATCATCATCCTCTTGCCCTTGTCCCAGTTCATCTGGGGTCGGCGCAGCATGTTTTCCTCTTCCATACGTCCCGGTCAGCCGTCATCAAGCTATCCATTCCCATTTCACTCATATCATCCTTCACACAATCCATCCATCTCTTATTTGGCGTTCCTCTTCCTCTCCATCCACTAACATTCATACTCATCACTTTCTTTGTCACACGTCCTTCCTCTCTTCATCACATGCTCATACCAAGATAAACGGTTTCCTCTCATCTTATCTATCACTGGTGCCACTTTCATAAATAAACTATATACTTAACATCAACTGGTCCGATGGTCGAGTGGTCAGAGACCCTGGCCACGAAACCGAGGGTCGCGGGTTCGAATCACGCTAGGGGCAAATGTTTCGTGTGATGAACATGGGCATTTGTACTCGAGTCATGGATGTTTATAAACGTATTTAAGTATATCTATCCGTTCACCTAGTATCCATAGAAAAGCATCAGCTTAGTTTGGGACTAGGGAATTGGTGTGTCAGTCTTGAGAATTTAAAAAGAAAAAAAAACATAAAAGTAATTTTGGAATTCGGACCAGTAGTTCCTGAGATTAGCGCACTCAACTAAACAAAAAAAAACTGATCAAACTCAAAGCTTTATAGATTAGTTTGCCCGCGGCTTCGCCCGCAAGGAATACGGTTTACAAACATCAGTCGTCCTATAGTCAGTAAATTTTTCGGGATAAATCGTAGCCTTTGTTTTTTCTTACATTTTACAATAGCACAGAATTATTAGACACATCATATGACAAGCAACAAGAAGAAGACAGAAAGGTTTAAACATTTGGCACACCGAATAAATTGCAATCGGTTACGTGGTTTGATTGTTTCACTGTCCCGTGTGTCATATATGATAGAAAACTATTCGCTTCTTCTATCATGTCTAGCGCTAGCCAGTGAACCTGTTTAACATGAAAGCGTAACAAACAGACGGACGTATATATGATACTAGCCGGTGCTCGTGGCTTTGTCCGCGTGGAGTTCGAATGCAATTCCCGTGGGAACTTTGAATTTTTCGGAATAAAATGTAACCTATGTCCTGATCTAAAGTATAAGCCACCACCTACGCAACTTGCAGCCCAATCGGTTCTGCCGTTTTGCCGTGGAAGAAGAGAAGAGGAAGAAGGAAGAGCAACAAATATCGAAACATCCAAATTTACAAGCTTTCGCCTTTAGTAATATTAAGTAAGGTATAGACTAAATTCAAATTAATTGTCAAATAACAAGAATGATCAATGCGTCGGAAACACGAAGCGAATGGATTCGGCCAAGCCGTTAAAAGTGGTGACCCTAAAACATGATTTACGATTTGTTTACAAATACTCACACCTCGGCTCTGGTCAGCCAACACGCAGGTAGGTTAGGTGTTCACACAAATAACTCAGATTACCTTACTTTGTCGAGCTTGTGACAATAATATTTTTTACTGAGACAATAACAATTTAATACAGAATACGTAAAGTATTCTGCCTTATAAGACTCCCTTGGAGGAAGTAACGTAAACGCTAGCGCGGCAAACGATATTTTTATGTGGAATAGGCGTTAAATGTGACCGATAGGCACAAAGATAGACTGACAGACTGACTTAATTTTCGGATTAATTAGGATATAGAACTTAGGATTTGTTTCCATGTTTTTGAAATAGAAGAAAAAACGTTGTCATCGACGAGATACTTGAGGAGTAGAAACTGTAAAATCAAAATATTTCGTTTTATGTTTTTGAGATTACAGAAAATAATTTTGATGCTCCCAGAAATAAATTTATTATTACTTATTTATCATACGATAATAACAAAATAAATATCAGACAACATTGATCTGATTCCTAAGTGAGTAGCTTCAGCAAAGATATAATTACGGTTTTCCGAATAAATTCAGGCACCACAAATATCCCTAGAAGCAATACCGGTTTCTTCGACAATTAGCGCAAAGTCTCTCTGATCTATTGCATCAAACAAGTGGAATATCAGGACTGTTCAATACATATGTGCAAATTTTAGGGATACCCAATAAACCTGTTTTAAACGGTCGACCAATATAATTAGCTCGCATCACATTAAAAAACCTACAAGCGGAATTAAGTATTTTGCTCTAAAAGATTATTACAGTAAAACTTGGACTTAGAAGCCTTAGAACCAAATGATCAAAACATTTTAAAAATCGATTAGTCTGAGGCATGCCTCACTCATGAAACTGGGGGACTTTTAATGCTGAACATTCACGCTACGACAAGTCCAAACTGCAGCACGGGGTGAATGAATCGGACGAAAGCGTACTGGCGCCTCGCCAGCTGCAACAAGTGGCGACCTTCGCGCGTTTTTATCGGCAAGTTCACGGCTGCGACCGAACGTGCGATTGCGTCGCCATAATTTGTGTGTCGCGTGTCGCGCCATTTATGGCCCGCTTTATTGATGGAGGATAATTGGGAGGGTGAAACTGAAAGTGCAATTGGAGGTAGATCTTTTACGGTCAGTGCATGCGATAGATCACCTGTTAGCTCAAAAAAATACGTACCTTTTCAAAATCTATTAATGGACCTCTCGGCGGTAGGGCGAGATGTAGGGATATAAAACATTGTGGGAAATCTTGAAATATGTAACTTGGTGTAAGTATAAAGTTTTGAATGGAAGAATGGAAGAACTTGTGTTATTGTTGTTGCTTACTTGTTACAAAGTTACTTCAGAGTAATTACTAGACAAATCCGGAATTGGTGATTTGAAAAAGCTAGCGAATAAATGAGTTTGGATGTTAATTTTTATGCCATTGGGATTTGAAAAATTTGTAGTTTTCAGACATTCCTTCCTATTCCAAAGAAAAAATCGGTGGTAGCTCAATGGTAAGGACACGCGCCTCTTAACTGAGGAGTGCGGGTTTAAACCCGGGCACGTACCTCTGGATTTTTCAAGTATATGTACGTATTTATACCACTAGCTCGACGGTGAGGGAAAACATCGTGATGAAACCTGCAAATAACAACTTTGGATTTGTAACCATGATCCAAAAATGGTCTGGTTCCCCTATCTTAGGGTTACGAAGGTCAGATCGGCAGTCGCTTCAATGTAATTACCAGACTTGCTGAATCCTGGATCATGGTCTAAGCGGACCCCGTCTAAGCACGGGACATAACGCTAGGAAGATGATGAGACATTCCTTCCAAGTAGTCGAAAAATAGACGAAGAAGCTTTCACGAACCACACATCCACACACACTATCTTTTCAATCTAAGTTGTCTGTTAAACTTTGCGCTTACATTTCCAGCGTATTTACACCATAAAATATCATTTACGATATTTCCCCACATACGGCAGTAACTTAGTTACTGCTACATCCAGGATACGAGGAGCCGATGCTGCTAACACGATTCTATTATCACACGTGAACGGACCAGGTTTCAGCACAGTCCTGTTTGTACTGGTCTCTGTAGTGTCTCATATGTGGACTAGTGTAAGTTGACCCTTAATTTTAGATCAAAATGCAGGTCTCGTTTGTTTTTCATTGGTGTTTAAATAGAAATAACATAGGCGGATATATGAGCTGAGGCGTTGATGGAATGGAATTTCATTGTAAATAATTTCATCGGCCGCCTCATAAATAATATTAGTAGCTATAATGATTTGGTGAATATCTGGATTAATAACATAACAAATAATAAAGCTAAAACTAGTTAGTCCCGTGTTGGTCTGGGACTTGGCCCATGTTGATCTGGTTCTGGACTGTGGTTCTTGCCTAGCATGTCGTAAAAGGCGACTAATGATATATCGGATTTTGGGTGTGTGATATTTAGGCGACAGGTTAGCTGCTTGTCACTGCTTTTTCACAATTTTCCATCTAACCCAGCCCGGCTTTATTTTCGGATTTTTCGGCTGAATGTGGTTGAAGGGGCATGCCGCCCCTTTGACTCTGCCTACCCCTTCGGGGGTACATATAATTGCTAAAAAAATCTGTTCATGAAGAAGATGGATATTTTTTTGTACAGACGAAATACACTTATAACCGACTTCAAAAAAGGAGGTGTTCTATTGTATGTTTTATGTATGTATGTTAATTTTGTCATATTTTTCTGTTTCTGTCTATAAAAATGACAAGCAATCCACGACTACATCAAAATTAACCGTTCATCATAATTGCTATCGCTCCAATCTGCAAATTGTTTTACACGGCCCTTCGAAACGCGATCGAACACAGACCCTTCATTTACCAAAGTGGTCATTATCAAACAATTGTTCATTCTGACCTTTCTATAGCAAACGGAACGTTATGTATCTAACATTCTCTTATGTAACTAAGTAAAAGTAATCAGATAAGCGTTGCAGAGCTCTGGAAATGTTCTGTTATATCGTTATTTTTTCGTGTTTTGATTATTTTCAAGCGTTTAAATATACTTCAATTTGAAAAGATGTTTGAATCGCGGTGATTGTAGAGATTTATATATGTAATACGTTTTGAATATAGTATCTTCTAACATAACCAAATTGGATTTGATATAATTTCATCCAAAAGAGGCAAGTCTCTTCTTCTGCGTGGTGTTTACGAATTGATATTTTGTCTCGTATTTAATGTCCTTATTTTGTTTATTTGACTTGCTGACTGTACTTAATCTCTTCATGTTATAAGAATAAATTCAATGGGACGAAACGCAGAACAAACAATAACATATTTTTTTAATTAATTGTTTCGTCCCATTGGGATAAAAGTGTTGTGGAACGAAACACTGAACGACCCGCAGATAGGGTAAGACAATTCGATGGAATTTAAATGAATAGTTGGCCCATAAGTTATATGGCTTATGTGATGCTGTCTGATATTTATTTATTTGCAACTTAAGGTACTACTTAAGACCACAGGTATACCTGGTACAAGTGAGCTGATTGTCTAACCAAAGGAACTGCAAATATAATCTTTAATAACAAGTAAGTAACGTTCATACGTAACATATAATATCTAAGTTTAAACATTGCAAGACTTGTACAACATAACTTTAATTGTTGCGATCCAATCTCTCTTAAATAATAGAGTGGTTATGTGAATAATGCGATTAAGAGTAATTTAAAACGTTGCAGCTGTTGCACTTCGATTGACTTATATGATTTAGTCGAAGATTTCAAATCAACGATGTGTTTTGGAATTTCATATTATCACTTTCGGAGTTAGAAATAGCGAACTTTGGTCATAAGTAGCACTTGAAGAAAAATTTACAAAAAAAAATTTTAGCAATAATTTTACAAACGGCTTTCCTAAACTAGGGATTAGTTTTAAACCCCTAGTTTAGGAAAGTTGTTAAGTTAAATAAAAATAATAAAATAAATATAATTAAGTAAAATAAAGTTAGACGCCTGTATAAAAGGTTTACAGCCATGCTGTAAGTTATGTGCTTAGTTCTATTGAGTCTTCCTACATGCACAGACGATGGTGGCAACACTGTCCCATACTCAAAGTAACTAAATGTCCATAAATCCTTTATTACCATATCATGTTGCGCTTGCGTCCCATAATTAAACCTCAAACGGACATCGAACACGTTAGGGGCTAGGTTTCCTTCTTAAACATGGTAATTTGAGATTGATTTATCGAATAATTAAACTTTGGGGTCAAATCGATTACTGGTAATCGATACAGGTTTCGATTAATTTATGATTACTTTCTGGCTTAATAAAACATTTGCATGAAATCTTAAAGATCCGGGATAAATATTTATGAATGAAAAAAGCACCATTTGTTTTGGGTCTGGGTGTTGCGATACCTTCGTTGGTTCCTATTTCCATAACATGAGTACTTAAGCTACTTAGTTTGGAAGTAAAACTGAAGATCTAATATTTTTTATTTATAGCTTTTGCGATTTTAGGTGTTGTTAAGGGCCCCTCAGATGAACGTCCTACAGTTTAGGAACCACTGTGTCCACGGAAGGCACGTGCCCATTCGCCACGCACCGCGCTCAGGCCGCCATTTTGTAAACACATGTAATCGTTGTCATGGATCGGACCGTATCATTATTAACGATAACATTCAAATCGAATAATTTTGTTTTAATTTAGATGACATGACCCGTCGAATCCGAAAGAATGCAAGGGGGGGGGGGAGAGAAATTAAACAAGTAAACAAGTTTGTTGGGGAAGGACCCCCAATCGTTTTTTGTATAGCGGAGACGGATTTGGGGCCAAATAGTTTACAACATTTCCCAAAGTATGAGTCGCAACCCTCAGGGGGTTGCAATATAAAGAAGGAATTGTTCAACAGGAATATCCAAAAACTAACCAGCCCTTGCTAGACGGTCTCTTTCGGAACGGGATTAACTTTTTATCGTTAAGAATAGAGTTCCGAATAAAGAAATTCGCGTGTGGCGGGTCGCTAGTCCAGTCACCTTTGAGGACCGCTGGTCAAAGATTCACATTCAACAGTCTCAAATTCTTTCACGATGCATTCAACAATGGCTCAAAGTGGCTCGTCTGAGCATTTGCTTGAGACTTCGGAATTCCTTCTATACTTCAAAATTAAGTCGAAGGAACACAAAATAAGATCAGAGCTAGTTATGTGTTGAATAACTAGTCTGTGCAAAATGTTATTTATGATATTAATCTAACACGTGTACCGCATTTCAGGCTATTTGTTCAGCTATTGAAGGAGTGAGAGCTTCCCGCTCCCCCGCCAGTCCGGTAGGTAGTAAAGGCCGCCTTCGGCTAAATACCGACAGTCCTCTCAAAAAAAAAAAATAGTTCAGCTATTTGTGTAACAAACACGCGAACTTTTACATAATAACATTAAGATTAGTCACAGTATTGCCAGGTAAACGATATGTATTAAGTGTATCGGTTACATAACATAATTATTACCGTTAAGTAACAAAAAACGCCATCTAGATTGCGCGCGAGTAATTTACAAGGCGCTATCGTCGATCACAGATCTGTCACCCCGGTTAATATGGATTGTATTGCGATACTATCAGGATGTGATAACAATTTACAACTCTCTTACAAGGTAATAAAGAACAATTTACTGTGCACTCCAAGGTATCTTTTTATTACGACTAGTTTGCATCCCCGGTTTCATCTGCACCTGCTTAGCAGATACTAGACATATGTATCCTGCTATATAAAGACGATAAAATAACAGTTAGTGATTATCTTCCTGGAATTATGTTCCGTTTTAGCAGATTCCTATTAAGATAATTGGAATCTGCTCGGACTATGATCCTGGATCTATCGGTCTGCTTATTGAGATAGAGCGATTGTCATATCGTCGGTCTAGATGTGATAGCTCGTACATGCAAACAAAACAATTATCATGCGAATGTTTGTCCTGGGCGGGGATCGAACCCACAACTCTTGGCGCATGGGGCAGAGTCACTACCGAATGAGCCATCGAGCCAGTCAAATACTTAGTCCGGAAACGTATCTCAGAAAAAGAATACGAAGATTTGCATGTGCATAACAATTGAGCAGATTATATAGAGGGTGTTTAATAGTGCAACCGCGAATGCACTTCAGAGCCAAACACATACCATGTATATGCAATCACTCGCCAATGAAATTAACAGAAATCGCTTGTTAATGCAAATTGGTTTGAGATTTTTTTTGCATTTTTTTAAGAATGAACCTATATCGATAACCCAATGTTATCAAACCTTTTTCTTATGTAGAAAAAGGTTTGATAACATTGGGTTATCGATATAGGTTCATATGTACTACATCATGTGTATCGGTTTAGACCTGGTGATATTATTTCTTAATACATACTGTAAACACAATGGTTGAGATTTTATTTCATATGATTATACAGTATGATAATTATTTTATTATAAGTACTGTAATATTCGTACATGACTGCCGGCAAGTAATAACAGCTTAAATATTATATTTTATTGTAATTAACCGACTTCAAAAAAAGGAGGAGGTTCTCAATTCGACTGATTTTTTTTTTTTTTTGATACAGGGTTTGTAAATGTAATAAAACTATTTCAAAGTTAACGAATAGTTCTTGAGAATTACATGGTCAAACAAACTCTTCCATTGTATTCTAGGAATTTATATGAATTTGAAACTACCCAAACAAATTGTTAATAACCAATTCATTTACGCTTATTCCGATCGCCAATTTAAGATCATACTATACTCATTACGACAGCTATAAAATATTATCGGCTATGAATAATAAACAAGATCTTGCCACACATCCGACAATGCGTTTGCGCACAATTACAAAGTACTCCACGGAACGAATCTGCATGCGTGTTTTTGTCACGTTAATCAAAGTGTGAATGGAAAATGGTAGTCGACTCCTATAAATTATACGTACCTATTCAATTTCTTGTGATAGTAGCTGTGTGACATGTGCACGCGAGAACGATCACAGAAGTCTTTGAAAAAACCTATCTGTATCATGCCCGATGCGTCCCTGCGCACACGCAACTCTTAAGGCTATCACGGGCGGACTGCATTCGGACTGTTATCTACAAAATTACAGGTTGATTTATATGGTCGAAACATTCGTCCACTATCATAGCTTTCTGTTTTATTATAGGAGCAGGGTTTTCAAATTTACCCTTCTGCCTAGTTTAAGAGGGTGGATCACGTGATGAGCAATTTCATTTATTAATTACCACGTTAATTTTGCTTGGAGCTTTCTACTAAGTGTGCAGACTCCTAATAGAATGCTCCAGGTCCTACCGACCGGATAGCGATCGGTTTTTTCTAGACACTAATGAATAAGTTCTAAAAAGAAATATTCTTTATTTTAGACCAAATAAGTTTCGACAAAAAGCGACTATACGCTGAGAGCAATAAAAAATATTTAGCCACCATTTACAACGTTTCAAAGAAAAAACTGCCAATTAATGGATATAGAACCGCTTATATGAATTCTGCAAGTAACACACATTTAGTTTGACTTGACTGATATACCTACTCCACTCAAATCGGGGCATGTAAAATAAATTAAGTCAAAGGTTTCATAACTTGTTAGACTCAGCTCTTATTACTTGCACGTGGCGGCCCGAGGGGGTAGGTTCTCGTATTTATAATAATTTAATGCTTTTTCCTTAAAACCATCGCATAATCTTACAAACAGGTAAACCGAGAAAGATCGTGTTTGGACTTCTATGACTTTCTTACATCTCTTAAAGGTCTAATCAAAATTAATTTTCAATTCGGTACCATACTCAGGCTTATTTTTACGTTGATGTACCAATACTTATTGTAACTACAAATCATTACAAAAATTATTATTTACAAAAGTCAGACGATACACCCAAATCAATAATAAACAATTTAAAACTATCTCAAAGATTAACAAGTTACTTAATTCTTTTAGCGTCTATGATCTTGCCATCTGACCTATTGTCATTTTCTAAACATAAAATAACTAATCTGAACGAAAAACCTTACTTTTACAGTTTTATTTACGATTACGAGCAAATATATTACACGCAAAACGGTAGGTACGTCGTTTACATATCGCGCCGACCGTCAACGAAATGCGACACCGGACCGGACCGAAAAACTCGACACACATTCCCAATCGTTTCGTGATAAGGCTCGTAGAGCGGTGCAATAAATCAAACAAGAACAAAGCTCGGCAAGGAAAGCGACTTCCATAAGCGGCAACGAACTGTCGTGCCCGGCAAAAAGCCGCCGGCACGCACCCACCAAAATGCGACCTAAACTATACTAAACAGAGGCCCTTTTAGTTTGACGCCGAAATCCCGCCGCTAGATAACGCGGGCACTGGCTAGCCTTGCAACACTCACTTTTGTATATAACCATTTATTTATTATGAATACTGATTTGTGGAATAACAAACTGGATTCTGCTAAGCGGTTAGGTTTTATAGGTTTCAGCAAAAAGGTGCAAATCGGCTGCGTACGCTTTAATGCCTTTGCCCGAATCTGGGGCAGTGCTGATTGACATTTTGAAATGAACCTAATCATGAGCGTTGTTAAATGCTTTTGTAGTTTTTTTTTTATTTAACAGTTCTAATATGCGCAGTGGAATTGATACGATCTAGACTATGCTTATGACGTGTAGGAATTCTTTATTCAATCTCTTAACGGCAAATTAGAATGCTAGGAATTTTATTTAACATTGACGTGTTAAGTCTATAATCTTGTCTGACGTCCTTAATATTGCTTGATGGTATTTTTTGAATACGGATTGTTGATCTAAAATCCACTGCTTGGGTAATTAGCTGGCCCATATTTAGTAGACACATTTATGTTACATTTGTTCGGAATTTAAGAGTAGGTGGATTATCTATGAATGAATCTTGGTCTGGATTTAAAATCATCATGTAAAATTACATAAATGTACACATAATATCACAAATCAACAATTGCGACAATTTTCTCTGCCGTAAAGCTGTTGATGGCTTCCTACACAGTCTGTAGGAACTGATATTGTCTGATGGCCTGGGAAAAGGTATAATGATGATTGGTTCGTGGGGGACACTGAGAGTCACATTTCGATGGAACAGGTTAAACAAACAAATGTAAAAAAGGAATCGCATTCCGGACGTTTTTATCAACATAGATTTTTGTTTGTAAACTCTATAGAGGAACGAAACAAATCGTTCGGAATACGAAATAGAAAACACAGTCAAGTGAACGCAGACGTGTCACAAATCCTTTTCCTTTTCTCAGAAGTTTCAAGAGCACTGAAACTCAACAATGCAAATTGACGTACAATTAGCAGAATTGCATAAAAACTGAACAACTCTTATCGTCACAAACGTCTATTGAGTACCGTTTGACCGTCAGGATGACCTGATACAAAAACTACTCAATAGCATCTAGATACAACAGAATCTTTCATAGATGACAAAATAAATACAAAGAAGATTAAACGCTTCATAAATAAAATATTTCTTTACCATTATCTAGAATTATGTAAGGTTTAATCACTTGACTGGCCAACAAAAACCAATTGAAACTCGGTCAAAATTAAATGTTAAGCTTAGTTCTTGCTATACATGCACATACAATCAGCAAAATTTCCCAAGACACCATAAAACTCTATTGGTCAACACATATTGAATTTAATGACTGCAGTTGATTCATTAAAACTGTATCAAGAATGTAATTCATCATCTTAGCATATAGTTAACTCTTGTAATTAAGGCTGGCAATAAAAAAGCAACCGAAACCCTATAATCCCTAAGCAGAACAAAATCACATGCGCAGACGCTGTTGCGTAACCGCGGGCGCAGTGAAAGTGCGCCGCGCTGATTGGCCCTCGACGAGCTGCCAGCCCTTCGAGCGATCAGCCCTGCACCGTTGATTGGGACAGACACGCGGGCACTTCCTCGTTCCAATTGAATAGAATAGAGATCTCTTTGACATTCACAAACAAATAATGTCTAATAAAGAAGAGAACAGTAGCGGTGGTAGCTCAATGGTAAGAACACGCGCCTCTTAACCGAGGAGTGCGGGTTCAAACCCGGGCATGTACCTCTGGATTTTTCAAATCTATGTACGTATTTATACCACTAGCTCGACGGTGAGGGAAAACATCGTGATAAAACCTGCAAATTCAAACAACTTTGGATTTGTAACCATGATCCAAAAAAATTCTGGTTCCCCTATCTTAGGGTTACGAAGCTCAGATCGGCAGTCGCTTCAATGTAATTACCAGACTCGCTAAATCCTGGATCATGGTCTAAGCGGACCCCGTCTAAACACGGGACATAACGCTAGGAAGATTATGACAGAAGAAAACAGTTATCATTACAGCGCCCGCTCAGCTGCAGATATAATCATAAACAAATGTCTACTAATTAACTTAACCAGTGTTATGATCTATCACGATCTACCTCGTCATCAGGCAAATATCATGATCACGCGGGTTGTCAGGGCTTCTCGGTTCTACAAACATTACAAAAAATTGTTTCTATTTTTTGTTTCATGAATATTAATCAATAATGCTGTACTGTAATACCTAAGCATTGTATTTTAAGCACTCGATACGATTTATTAAAGCGTGACTGTATAAGCCAAAAAAGATCCTGTTGAAATGTTTATTCTAACAAATTTGAAGTTTTAAATATCTCAAGTCTGTAAGATAACTTTTTTTGTAGTACCCATAAGCATTATTTTGAAAAATGCTTCATATACATACATAACATCACGCCCATAAACTCCGAAGGGGTAGGCAGAGTCAAAGGGGTAGCAGGCCCCTTTAACCACATTCAGCCAAAAACAAAACCGGGCTGGGTCACATGGAAAATTGTGAAATAATAGTGACAAGTGGCGAGCTTGTCGCCTACACAATCTTAATGCTATGCATACGGAAATAAATAGCGCATAAGTAACAATTAATACCTTTTATTACAATAGACATGTTGGTTGCTTAGGAAAACCCGTGCAAATAAAACAGTGAAACACTAGCGGTACAATAAAACAGAAATGGTTAGATTTAACTGCTTCGAGGAATGCATGGCGGCGATTCGTTCACGCAGAACAGATTTAAAGTCGTCATTTGGGTCAAACCAAATTGTTCGTGTTAAGTTGCTTGACGTGTGGTTGCTAACGATGTTATCTTTACATATAAAAAATTAAACACGGTTTGTTTATGT
Source organism: Glyphodes perspectalis (assembly GCA_951394215.1). Taxonomy (NCBI): domain Eukaryota; kingdom Metazoa; phylum Arthropoda; class Insecta; order Lepidoptera; family Crambidae; genus Glyphodes; species Glyphodes perspectalis. Next base: position 1,699,600 of record OX596204.1, on the reverse strand, counting down.
GTGCAAGTTCTTTCATAGTCTTAAATAATACAGGCTCATTTATTTAAAAAAAATAATTAATTTTCCCAAAAAGTTTTTATTTCAATCGTTATAAACCCTCAGAAGATTAAATAGATATAAACAATGGTTCTACCACAAATTCGGGCTGTGGATTCTACCGAGATACTCGGTATTATTAGACACAATCACATTTCACTTCACACAACGCTTTAGTATTAGAAAAAAAAAGGAGGATTTGCATACAAGGAAAAGCTAAATCGGGTTCGCGTAGACGATTCCGCGTCTATTGTACATTTTGGTTACCTTTTCCTTTCACACGTTAACGATGTATTGATTCCAATTTTCCGGCAATATCCTAAAAGTTTTCATTACCTAGCGGAATACAAGCGAGGCATTTTCCTTATAACCAGGAGCTGGGAAACAAAAAAACATCAGCCAGTTGCGTTTATCGGTGGTAGAATTGCCCTGAAGCAAGAAGCAACATACAAAAATATGAACCCATCACGTCTATCGGTAGCATTTCCCTGGATGTCAGGAGCAGCAAACAAAAAGCATGAGCCAGTGCATCTACCGGTGGCATTTCCCTGGACTCCAGGAGTAGCAAACACAAAACACGAGTCTGTCGGTTGCGTCAGCGATTCAGCGATATTTATGCACTGATCGTCTCAGCTCTGTCGACACACTTTCATCTGCGCGCTTTTTGCCGGACCGCACAATATCTGCATTAGCGTCTAAACGTGCGGCACATGTCACGTCGATTCGCTTCCACGTTGTGCCGTCTGGTTCCTAGTTCTGTGACCACTTTGAATATGATCCTAGATTTTACGAGTCTATGTTCTCGTATTGAAGCGACTGATCTGCGTACATACATACATAACATCACGCCCATCCCCGAAGGGGTAGGCAGAGTAAAATTCGTAAATGAATACTTCGGACTTACGCATCACATCCCTAGCATCATATCCCTATCCCACATGCAAACTAAACAGTTTGCATGTGCTATGGATACTAGGTAACGGACAGACAGACATACTTAAATATATCTATGTTTATGTTTATCACACGAATCATTTGCCCCTAGCGTTGTTCCAAATTGCGACCTATAGTTTCGTGGCCAAGGTCTCTGACCACTCGAGCACCCGGGTTGTCTTAGCAAATATTTGTAAGACTTAGAGGGGAAGACTTGGATCAAGGTTACACATCTACAACTATCTGAATGTGCAGGTTTCCTCAGGGTGTTATTACTGGAGTAGTGGTAGGTACGTCCGTACTAAGAGTTTGGAACGTTGCACATGCATTTGAATTAGTGCTCGTCGCAAGTAAGGCATACATATGTATTTTGGGTAACTTGTCTCTAATGTAGGTATGACAGTATAACGTTTACATTATCGACTAAATATCATGAGTCACATCAATTTATATTTCTTTTGTTCCAAAAGAAGTAGATCGATTTAATCTTGGACGTCTGTGTTTACTCTGAGAGAAAGGCGTGGGTATTGTTAATCCTAGCGTGATTGAGTGCAAGTGGTGGTGAATGCTAAGCGGGTTTATAATACGTAACCTGTGAAATCTCGTTTCTGGTAGATAGTAAGATTTTTGTAATACAACTACGGCAAAGGCCAACAACATACGCGAGCTGTTGATTAATACTTCTAGATTTTACAAACCCAAGACCGATTCAGCCTAGCCGGCCGTGAGCAAAAACGTCATCAGAAAACATACTCTAATTCCCGTACTTCTAAAAGTAAGTAATCTTTCAAATTAAGGTCAGATGGCAGTTAAGGTAATAACCAGACCCGCGCAATCATGGATCATAGTTGAACAGTATGATGATAACTTCCAAAGTAACTGGACAACTTCCGATAACAAAAATATACTTGTTGATATGTTGCCGGGTACCGTGTTGTATAATAAACCTTCACTTAAAGTAACTGGTGTAGACACCATATCACCGCATTCAGCCTTCAAAGCTGAATATTCGCGACGCGTCGCACACACGCCAGCGAAAATCAATGGTGTTCGAAGGCTGCCATCTGATAGCGATAACGTCCCGTATCGCCGCATGTGCCACATGTCGCGAGCCTTATTTGTCTGTTATCTCCGCATTTTTCCATTCGCGGTATTCAGCAATATTTTTTTGCTAAACCGTTCAGCGGTAACAGAAAACATTACGAGGAAGTGGAAATTCTGACTATATGATACACCACTTGTTCGTGCAATTATCTCTGGTCACGAGACCGAGTTTTGCGAGTTCTAATCCCGCTCGGTAGTCAAACGTAATTTAAGTAAATCGATTTCCAGATCCAGACTTTTTGGAAGGTAGAACTTCGAGAGTCATAAATATACTACGGGTTCCACAGGTTAGTTTAAAAAAAAAAATCAGTCGATTTGAGAACCTCTTCCTTGTTTTTGAAGTCGGTTAATTTTTTTCTGACAGGATTGTAAGTAGGGCATAAGAAACCTAATTGGAGAATTTTTGGCTCAAACGCTTTATTCTTATGGTCCAAAGGGTAAGAACATCGCTTGAATGCAATGATCAAAATCGTGTTTGAAACCAGTTTCGAGGAATGAAGGCGTTTTTGGAAAGTCCCAAATGATAAAGATTATTATGTGCCGGTAATTCAATGACGTAATGATGTCATCACTTCACTTTTTAAATACATATGCACGGCATCTCGAGCAAGACCAATGTGTAATTAGCTAAGCATGTAATCGATGTAACAACTGGATGACGTAATAGAGATAAAATATATTTAGCCAGTAGACTCAAATACTCATCCACTTTACTTAACTGTGATACCAAACATACAAATAATTTATTTAGAATAGTTGTAAAAATAATATTATATCGTTGATAGTGAGCATGACTTTTTAGAACGCTTTTAATAAAAAAAAACATGAGCTTGTTGTTAATTATCATAAAACAATTCTCACACCAGCAATTTAACCTTGACTTGACTTCTTTTTGGAAGCATAAATTGATAAATATAATTTAAAATATTGATTTTACTAGACGATCTTATGCAATTTTAGAGCATAGAAGAACTAATTTTTCCCTAATCGGTACAGGATCAGGCAATTTAACGACAATAGAAGCTATCTAGCCGTAAACCAATAAAGCTCAAATTGGCTTGTGCAAGCCCTCGAGAGTAGACCAGAATTCCCTGCTTAAACCTACTAACAGGGCAGAGATGGCCAGATATGTTCGTGATAGTCATCTGGCTCCTATTTACGGTCACGGAACTGCGATAAGTGGGCGTCGTCGCGAAATATTGGTTTCGCTCTCGATGGTATCGCTTCGCAGGTCGTTTAGATGCTGATGAACATGAAGACACACGGTGCATACTGCAGTATAATGTAACTTAGAACACATGGGGCCCTTATAAGAGAATAAATATACAGGAATACAATACAAAAGAGGACTCGTAAATACAAAACCACTTTTTCACAATTTTACATCTGACCCAGCCCAGTTTTGTTTCTGGCTGAATGTAGTTAAAGGGGCCTGCTGTCTCTTTGACTCTGCCTACCCCTTCGGGGATTATTGGTGATGTTATGTATGTATGTATGTATGTAAATACAAAATCGCATGCCATTAATGAGCTGTTGAAAAAATTATTGGATCTGTACTTCACTAAAGCCTAGGGGGAACAACCCTGACACAAACGTTTTTCTAACTCAATTATTATAATTTTTGCAACAGTAACCTATCTAAAAATGTTTCACGAACTTCCAAGGGCGGAGAGAGGGACCATCAACTTGATAAATCCAGCTTTACATGTCGAAAAATCACTAAGTAGTTTTGTGCCACCCCGCTGAGTCAGGACTATCGGAAAATCTTTATTTCTAATTGTACGCTGAAACCTATTTATAATTTGCCATGATAACTAGCGCACCTATAATATTGGGCGATGGGCTATCGGCGGTATTGCCACTCTGCGCCCACGCAGCTTATCGCGCCGCATATCTGGATCACGTTTGTATGCCGGCTTCAGCAGTACGCTGCTAGGGCTACCACTCAGAATAGATAGGAAAAAATAAATAAATCCTACAAGAAGCCTAATTTGAAAGTGAAGACTTTTAAAAGTTTTTGAGAACAAACTTCCAAAGTTCCTGTACTCAAAAACATTTTAACCAAATAATGTGTGAACGATAGGATAGATGAAAGTTTTATCGATTAACTGATGTTGCTGTTGCAATGTCAGCTCGAAACCTATTCGTAAATAAATGTAAATATCGCTGAATCGAGATCGGACCGTTGCAACACGGCACACATTGTACCGAACAGATATTGTCCGAGGCGTTTACTGATACCAAGGACGCATTTCTACACAAACTTATATCAAGGAACAAATCCATACGATTCCGACGCTACGGACACGCGAATCCGAAAGCTTTCCCATTCAAAAAATCCGAACCATACCGACAATACGGACGCTACCGACAATACGATCGCTACCGATATACCGACGCTTAAATCTAGGGATTGCAATGCAACTAGAAGATTAGATCCGGTCCCGGTCATATTTTAATCCCGAACTTTTCGGGATCAAATTTAATGAATCCCAGGATTTTCGGGATTGATACATTTTTTTAATAAGTCAATAAAAAAGTGCATGAAAAGAAACGCACTTACCTTGATTTGACATTTTAACAGCCATCTTGTTTACACAGCTGATTTCATTTGTTTTTGCTAACGACCGGTACCGGATTATGCGTAGGTGTGTAAAAATTTCCGCTTCACGTCGTGTAAGTATTAATATTTTCTTTGTTAATTGATGACAATCAATGAAATTATTAAAGAGCAACAATACATTAATGTGTCTGAGTAAATATAGATGAAAAACAACAAGTGTTCTTTTCTATAGCTCTAAAAGGTTATGTTAATGTCATACATAGACTTAAATGTTATTTTAATTTTTGTTTAGGATTAAGAATTAAACAATGTCACTATCCAATGAAAGTTTTTATGTATTGGAATGCTGCATCCAGGTAGTTCCAGCACAATTGCAGCTCTGCTGAATCCAGCGTTGTGCTTGATCCAGCAAACAATGCCGCTGGATTTCAATCCCAATCACGAACGCACGAACCCAAAAGCTCGATCCTCGTGGCAGCCCTGAGTGCACCGCCGAGCTCACAGGTACCACGGCAATACCTACTCGGGTCGTTCACCCGACTTTCGTAAATGACGCCAACGTTACAAAATGCACGTCGTAAACATTATTTTATGTAATATTGTTTACTTGTCTTACATGCGAATTTCAATGAAACATTCAACACACTGTGAATGGAACGGCTACCTTATGGATTTACTATACATAAGTACGTTACATCACGCTGTTTCCCATGGATGTAGGCAGATCACATCCTTCCATTTGCTACGGGCCTGGCTCACACCTTTCGCTACTTTAAAACTTATTTATCTTTTTATGTATGTTACTGATAATACTACTGTTTATGACCTTCGAATGTATGTTTGTGGTATTTGAGTATAAATATAAACCTTTGTCCTTTCCCTAATCAATCTTTATGACCAATTCCATCACAATTCATCCAGCAGCTTAACCGGGAAAACGTTATGATACAAAGAGTTAAATCATTTGACTATAATGAATTATAGATAGTACAAAAATATTCGAAAGTATCGAATAATAATATTCGAAGTTATCATATCGTAGTTACGCTCTAGCCTGCCTTATTTCGTATTTGGTTTTCTGAATAACCAGAGATTCTCTCGAAAATCTATAGATTTGTAGCAAAGGATAAGCCCAGAGACGCGAGAACAAATGGCATTTCCCGGCCCAACTTTCAACAAAGTTTCTAATTATTCCAAAATAAACCAAAAGTTAACTGTTGACATTAAATGCTGACAGTAATAAAAACAGGGTAAACAATGAGATGAGGTGCGGAAAGCAAGTCCTCATATTTCATGGAACAAAGCTGTACGTGTATATTGCTCGGCTGTTGACATTCATCCTATACCATGATGTAATAACCTAGTTCTCAAAGTGTGATTGAGCCCATCGTGGGTTCAATGATAGGAGTTGTAACAATTGGTAATGTACCAATTCTTAATGTTATTGATTTATACATATCTTGTTCATTGCATAAAATTAACTTCATTTAATAATTTATAATATATGAAGGTATACATATTAAAATATGTCGAAGAAAAAACACTGTTGAGATTTCTGCATCACATCTTAAAAATGGAAAGATAAAAATACCCCGGCGTATGGGAGGAACAATCCTTTAATTTTTAACGATTATATTACATTTAAAAAAAAGATATAGTAATAAAAACCATTTATCAGAAAGAGACTAAAAATTACAGATTCGTAAGGAGGAAATCATTCCCCCTCCCAGTCCTACATTAAATCATGACCTAAATTATCAACACGCTAATAATAAATAAATAAATTCTCCAGACTGACACACCAATTCCCTAGTTCCAAACTAAACTTATGCTTGTCCTATGGATACTTGGTGAACGGACAGACATACTTAAATACGTTTGTAAACATCCACGACTCGAGTAAAAATGTCCATGTTCATCACACGAAACATTTGCCTATAGCAGGATTCGAAGCCGCGACCCTTGGTTCCGTGGCCAGGGTCACTAACCACTCGACCAATGGGCCAGTAATTATTATTATTAGAAAATAATTACCGCAATAAATCCGTTAATTAAGTATGTGTTCATTATCAGTTTCTTCATTGTTTTACTCAAGTTAATCACGAGCATAACAAAGGGGTACAAAGTCTTTTGTTTCCTTGGGCGTAGGTTTGAGAAACCCAGATGTAGGAGGTCTAAAATTTCTCTTCATTCGGAATATTCTCTTTAGGAAGCTCCGTGCTACGCTGAAAATATCAGGGCTTTTTCAATATTGACCTAAGCTCGTACTATCTTTGCTATCTTTTTTCTGGACCATATTTTTTATGCATAAAACCTTGGACATTAAAGAGAGCAGCTATCGTGATACTTTTCAGATCTGCCTACTAAAATAAGATGGCTAAATTAAGCGCTAGAATCGCCTAGAATACAATATGAAGATTTTTAAAACTTTTTTTAAAGAATGTTTATTATTTTGGCATCTAATAGAATAATTAACTTATATAAATAGTATTACCGCATACAGGATAAAATTATATTTTAAAAAGTAATAAGTATGTAGGTTGATTATTAGTAATAAAATCTTTTGTTATATCTGTAGCATCATTACTTCATATTATACGTTTCAGCAGCCGTTTTGCGAAATTATTGTACCATGCCTGAGCATTACACATGTTTTTCATATTTAAATTACGTTACATTACTGACAGGCCCATTGGTCGAGTAGTCAGAGACCTTGACCACGAAACCGAGGGTTGCCGGCTCGAATCCCGCTAGGGGCAAAAGTTTCGTGTGATGAACATGACATTTGTTCTCGAGTCATGGATGTTTAGAAACGTACCTATTTAATTATGTTTATCCGTTCACCTAGTATCTATAGGACAAGCTCTAAGCTTAGTTTGGAACTGGGGAATTGGTGTTCTTGTCTGGAGAATTTATTATTATTATATTATTAGTAAAATATAATTTTTTTAATGCAACCACAATGTCTGATAAAGGGCAAGATGTATAAAACAGAAACAGTCACTCAGTCTTACGTGTCTATAATTATTACAATTATTATCGCTATTTTTTATTACTCTAGTGAAAGTTCATCTCTGCACACTTAGAATCACATATTGCACAAACACATTTTTGTTAAACCATCTAAATTACAACGTGCAAGCTGCAAACACTTCCTACGGTCATTATGATAACTTGCATAAATGATAAATTATGCAAACGTCCACCGGGGCAATTTGTTACAATATTTGCATGTTTATTACATTTTTATGTAATGTGTACTGTATTTAACGATAGCATAAGCGCATACTATTGCTTGAATAAAATTTATTGAGAAATACATTTTAATTTTATCGTAGAGAATTTCTTTCTTTATCTTGTTAACTTTGCACTGACTGATTTACAAGTTTGAATAAGTTATGCATAATGAAAAAAAAAATACGTTTAGTTTAATCGAGATGACATTGAGTTCTTCTGTCTGTACTTGTTTATATTAGGCGATAATTAGATCAGTTTACAATCATTAATGTTTTAAGGTATACCTTTATGTTTTTGTCGACCTCGCACAAAATAATACCTCTCAAAATAATAGACGTATAATTAATAATAATATTATAACTGACTAATCTTTTAAACAAGCCCAAACGTATTACTGTTTAATCACCTCAAATCTGTTTGAACACCGAAACCGCACACCTGTGGCACACTTAACGTTTGTTTTACGTTAACTATAAATAATGTTTGCTGTCTACCTACTAGGTCGTTAACTCAGTAAAATTCTGTGCGCCAATACAGTAACTCACTCTGATTTAACTCAAATTGAGTCATGGCGCAACAGTTCCTACGGAATGTACCGAAGGTACCGAGTGTTGCTTAGCGTGCCGCCTTTTGCTTTCCTCCGGTCTTCAGCATTGCGATGAGTGCCAACGCATTTCAAGAGCTAATTCTAAGTTGACCCAAAGAGTTAAATTAATTAATAGAAGTTAAAGTGCTAACTCATATGACGTATGGCGTAGCAAAATGTAACTCGTCCAGTAAATAAATAATAAATAAATATCCCACAACATCACATTCATTGATCTTACTTCAAGCTAAGAAGCTTAAGCACTTGTGTTACGGATATCAGAAACAACAGTGGTATTACAAATATATACTTAAATATTAGATATTAACAGCCAGACACATAACAAACACAAGTACGTATTCATCACACGAATGTTGGTCCTGGGTGGGGATCAAACCGACAACTTTTGGCGCATGGGGCAGGGTCACTACCAAAGACGCCATCGAGCCAGTCTAAATAGTTAAGTGTTTTTTTTTCTGAATTTAGATATCGAAATTTTCCGGCTTAACATAATTTGCCAAGCGCCAACACATCTCTATTTAATAAGTGAGTTAACAATCCAAGAACCGAGTTAGCGCAATGACTCAGCACAGTGTTACCTATTCACTAGGCGGCTACGGTTCCTACTTCTAACGGATAGCCATATGAAAAAAAAAAATTCAGTCGAATTGAGAACCTCCTCCTTTTTTTTGAAGTCGGTTAAAAAGTAAGTTTTCAACGTGTACATAATAAATGCAACTGGAGCGAAACTGACGTATAGAAATCGGATAAAACGGCCGGCGGTAATTGACTGGTGATAATTAGCAGGATTTACGACGAAATTAACACTCGCTATGATTTGTGAGGGCGTCATTAACGCCTGCGCGAAACAGTATGGTTGTTTGCAGAGGATTTTTTACATAGTTTTAGATAAGCGCACCAATTCTTTAGGTTAAACTATGCAAATGTCGTAAATGCATATTTATCCATAGCCATATACCATATAAGTACGTATACATATTTGACCAACGTTGGTCTGGGACATAAAAAGAAATTAGCAAATTGTGTGATTGTGTAGGCGACGAGCTAGCTACTTGTTACTACTTTTTCACAATTTTCCATCTAACCCAGTCCAGTTTTATTTTAGGCTAAATGTGGTTACGGGGCTTGCTGCCCCTTTGACTCTGCCTACCCCTTCGGGGATTACGGCCGTGATGTTATGTATATATGTACATATTTGTTCTTATATAATTTACACAGTCTACAAGTACAAGTACATATACAAGTAACTAATCTTTTAAATTGTGAGTGAACGCCATTGTGCTACAAATGCCTATAGGCTATGGTGATCGCCGTCCATGGAGCCGGCAGTATGCTATTTTATAAATAAACATAATCATCATACAACGTCACAGATTGATCTGACTCCATATTAAGCATTTGTTTTACAGATTTATAATCAGTGGCGGATTTACAGTCATGGCCGCCCTAGGCCCGAGGCCATAATTATCAGTACTAACGCGTCATCACTTAATTTTTAACACGATTGGCCGCCTCTAATATCTAGCCGCCCTAGGCCCGGGCCTACTGGGCCTTAGGGTAAATCCGCCACTGTTTATAATACGAACTAAGTGGTATTTAACACAGAACAAACACGCATGCTTCTCCTGGGTGGGGATCGAACTCGCAATTCTTGGCGCATAGAGCAGGAACAAATTTTACCTTGGCAGAAAAAATAGGTCATACGAAGGTAGAATAATGCTTGTGTCTAAACAACTGCGAAACCCAATTAAAATTAAACTCAGCACCTACAATTCTTAAAACCATTCCTCAGTTTATAACTAATTGGAAAATACCGAAAACAATTAGACTATTACGTGCATATAGGTATAAATAAACTGATTTTGCCAAATATTTTCCTTGTAACGTAAATTTTGACTAATAACAACTACTACTTCTATATATAGTATAATTAAAACTTACCTATTTAATTAAATAATTGGTGGATATTGATCGAACACCTACAATTATAAATAAAATAAAAATAAAATAAAACTATTTATTTCAGACAACTAATGCAACATACATTGGTCCATATTATTTATTTTTTTTGTTAGTAGGATAATAAAAATAAACAAAACAAAAAGGGGGTAAGTATCTAGTGCCTAACTGACAATGTAGGACTCACCACCAGGAACTGTCCCCGCTATGCGGCGTGGAGACGCATCCAATGCCTCAGAATTGGCGAGCCACACCTGTCCGTCAGTGTGCTTAGAATCCTGTTGGTGCTGGCGCGAAGGCGTTCTGGTATGTTCGCTGAATCGCACATACCAGATGCGCTACAGAATCGTGGCAGCCCCAGCAGGATTCTAAACCCATTTATACTGGACCCGCAGGACACTGTACGCCCGCTGCGTATTATGAATGTCTCTGTTTTTTTACGATCCTTTCTTAACATATACTATTGAAGCGTAAAAAATACGCTTTAATTACTAATTAATAGTTAGTGCAATAGGCAAGTGCACTTGAAACTTGCGTGTAAGGTACCAGTCAAAAGGTCGTAGGTTAGATACCCAGTTCCCCACATGACTTCTAACGTTGACATGTATTGTAGAATCAGAATGTTTGCGTTTGTGGTCCTTTGTTTTTACATACATACATAACATCACGCCCATAATCCCCAAAGAGGTAGGCAGAGTCAAAAGGGCAGCAAGCCCCTTGAACCACATACAGCCAAAACTAAAACTAGGCTGGGTTAGATGGAAAATTGTAAAAAAATACTGACAAGTTGATAGCTTGTCGCCTACGCAATTACACACCTAAAACCCGATATACCATTGACAAGCTCCATGGCGCATTCGGTAGTGACCCTGCCCCATGCGCCAAGAGTTGTGGGTTCGATCCCCACCTAGGACAAATATTCGTAAGATGAATACTTGTGTTTGTTCTGTGTCTAGGTTTTAATATCCAATATTTAAGTACATATTTGTAATACCACTGTTGTTTCTGATATCCGTAACACAAGTGCATAAGCTACTTATCTCGGAGTCAGATCAATGTATGTGATGTAATAGGATATTTATTATTACCATTAGTAGCCTTTCACGACATGCTAAGCAAGAAACACAGTTGGCACATTATTTTTAAGTCCCAGACCAAAATAGTCCTTTGTTTTTGAATTACTTAAAACAGCTTATGCAATCAGTTTAATGTGCGCACTTACACGTTACTACTTTACTTAACTGACTAGGTAACGAGTGAACATCTGAATTCAGCTGTTTGCTAGTCACCTAGCAGTGCACCGGCAGCCTTGCATTCCCGATGTCGCCGGCGCTTATCGATGCACATCTGACTGCACCCGATAAATCAATCTGTCGATAAAGTATCTACGCGTAGTCGGGGTCTGAGCCACTAGCTGCATAGGTTCTTTGTCCCACTAAAGGCATATTAACAAGCATACCACTTGCTTGATGGACAGACAGGACCATATACATTTACAGCAATAGTATAAAGTGCACTGCGCTGTTTTTTAGGACATAAAGTTGTTGTTTCTAGACCTTGACAGAATAGTGATTCGTTTTGGTATCTTCTCCAGACTTGAACTGAAGTTGCCATTGAAAAAGATATTTATGTATAATAACCATAGTTCAGAGACAAATATGATCTATACACCCTTGTTGTTGAAAAGAGTAACTACCGAGTTTCTTGCCGGTTTCTTTTCGGTAGAAGCAACATTCCGAACCGGTCGTAGATTCATATTATTAGTTGATTTTCTTGTTGAATTGACGATTTATAAGTGTTTGTTTCAAACCTATATAAATAAAGTGTATTTTTGACTTTGACTTTGAATCACATCGTAATCACCCAATGGTACAGCGGCTTACTAAATCTTAAGCTTGGGTTTCAACCGAAAAAGCAATCTGAGTCAAGCTATAGGTATGGTAACTATAAGATGATAGCAGAAATCCGCCGGGCTTCATCCAATTCCATTTTTGGCGTATCGAAACATCCACCTCATCTTCAACCGAAATGCGCCCATACTTTCTGTTTTGGTTAAATTCAGCCTGCACCCCTCACTCATTAAACGCGCCTACAAAGCCATTGAGCTGTACCGCTAAATAAATATTAACATACATAATATTAGCAAAACGCGGACCAACAGATGCGCTGACATCAAACATAACAGAAATATTAAATTCCAATATTATAGCGACGGGTGCGCGTATCAAATTTCGCATTGTTACAATCAATATTAAAATTCATAAGCAATAAACACCGGTCGGGTCTAATGGCCGTGAAAGGTTAAAATTATTTACGGTTAACAGAAACGGAGATATTAACGAGGAAAGAGGCAATTGCTGATACAGAAGCTATGATTTGTAAAAGTAATAAACCTATACATAGTTTAAATATGAACATGTCCAGGTAAAATAATCAAGAAACGATGCCAGTTTACCTAGATGGATCTACACGCAATTAAGTATATAATATTGTTAAATAAGAGTTTAAATAATAAATAAATAAATTCTCCGGACTAACGCACCAATTCCCTAGTTCCAAACTAAGCTATAAGCTTGTCCTACGGATACTAGGTGAACGGATAGATTATAAATACGTTTAACATCCATGACTCGAATACAAATGTCCATGTTCATCACACGAAACATTTGCCCCTAGCGGAACCACGCGACCAACAGGCCTGTCAAAAAGGTAACATAGAAGTACTAAATCTACAATAATTATTAGAATTTACTAACAGACCAATGGAGAAGGGTGCATAACAAAAAGGAAAAAAGTCTATTTAACAATATGATAATTGTTTTTGCATTTATACAAATATAGTAGAGTAGGAAATAGTGCAATTACGATACTTAGATTATACTTAGCTATTATTCGTTTTCTGGCATAAATACTATACAAATTATATACTCAGCTTATACCCATATAACCATTTAATAACAACAATAACAAAAAGTTAAGCAACTATCTTATCTGCATTAATAATTCTAGGTAGGTATATCAATACTAATATTATAAAAAGGAAAGGTTTGATTGTTTGTTTGTTTGTATTGAATAGGCTCCGAAACTACTGGACCGATTTAAAAAAAAATTTCACCAATTGAAAGCTACTTTATCAGCAAGTTACATAGGCTTTATTTTATCCCCGTATTCCCATGGGAACGAGAACTACGCGAGTGAATTCGCAGGGGCGCTGCTAGTACTCTATATACGTGGCGGTGTATGTTACCAGTTTTTTTTTGTAATAATGTGGTGCGCCAGAATACAACGTACATTAAAAACCGAAACCCTATTTGCAAAACAATAAGCGCTATAAAGGGCTCCATTTGGATACAACGCCATTTTAAAATGGACGTCATTTGCAAGATTTATTCGAAGAGGCGACATTTGCAAAAATATGGGCGTCATTTCAATACATCGGAGTTTGTTCGGACCGACTTCGCTCGAACATTATTTTGCATTTGAAACGTTCACTGGCTCACTAAACTAACAATATTTCCAAAAAAAGTAAGGCCACCCTCTCCGCCACTTCTATTTCGCGTCTCATCACATTTGCGTGAAAATATTTTTCCCCGGGTCCCTTAAAATGGCCGAATATTATAATACACCCTCCGTATTCTCGGGTCTATACTTCACTATAACTGACATCAAATCTATCTCCCAGGCGAACGATAAAGGGCCTATTGTAAACGTTGAAATAAGAACTTCTATTTCAAACAAAACCTTCGTATCAAAACTAGATAGATGGTAATGCGAAACGTAGTCTCCAAAAGGCTTTTTTGCAAAGGGCTTCTATTGATTTTATTCGCCTTTTAATGTTCCAACTTATCTTGTTACTCTTTTGATGTATTAGCTGGAAATCTATTTACATTGCACGTAGCCATAATATCAATCAATCACAGTAAATACTATTATGGCCGTTTAATTAAACTGGTTATCATTTTACGTTCATACGTCTCTCGACATTTTGCATTACCTATATCAGAACACCTGTCCCTTAAGATATCTCATGGTGCGTTAACCAACCTTGTTGTATGCACACTAAACCAGGAATATAAAAACTAGAATCTGCTTCAAGATTGTCTTAAGTCTACGCAAAAATAACACTGTTTAGAAGATGAACTAAGAAATATATTCATATGGGTCGAATTTATGAGAGATTATTTCAACATAAGCAAATATTTCACGGTCATCATATATCTACTAAAGCTTTGTAAAATTCAATTTGAAAGCATTTTGATTTAGGGTCTAGTAGGCTTCTATTAGTGCCGGAATATTAACTAGGCCTGGTTTTTGCATAAATTAATTAACTCCATCGTCACGACCTTGCGAGCACGGCTAGGCTTAGGTTCTCCTATTCAGACCACATCCACTATAATACACAACTCACGATGACCTTTTATTCCAGTAACGTTATTAATGTTTAAGCGCCCGCCGCTGTCAAACGCAAATGTAACACTGACAATGATTTGACAGCACGAACATTAAACTAACCATCTCTAATAAGCGCACGTAACATAATCGCCAATTATTACAGCATCCGCATCTTCATTTCTAGTTAATACGCAATTATTCTAAACGAGTTTTAAACATCTTTGAAATTTACCACAGTCCGTTCCATACACATCATCTCTTAACAACTATAAACCCTCACTGCGCCATCCAAATAATTATATGTTAAGGAATGTTTTATGGGATAATAAAATCAAGGTTCTAAAAGGATGCGCGGACCGGGGTAAACCCGGGATCCTGGGTCCGTTGCTCCTTAATAATTCGTGTAACTTGTAACCAAATTAGTTTGGGACAAGAGAAAGCAAAGTTTTGGAGTTTCAACGCAGAATGTCACAGAAAACTAAATGTAACTTTAAGTCCGAGACAATTAAGGCAGTTAAGAGACTTAACGAGGGACGGGACGCCGTGAAAAATCATGATGATGATAGAGGAACTTAATGATATAGAAGTAATAACACGCTGGACTCGAGAGGAAGTGTCGTCACTTGCCGTAGGTACAATTATTCTGTAATGTATTGAAAACAACGTCGCGGAAAAGAATAACATAGCCACATTGTGGCGAATTTATACAATAAGCGACCGTAGAACAGACTTTCCCACGGCGAAAGGATAGTCGCAAGATAATTTAAAGTTACTTACACTGGTACAATATCCAATCATCCGTGACAGCAAGCAAAAAATGTCAGCAGTTTTTGCTAATTCCAGTTTAACATTGAAACGCAAGCAAAGTAATGATGGTGCGTAGTAAAACCTGATGCAGAGAAGCGCATTAAATATCGGCATAGTAACGCGAATCGTTAAAGCGTTTATTAAATAATTTGGTTGAAGTAATATTACATCAGCGAATCAATCCGACGGAGCTTGAATAAAACAGTGCGATTTAGCCGGTACTTGTAGTTTTCTAGCAGTTTTATTGTTAATAGCACATATATTCAATGAAAGCTTGTTTTGATAAGACTATTTAAATTATTGCAAACAGAAATAACATTGTAAATTTTATTGACAGTAGTCAATGTTTACTTACGATAGTAAATTATGGAAAATTTATATTTGACATTACATTTCTATGAATAACAATTAGATAAGTAGCTGTATGCGACAAAATGTAATCTAACAAAGTTAGTTTGACCAGCTGCTGTTGAAATTCCCTTTGACCGACGTGAAAGGAGAATTTCAAATCAGTTATGTAGGTAGTTAAGGTTGAACTTACATTATAGTTTTCTGCATTACTTAATATGATTCTATCTGACGAGTTCCACGGGAATTTAAATGAAAAACGTAATAAGCATCTCAAATAAGATACAGAGTAGAAATCGCGATGTTCCCAAGTGATATTCATCAAGAGCAGTTTACTTTCAATCATTTTGCAAGACAAGCTTCGAGTCGAGAACGTCGTCCTCCTACCGTCCTATAATTTGAAATCTTTCCTAAAACGAACCAATTATATGTGTGCCAAGAGGTAGAAAAAGAATTGTAGGTATTTGTTTATAAACCAGCGTTTGCCATGTAGGAACATTGAATCTATAATACTTTCTGTAAGAAAATTCTTAAGAGAAGATAAGATTGTGCTCAGTGAAGAGACAATTAAATCTGCAATTTACATTTGTGAGACTAAACGATCAGATGCCGAATCGTAATACGAATCGGATAGTGTTATGCAAATGAGAGAAAAGATTCGTAAACAAGTGTAGACGAAAGACGCCGTCTTGAGATGCTCCCGCGTTTAGAGGTCGTGCAACGATTTGGGAAGCAACAAGTGCATCCTCCGGGACGGTGCGCCATAAACAAAGAAACAACCATTGGAATTCTCTTAAGACGGAGGCAACGATCGTGAAAACTGGGCCGGACATATGTGCCTCGGCCGTGACCGCCTTACAATCACTTTTCAATTAATAAAGAACCAGCAAACACCTGCGAGTTTAAGATTACAACTATCACTCGGCTAACCAGGGTATACGCACGCAGTTCGGCTTGCCGCTTCACTCACAGCTCCACTTGACAACACTGGCTAGTTAATGTGATTTGTTTACGTACTTTTAGAGGTATAACACAGGACACAGGTACACAGGTAGCACGAGAGAGGTCGCGAGCGCGAGCCGGGCACACGTCCGCTTCGAAAGACGTCCGACGCGGCACTGCCGTCGGCCGAGCCGCCGAGCCGCGGCGAGCGGACAATTCGCAACTCGAATACCTACGTAACTTAACTCCATAATATTTTATAGTTTCGTAAGCGTGTTACCGGATTACCGAGCGCCGTTCGACTCTAATCGATGTCACGATTTCGGGAGCGGTCCTTGGGGCTTGAAAGCTCACGTATGTCGGCCACGTGAACGCGGCCTGGGACTCTCCGTGACGCCTCGACGGATTGCGAGCTAATTTGAAAGCCAATTTTCTAATAATCGAACTACCTTCACTTGTTTCGTAGGTCATTTGGCGGCTGCGTCGCGTCTTGGATACAGTTTAGATTGGAACAACGCATGTCGGTATGTCATTTTGTAACTTTTCTATTTTCGCACGGACTAGTAAAAAAAGAAGGACTCCACGCTATCATACTATAGCGTAAAGCCACGTTTATGCATGTGTGAGTGAGATACTTAAGGATACCAGATATAGGATATCTATCATTTGGAGCACTTATTATGTCAATGTGTGACGTAAGTTGCGTGTCAAGGTGGAGCACCTGAGGAGCTTCAATGTCTAGTTAGTGGCGTAGAGTCCTTCTTTTTTTACTAGTCCGTGTATTTTCGTGTACCGATTTGTGATTCGAATCTTTGTTATGTTACTGAATGCGACAAATTGCCTCTCGGGCAGCCTGATGGTAAGTAGTCACCGTATCCTATGAACAATTGCAACACTATAGATAGCATAAGTGCCGTGCTGACCTTGCAAATGCTTTCCTAGACTCTTTTTGAAGAACCCATGCTAAAGTCTCTAGGTAAAACCTCCATACCCTGAGCGTACGTAGAATAACTAGCAATATGGCTAGTTCACATTTAGCAGTGCGCATTTTATACGGTGGATGATGAGGATGATTATCTTGTCAATGGAGAGCGGAATGATAGAATTGAGAGAAGGGCATCATGACTCTGTGCCGTTAAATGAGCGTTAGACCAAATAATGAGCCTTCTATTATGCCTTTCTTTGGAGCGATGGTATCTCAATGGTAAGGACACGCGCCTCTTAACCGAGGAGTGCGGGTTCAAACCCGGGCACGTACCTCTGGATTTTTCAAGTCTATAAATAAATAATAAATAAATATCAGACGACATCACATACATTGATCTGACTCCGAGGTAAGTAGCTTAAGCACTTGTGTTACGGATACCAGAAACAACAGTGGTATTAGAAATATATACTTAAATATTGTATATTAACACCCAGACACAGAACAAACACAAGTATTCATCACACGAATGTTTGTCCTGCGTGGGGATCGAACCCACAACTCTTGGCGCATAGGGTAGGGTCACTACCGAATGCGCCATCGAGCCAGTCTATGTACGTATTTATACCACTAGCTCGGCGGTGAGTGAAAACATCGTGATGAAACCTGCAAATTCAAATAACTTTGGATTTGTAACCATGATCCAAAAAAATTGTCTGGTTCCCCTATCTTAGGGTTAAGAAGGTCAGATTGGCAGTCGCTTCAATGTAATTAACAGACTCGCTAAATCCTGGATCATGGTCTAAGCGGACCCCGTCTAAGCACGGTACATAACGCTAGGAAGATGAAGATGATGATATTATGCCTTTCTTTTCACAGTTAATATCTACGTAATATATTACACACAGTAGGTAAAAATATATATTTGCTATAATTTGAAAAAAGTAGTAAGATTTGAATTTGAAAAATTGTGAAAAAGTAGTGACAAGTGGCTAGCTCGTACTCCGTTTTATGTCCCAGACCAACTTAGGACAAATATATATAACTACTTTTATGGTATTTGGCTATGGATAATACATACACGACATTTGCATAGTTTAACCTAAAGAATTGGTGCGCTAATCTAAAACTATGTAAAAAAATCATATGCAAACAACCATAGCTATTTGCGCAGCCGTTAATGACGCCCTCACAAATCAGGCTGGGTTAGATGGAAAATTGTGAAAAGTAGCGATAAGTGGCTAGCCCGTCGCCTACACAATCACATACACAAAAGCCGATATATTATTAGTCGCCTTTTACGACATGCTAAGCAAGAACCACTGTTGGCACATTCTTTTTAAGTCCCAGACTAACATGGGACACATAGGTACATATACATTGGTTCCGTTAAGTTGTAACTTGTTGTTTTGACTTGACAAATAGAGGTAGAAGACTACTTAGCTTACATCAAGTGTAGGAAAGTGTAAACATCTAAAATAACAAAATTGGTCATGACAAGCGTCATTATAACATCTATATTAGTTAGACTGTGCTAATTATGGTCGTGATAAACACGTGACAAATTTTAGCGAACGTGAATGTTAATTTTCCTTAATATCACATTAAACTTACGTATTGATAGTCCAGAGATTTTAAACTTAACTAGCGAGCGACTCGTTTTGAATTTGCCTAGCAGTTTTAGAAGCCGACAGTAGGGCCCCCTATGGGGTCCAGTTTTTAAACTTAACCATAAGGTTGCGTAGGTCCTTATCTGGTTACATTAAAAAAAATATATATTAATATTGGTCCACCTGTTTATGAGGAGGTCAGTGACCTACAAACGTACGAAGGAATTATATGTCATGTTAATTATATGTATATCTAATCACCCATTGAAGTATTGTCTGTGGCAATTTAATCTGCATACATACATACCTACATAACAGCAGGCATGCAATCCCCGTAGGAGTAGACAGAATCCAAGAACAAGAAATTTTACTGGCCCGTTGGTCGAGTACTCAGAGACCCTAGCCACGAAACCAAGGGTCGCGGGTTCGAATCCCGCTAGGGGCAAATGTTTCGTGTGATGAACATGGACATTTGTACTCGAGTCATGGATGTTTATAAAAGTATTTAAGTATGTCTATCCGTTCGCTTGTATCCATAGTACAAGCATAAGCTTAGTTTGGAACTAGGGAATTGGTGTGTCAGTCTGGAGAATTAAAAAAAAAATAGGTTCGAAGATTGAGTTGGTGTTGATGGAAAATGGCGACAAAGTCAAGTGACTACTTCTTCGCTCTCCTATTAGTCGCCATTAACACGTTGACTGCTGAAAACACACACCCTATGCAGCCGTATTTAACCTTATGGAGGCCTTGGGCATATTAGTAAATTAATATACATATAGTTTAGTATAGTTATAGTTTTAGTTTGTAAGCAAATTTTGTAATATGTGTGTAGGTAATAAATGTCGATGATCTAAAACTGGGAGGCCCTCTATATCGCGGGGCACTCGGCCCTGGGCACGAGCCCAGGGCCGAGTGGGCAAGAGGGCTCTGACCCTGTATTTTAAGAAATGCAACGCCTGTGCTGGCTCACACGCCGAGCGTGTGCGCAGGTATTCCAAACAGCTGTGCGGCGAAACACTTACCCTGTGTTTCGGTATGTTCCTACACAAGTGCTGAGTTACGCACGAGCTGTGTTGGCCTATACCAGTGATTTTTAACCGTCTGTCCGACGACCCCCCAAGCAAGTCTTGGGGTCGCGTATTTAAAAAGATTGAAAAACACTGGCCTATAAATTTTACTTTGTATCGCTTTATACAGCCGAATCGATCAATTATTTATACAACAATGTAAAGAAACATTTTCCATGTTGTTATATTTTAACTATTTAGTGGTGTTTCAATGATTACAATCCTACTAATATTATATAAAAGCGAATGTTTGTGAGGATGTAAGGATGTTTGTTACTCTTTCACGCAAAAACTACTGAATGGATTTTAATGAAACTTTAGAATAATATAGCTTATACACCCAAATGTTATGTAATTATGTTTTTTTGTAACATATAGGCTATGTTTTATCGATGTACAATTCAAGAGAAGCCGCGGGCAGAAGCTAGTAGTAACTAACTAACTAAACTTCACGCCACTTCCCTAGCGGGGTAGGCAGAGAGAACCGAACGCCATATGGCACGATCCTTACACACCTCACTCGCCTCTTCAACATTCATGATCCTTTTGATACAAGCTCTACGGTTTTTATGACTCCTAACATCTCCTTCTTCTATACTCTCTTTTACTTCTAGAAAATAAAAGGCGGGCGCTTGAATATATATATATACTATATGCGGCAAGCGGGCGTCTGAATTTATATATATGCGACTAGCTGTGCCCGCGTTTATGGTTAATGTTTTATAGCCTATAGCCTTCCTCGATAAATGGGCTATCTAACACTGATATAATTTTTCTAATCGGACGATTCGGAGCAAAAAAACAAACAAACTCTTTTGCTTTATAATTTAAATATTTTTATCGTGAACGTACATATGTAGTTGATTTACAGATTTAATTATCTGAAATGACAATGAATATTATTTTAACTAAATCAATATTTCTCTGTTACCCATCCAAGTTTTGCCATGCCAACCGTTGCTTAACTATCTCGTTGACTACAGCCCAAGCGCGTTGTGCTCAATAAATCAATACTTCACTCTGATCATCGCTAACACGTCCGCTGACCACAGTTCAATGTTCATCGCCGCACTTTCAACATGGCCGCCACACCCATGAATATTCAATTCAGCCTGATGAAAAGTCTCTTCAGATTTGACTCGTCTCACCGCCCCATGCTCTGTTTTTCTATAAAGCCTTCCCAACATTATGGTGGCCGCCGCTGATAATGTTTTTGTTTGTAACTTTTCGTAATAATATCAATTCGACTTTGCTTATTATTTTCAGAAAATGATGATTTAAATTTGTTTTCAAAGATATTCTTTGCCACCATTCACTCGATAATATGAGAATAAAATAAAAGCTTTCTACAGTTCCAACCAGTCATGTGATTTTTCATATGAATGTTATTTATAATTCTCTTGTAAACATCAATTTAAGTTAGTTTAGTCAATCAAAACAACATATTGTAGGTATATGTACCTATCGTATGAAACAGCGTTGCTTACGTCATCATAGTTATACGTACATAATGTGATTCAGTGATTCCTCAACTGAAGTTACCAGTGTTTAAAAAATATTAATGATGAATACATCGGATTCTAATAATCAACTTCTTTTCGGAATGAGCTCATCTCATTCCGAAAATAAGTTGATTATTTTGCAATTAATACAATGTACCACTGATTGTCAATATCCTAAAGTAATTGTGACCCTCAAGGATCGGTTTTGATGTGTCATGTGTGATATGGCTTATTAGTAAAATTAGTTCCGAAGCATTGTCAATAGATGGCGCTGTACTTAATTAGAACCATATATAGTTTTAAGGATATAATATAGTAATATAGTATATACCTCAGTGTGCTTATTTTTAGTTTTATATATCGAGTAAACTGGATTGCGACCCAGTTTAGCTACCACAAGATTTTTTTCTTCTGTGATGCCAATTGTCAATGTCACTTAAATTATTTAGCAAATTTATTCGTATTCTTGAACCATAATTCCTAGAAACCGTGGGTCCAGTACAAATAACGTAGTATAGTGATTGTCAATGATCCCTGAAAGACAAGCCAATGGCTTAGCAGTGCACTGACCGGTTTATGTCAAAGAGTCAACCCTAATATGATATGACCTGATATCTCATTTGTGTCATCTAGTAGACATTTTATTACTCAAAATAAAAACAAAAAACAATGCGGCCGCTTCGTTATCTGTCGAATTCCAGTATTACCAGGTCATAGATATTTATTTAATCAGGTACCTGCCATAGTCGCTTTTAAAGGGAAAACCCCACTATAGTAGGTACTCAGGAGAATACAGCACACCCATCAATATAAAATACCGCCTCGTTTTAAAATAATACCTACTATCGATTGATATTCGTAGGAGCAAATATTCGTAAGAATTGAGCTGAAATGTGTATTATTTTACCTAATGGAACCAGCTTGGATTTAAAAGTATTAAGTGGGTAACGAAGGGGCAGTGTGAAAATGACAGGGGTCAGGGCACAACAATGTTTGGGAAACACTGCGCTATTGTGAGTCATCATAGGTATGCTCCATGACTGTTAGGAAGCTAAATATATTTTCCTTGAAAGAGCATCTGCCAATTTTGCCCCGATCTCACAGAAACGGGTTAAAAGGAAGAAGTTTTGCCGCTTTGCGTTTAAGTAGGAAGGAAACTGCCTTTGGATCTAATTACTAAATAATTATAGTTATCAATTAACCTGCAGGCGTCAGGGCGGGTAACTCCGGTCTAAGTACTCCACAGCTGCGATCGTGCGGGAAATAAAAAAATTAAAATAAAAATAAAAATCGTTTATTTCGGACAGGGTCCATATAGTGTTGTAACAATAATCTTACAAGCTATGTTAGTACATAAAATGGTTAAAACGAATTTTACTGTGTTTGACGAGCTGGACGCGAGTCCAGTGCTGCATTATAGCACTGTCTACGTCCAGTCTCGCCGCGACAGTCTTCAAAATGTCTGTCATATTATTTTTTCTAAAATTCTAGTCTTCTCATCGGTCGTAACGCCACCAGGTTGTTGTTAGGCCGAGCCAAGACGGTTGAATCATATCTTCGAGGATTTTTCCTGGGTCTTGGCCAGTCAAAACTAAGTAGGGAAATCTGTTCACTACTTATGACTTTTTGGTCACCCTGACAATTACATCCTATTATGATAGCGAACCTACATTTACTTAACCTAGTGAACAATATTTTATCAAGGGTCTACAAAACTAAAAGTTTGAGGAGCTCTGACCTACGTAGATAGTGGAAATAGTTCGACGATAGTACGAGTACTTAGGAACCGCCTAAGTCAACACGCACTCGTTACTTGTTATACTTGCGACAATTAGATAACAGAGTACTTTGCGACCGGCAAGCTCAACTGAAACTTGCGGTAGTACCGGCTTAGGTAAACTTAGTTTTTGTAACTTAGGCGTTTGTGTTTGGCGAACTGTACTTGCCTTTGTCGGGATCTGGCCGCGTGGCGTTCGGTCTGTTACACCATTGTTTAAAACGCAAGATCTTACCAATTTTTCGGAATAAGCAGATTAGTAAGTAGTTACTTTTAATATTACATACATAGCATCACGTCAATAATCCCCAAAGGGATGGCCAGAGTCAAAGGGGCAGCAGGCCCCTTTAACCACATGGCCACATTTATACTGTTAATATTGTATACATAAATATTTAATTATAGTCAAATTATTTAGGGTCCCGTACCTTAGGCCTCCGCCGTTCGTCCGCTTGTCTATCTGTCAGGAGTCGGCACTTCAACGAAACCGTAATACATTCTCGCTAGCACACCAATTTTCTGCTCACTATACTATGACGTCATAGTAACCGTCGATCAAGGAAAAACGACTAGTGGGTTGTAGGTATGACGATTGTTAAGTATGTGCATGTAAGTTATGAGGGAGGTGATTAGACAGGAGACTGACTTTGAAGCCTTAATTTTAACATAATCAATATATGTTTTTTCGTTTTTTCTAAGATAGGTATATTTGTTTATAATAAATACAAAATAGTAAATTGATGAATATAATCAGCAAATTATAGATTACAAATATATCATCACGCCCGTAATCCCCGAAGGGGTAGACAGAGTCAAAGGGACTAGCTGCCACCCTAACCACAATCAACCAAAAAAATTATAGCTTGTTTTCGGTATTATAAGTACGTGAGCAATTTGGAAAGTTATTCTCCGAGATCCCACTAGCGAGCACTATTTCTACTTAAAGTTAACGATTTGAGCCAAAACAATTGTTGACTCCTACAAAATACATCAGAAATACTTAAAATAGCTGGCTATTTGTTTCATTGTTTAAAAATTTTCGCCTCATCTGAGGAGTATATTAGATTGATGGAAATATATAACAGGAGGTAAATGGTATAACAAGTTGAAAATACAGAAATACTTTTAGCAGGGTCTTGCTGCTGCTAAATTGATTTGGACCTTGAAAAAGTGCATGCAACAACTGTTTTCTTTGCCTAGAATGTCGTAAAGACGCGTATAGTATTTGGTTTGTGATTATACAGGGTGTTACAAAACTACCCGTAAAGCCGAAAGGAGGTTAAATGGGGCCTTATAACGAGTCCATTCACAATATTTAAGAACCGTTAATGTTATACAGCGTTACTTTCACTTTATTTTCACTGATGTGCAAACGCTATTTCAGTAAAATTAAAGAGTAAATTACGCAGAATGTACCTACATTTCTACCTAATTCGCGGAACGACCAACATTTTAAAGATTTGAAATTGACAACATATTTTTTTGCCAACTTGATATTTTTTGGAGCCTGTACTTGAGTATAATAACATCCTTGTATTGAGGTAGCAAACATTTATGAATGAAAAATAGAAAAACTATTAAAGTAGACAATTATTAGGTGAAATGGGTACGTAGGCCTTTCTGTTAAATGATCTGGTTCCGTGAAATGACAGCTTACTAGGGTTGACAATTTTTTTGGCATTGATATTAATTATATTTTTACGGGGTATTTTGTAACACGTTGTATAGACGACGAGCTTGCCACTTGTCATTACTTTATCACAATTTTTCTTCTACAACAACATTTTTTGACCTAGGTGACGGATAGACATACTAATAACTAACGGATAACTAACTAACTAACCAAACTTCACGCCACTTCCCTAGCGGGGTAGGCAGAGAGAACCGAACGCCATATGGCACGATCCTTACACACCTCACTCGCCTCTTCAACATTCATAATCCTTTTCATACAAGCTCTACGGTTTTTATGACTCCTAATATAGACATACTAAAATACGTTTTTAAACATCCATGACTCAGCTACCAGCATCCATTTTCACCATACAAATTGCGGGAACCCTTGTGGGATTCGAGTCCACGACCTTTGGTTTCGTGGATAGGGTCTCTGACCACTGGACCTATCAATACTACATATATGCTTTCCTACATGTTATATTCTAACCTGTCTAAACCTAATTTAGATTAATAAATGGGCCCCAATTTTTATTTCCACTAACTAGGGCACTATACTAAGCAACTACGCTACTGTTTTTACAAAACGTGCATACATATCATCACGCCCGCAATCCCCGAAGGGGTATACAGAGTTCAAGGAGCAATAAGGTCCGTAAACCACATTAAGCCAAAATTAAGAAGTGTCCAAAACACCTTGCCTTGAAATGTAGACTCAAGGTCACAGTAACTCATCTTCTTCATAGCAACACATCAATTTCCTAGCGTTATGTTCCGTGCTTAGACGGGGTCTGCTTAGACCATGATCCAGGATTTTGCGAGTCTGGTAATTACATTGAAGCGACTGCCGATCTGGCCTTCGTAACCCTAAGATAGGGGAACCAGATTTTTTTTGGATTATTTGCAGGTTTCATCACGATGTTTTTCCTCACCGTCGAGCTAGTGGTATAAATACGTACATAGACTTGAAAAATCCAGAGGTACGTGCCCGGGTTTAAACCCGCACTCCTCGGTTAAGAGGCACGTGTCCTTACCAATGAGCTACCACCGCTTTTTTCTTTGGAATAGGAAGGAATGTCTGAAAACTCACAAATTTTTCAAACCCCAATAGCATAAAAATTAACATCCAAACTCATTTATTCGCTAGCTTTTTCTAATCACCAATTCCGGATTTGTCTAGTAATTATGTACATAGATTTGAAAAATCCAGAGGAACTTGCCAGGGTTTGAACCCGCACTCGTCGGTTAAGAGGCGCGTTACCATTGAGCTACCACCGCTCTCTTCATAGCAACACATCTCACTCAAAATACAGACAAAGACGTCGATCGTACAAGGACAACGTAAAACGTACCCCATAACAAGGATAATGGGCGACACAGCGTGTTATAACCGCCCGTGCGCACTTATAAAGTTACACCCTACCTTATGACGTCATTCCACGTTTTCTGCTCGCATTGCATTACCTTGTCATAAAGATACTTGTATCTACTCTAGAGTATTATGGTACTTCGTTTTAATTCTGGTTAATAACTTCATTACTCACATCAAGGTCATAAATTTTAGAATTTGATGACTATTGGAAGATTTATCCTCAGGCTGAGGCTCGAGTCTATCGCGGCTGATTTCAGGAGTCGCAAATTTGGGGATTTTTTTTCCTTATTTCTTACAGAAATTAGAAGGATACATTCTCAAGTTATCATATCCTCATCAGTTATTATATCCTCATTCATTTTCATACATTTTCTTCAATGGCAGAGGACAGTTGAAGCGGCATTATTTGTTATCATTCCCATAAAAAGCCATGCACCGGCCTACTGAGCTGCCGTTCAAACGGCCTTTTTTTATACCACTTAGGTGGTAGACAAGCGGCCCACCATATGGGAAGCGGTTACCGTGGCCTATGGACGTGCCTACAATGTACCTTTTATATAAAAAAAATCACATTTGGAAAACAGATCCTACTAAAAGACAAAGCTTTGTGTAATTCTACATCGGCTTCAAGTAACAAAACATTAAATGTAATAATTAAACATCCCATACCGTAAAGCCTAAAGCGAATTCAAAGACTGCCAAAAGCATTCTCTTCGTTTACTCATTCAGTTTCTCATTTAAATAGAAAAACGCCCGCCTACTACGTCTTCAAATAAAAAAAGCAACTTATACAGCCCTTAATACAAAGTGCCCAGAAACATGATACTAGGCGAGTTCCTCTCAGATTTTGTTATTGCAAAAGCGTGTATCTGGAGCCGACACGATAAAACCATATGCTAATACGAGGGCGCGCCACGCACCACGGTTGCCGCCCACACTTTTAAAGATCACTTGCTACTTGCTAATAATTACCTACTAGAAATAATCTTTTTGACAATATCTAAAACGTGGCTTAGTGGACAGATGTCTATTTAGACATGTCCTTTAAGCCACATTAACATTATAGGCATGATGTTTACATTAAGATGGCTAGACTAGAATATTGACATCCAAATAACTTTAAAACATAATTTATCGAACGCAACTATTTCTCTTTAGACCAACATTTAAGGGTGTGGTAATTGCACCTTCACCCGGCTATATAAAATTCTTTCAATGAGGTTTTTTTTTAATTAAGACATCAGATAGATGGCGTAAATGTGACGTACGGACTTGTCACCCTCCTCATTGGTAAGTTTTCAGAACAAATTGACATGCTGTCAACAAAGAGCCAATAGTGACAGTGATAAGACCACGACCCTCGTGCCATCTGGCGGTTTTTGTATTTTTGAAAAACCCTCATTAGGGCTAAATCCAGGATTGTGGTTCAAGTGCACATCGGGAAAGAACGGTGCGCTGAGAAGATAATGAGAAATAGTCTCATAACTCAGTACACAAAAATAGGTTTTGTTAGTTATACATTCTAGCACACCTACAATCCTTGGAGGGACAAGTAAAGTCTTAGGAGTTATAAAGCTCTTTTAACCACTTTTAGCCAAAAGTAGTGAAAAGTGGTACTTAAAGGAAATTTTCCTCAAAACATTTTTATAGACCACTATTGTGATTACACAAAAATATTGCTTACGTATTTTTTCTTTTGTTGAACAAACTAAAAATGATGAAGATACAGCGCGTTACAGTACCGCGTGACGTCACTAGGTGTGTAAAATTTTACCGTCCAAGTGACGTAAAGCGCTAAATTTCAGATTTTTGAAGCGCTGTATCTTTGTAATTTTTCGAGTATCAGATAGCAAAAAATACGTATTCAATATTTTTTGATAATCTAACTTACGGACTAAAGGATTTTTGAGGATAATACCCTATTAAAAACCCAATACACTATTAATCGCCTTCTACGATGTACTAGGCAAGAAACACAGTATACATACATAACATCACTCCCATAATAAATTATTTTTTTTACCCCAAACCAACATAAGACTTGATTTCTTTTATATACAAATATATATATCAACATAATACATTATCAAAACATAAATAACCTACGTCGAAACATAAGTCACGTGTATATACTAAATATTAAATCATACTACCTATATCTACCTACAACTCACACAATAGGGATGATGACTGCATTAAAAAACTATAATTCTATTTAGTCCGTCAGTTAGATTATACAAAAATACTAGACACATATTTTTTGCTATAACAAATGAACAAAAAATCACAAAGATAAAGAGCTTTGGAGTTGGGGCTTGCAACGTCACTATTTTGTAAAAATTGTACGAAAGCGTGACGTCACGCGCAACTTGAATGCATTGTATCTTCGTCAATGTTTGTTTGACAAATAAATAAAAAAATACGTGTTCAATATTTTTTTATAATCTAACTGACGGACTAAACAGAATTTTTTAGTCATCTAGCCTATTGCATTTGCTTGCATCTCATACAATTGCATCTGATTTAATGACGTACTTACGAAGTGTTGAAAGCAAACAAGATGCGTTAATATTTATACCTCGTGTTAAAATACACTAGTGACCACCACTCCGAGTAAAAATAAATATCATTTACCAAATCGTAAATTTTATCCACGGAGAAGGTGCTGTATTAATTACAATTTCGTAATTTAATTAAACTGCAGGTGTCCGGCTGGGTTGCGCAAGCGTTAGCAACGGTTAGGAAAGATTCACATCTGTCTGTCACATAATTAATCAGCCTTAAAATGTAATGGAGATAAGTGGTTTATAATACTTATATGTTGAAACACAGGTTTTTAGCAACCCGCGGCGCGTTTCTTTGCTCCAACCTGAATCATTTGCTTTAAATTATATTTTTTTTGAAGATAAAGTACCAAATGATAAACGTTAATGTATATCGAAATGAAATGCAAAAGTTTTTGGGAAAATGTTAGACAATGAAGTGATTTTTAAATTCGATTCATTACATACTCATATAGGTATTGTAGCCGTTTTGTTATATTAAGACCAATTAGATATAATTGTCTTAAAAGGATTTCTCAGTCGTTTTGGTGTCACAGTTCCCTAAATAATAATGTAATAAAAATGTTGACATATTATGAAGACACATGTCCCAGGTTGTTTCTTCATTACGCTGATAATTATGAATAATATAGTCAAACATGAGTAACTTGGCCCATATGTTCTTAAATAAACCCCCCCGACGGGGTCTCCGGTTTGCCGTACCGGGGCGGCTTAGTAGGCCCTGGTCCGAAGCCAAGAGAGACCCCAAAATGGGCCGCAACTGCTCGAAGGGAAACGAGCCAGGTGCGGCAGGATTTCCAAGGAAGAGGAGGAGCTGAGTGTGACCTTGCTCGCCTCCCTATCCTCGGCAAACCGACAGGCGCGTACTGTGTTGCATTGCTGTGCATCCGGCGCCTAATGACTGTGAGGTGCACAGCATAGACCACCGCCGCGCGAGATGTGCCGCGCAGCGCGGTATGCGCACAACGTCACCGCCCGCCACACTGCCCTCTGGATCCCCATTCAGAGGGTAACCGTTCGTGGGAATTCCCCAAGAGAAAAAAAAAATGTTTTTAAATAATAGGGTACCTTTTGAACAAGTTTTATTTCATCAGTACTGACAATGCGACCTGTCTGCCTGCAATACTGAAAAACACAAAAAAAAAACATTTAAAACACGTCAAACCTCTATCCTATATTCCAAAGGTTCCCGTCATTACATCTAGAAAAAAAAACTAACGATAACATTAAAAAACTTGCGGCGTCAAACTTTACAACACGAACTTTCTTGGCCACTTTGAAAGTAACAACTGAGCGAGGTCAGTAAGGGTCATCACAATCGGGTGACGGCAGTCAGGATTCTGCCCAGAGGTGAGGAACGAGTTTCGCTGTCTCCGAAATAACTAACAGTTATGACAATAAGGAGGATCTGTGGAATGCCTTGTCGTGTTTTCTGTTTATTTGTTTCTGTCTGCGATTTTAAAACGGAGTAACGGAATGATTCTATTTTCTGTTATGAGATGCTTTGGCTGTCTAGTGACGGAGGCTATTTTCATTCGCTTACCCGGTAAGGTCAAAAGGAAAAGTTACAATTTTAGCGGGATGTGTGTATGATATGATTTTTGTAGATGTAGGTAATGTAGTTAAAATAATTTCAATAAATGATCAACAGGCATAGCTTAGGAAGGTATATCCAATAATTTAAAATACAAATGTTATAACTTGTATCACCACGTTACAAATCTGTCGTTACATCTTCACAAAGACATCACGCCAGTCGGCAGTCTTCACGCCAAGACATCTTAACGAAATGGACATAGCTAAGTACTTTTTATCCCAAAAAAATATAAATCATGGACATGCTGTGCCATTGCCGAGCTTCGGCATCAATTCGGCAATCACAAACGAGCGGAGTCGCTGGCAAAAGCGAGTTACTAATATATTTCGCGCATTCTCGTTGATGCTGGTAAACTAAACAATAAAACGCGTCCTTCAATTAGCCTTTGCAATCTCCAAACTGAAATAGTAAAATTTGGTTTTAGAAATAATTAATTAAAATGTTATTGGACTTAACCTAATTATATCTCAGTCATAAAGTAAATTAAGTACCTAATTAAGATATCTTAACAGTTCAGACTCTCAAAATGTATTCAAAATTATTGACGCGTTGAAATCTTTCCTTCTTGTTGACTAACTCAAGGCGGCGGCGCTGCCCCCGTTGAATTCAGTTTGCGTTAAATTTCTATCCATTAAATCTCTTAATCATCGTCCTCCTCCCTAGCGTTATGTCCCGTCCTTAGACGGAGTCCCGTGCATAGACTATGGTCCAGGATAGGAGTCTGGTAATTACATTGAAGCGACTGGCGATCTAACCTTCGTAACCCTAAGATAGGGGAACCAGACAATTTTTGGATCATGGTTACAAATCCAAAGTGGTTTGAATTTGCAGGTTTCATCACGATATTTTCCCTCACCGTCGAGTTAACGGTATAAATACGTACATAAATTTGAAAAATCCAGAAGTACATGCCCGGGCTTGAACCCGCACTCGTCGGTTAAGAGGAGCGTGTCCCTACCATTGAGCTACCACCGCTCAAACCGTTTTACATATATTAATAAAGATAAATTTAAATATATCATCATCGTCTTAATAAATCTTGTTCTTAAACCAATATAGATTGAGGATGGGGCTTGGTGATACACAGGGCACAGGAACCTTTCAGAACCTAATTCAGGCACCAGGCCCTGGCGTATTTGGGGATCAAATACATAATTACAAATAATTATCTATACTTATAATAATTCTGTAGAGAGGTCAATTCTGTACATGAAATATATTTTCAAAATAACTATCAGGGGGTGATTAGTGATCGATACTGATGCCAAAAATGCAATCAGTAAAATTTTTGTCTGTCTGTCTGTCTGTCTGTCTGTCTGTCTGTATGTTCCTTATAGAAACAAAAACTACTCGACGGATTTTAACGAAACTTGGTACAATTATTTTTCATACTCCTGGGCAGGTTATAGTATACTTTCATCACGCTACAATCAATAGGAGCAGAGTAGTGAAGGGAAATGTTGGGAAAACGGGAGAAGTTACTCCATTTTTTAAGCTTCCGTCGCGTGTGCAGCCTTAATGGTTAAAGTTACATAGAAATCATGTATGACGGAAATAGTCTTTATAATATTAACCATAAACGCGGGTGACACCGCTGGCACAGCTAGTAAATAATAAAATAAATTCTTCAGACTAACCTACCATTTCTCTTGTCCCAAACTAAGCTTATAAGCTTGTGCTGTGGATACTAGATGAACGAATAAACATACTTAAACACGTTTATAAATATCTTTAAGTTTTTTTTAAATTTGCCCCTAGCGGGATTCGAACCCGCGACCCTTGGTTTTGTGGGCAGGGTCTCTGACCACTCGACACAATACAATCCCCTAACGGGGAGACGTAGTCCGAAGAACAATAGGCTGCTGGGACCACATTCGAGCAAAAAACAAACTCTTGTGTTGGGTTTGATAGGAAATCTATACTAATATTATAAAGAGGAAAGATTTAATTGTTTGTTTGTTTATTTGTATCGAATAGGCTCGAAAACTACTGGACTGATTTGAATAATTCTTCCACTAATGGAAAGCTACTTTATCAGCATGTAACATAGGCTATATTTTATCCCCGTATTCCCACGGGAACGGGAAGTACGCGCGTGAAACCGCGGGGCACTGCTAGTTGTAAATAAGTAGGGACAAGTGGCAATTTAAGAGAAAAGGTCATTGCCTAAATTATGGTGGTAAAAATATAATTTTTTCTAATTCTAGCGTCGCAATCTCAATCAACGTGACTTACGGTGACCAATCCTGCCACAATGCAAACCGTGGCTACAGCGTAAGCGCAGACGCACGATTAACGGCGCAACCGGCAGATTTATGGGTGTTACGTGAGATCGGAATGTGGGACCGAACTGTGGCATCGAGTCTATTCTACGATACGATACCGGTGACACATTACGCATGACACGCATTTTGTTGTTTATTTGTTTGACTTGATGATATTAGAGACATACCTACCTACAGATAGACGAATACATTCTAAAACTGACCCGCATGTCGTTTCGAAATACCCAGAGGTACAGTGCCCGCATTTAAACCGAAGCTCTTATTGAATTCAGTTATATTTTAAGGATTTCAATTAATAATTAGAATGAAAGTTGTTAAACTGTTCTTCTTAGATAACTAAAATAGTTTGTTTTAGTGTGGAAGACCACTGACTGTAATCGATATTACATAATATTACACTTGTGTTTATATATCTATTTAATATGTATTAATCATCTATTTAGGGTCTTATCCCTAACTAAACAATTAATATTCCCTTTTTCAACAAATACCCGACGACCTTAAGATAGTTTAAAAAAAATCAGATACCCATTTTTTTTTATCTTACTTATAAGCCTTACCCGCGACCCTGCCTGCAGACAATTTGGCTTGGCGATCTTTAACTTG
This sequence comes from Glyphodes perspectalis, assembly GCA_951394215.1. Classification (NCBI taxonomy): domain Eukaryota; kingdom Metazoa; phylum Arthropoda; class Insecta; order Lepidoptera; family Crambidae; genus Glyphodes; species Glyphodes perspectalis. Next base: position 1,665,693 of record OX596204.1, on the reverse strand, counting down.
GTTACTGCTTGTAAGTAACAGTTCTGTTGTCTGCACGGAATTCATAATACAGCATTAATACTCCCATGTTATATTGGCGAAATTGAAACACATTGAACTATTCGATATTGGTAAAGAGGTTTAGTTGAACAAAAACTAATGAAAATCACACAAACGTATTCAATTTATGCAACATATTTGTCTCTATTTATTAAACCACACAAGTAATTATACTCTTAAACACTTGTGTTTCGAATTACATATTTATAATTCAATTTTGGGGCTGTTTAAACGTTGTTTCCATATTACTTATTTTAATTCTGTTGACAGCTGACTTCTGGCCAACTGTGACGGTGACAGTGACAGTGACAGATATAATGACCGAATGTAAACAATTTCAATTCTAACCTCCAAAACCTGAATTCTATTGAAAAACAACAGATTCGTTTCGTCACCAACTTCGTTATCGCTAACGTAATCACTGCGTTACTAATTACAATTGCAGATAAGATGAATTATTTAATTTCTTTGACGTACAGAGCTTCACACTCGTCGCGAACACGCCAGGAAAATGTCGAATTTAGTGACAAAAAACACAATTCTGCTAACAAAACTAGTAAAACATGTAACCAGCTGCTCAAAAAGACTTTCGTCGCATTTCAATTACTATCCTGACAATGAAAAACCAGTCGATGGTAAGTTTTATGTATGAGATATTAATGAAAGCAAAAGATTCGAAAACCCTATTGAGGTTTTATTGTTTTTTCTCTTTACATACTTTGGTGTAACGCATTCTTTATGTATATCAGCCAGATGACTTCACATATTCAAACAGTAACTTATTTATATTTTAGACCTAAGTTACAAAGGTGTTTTTAAAACAAGCGCTTTTTGTTCCTTAGTTGACAAGATTATATTATAGTTATCCCTGTTAGCCCAAGTTGTACCGACTGATAAGAGACATTATTCTTAAATCATTGAAGTATACAATTAGAAGGTCTCCTTTACAAGCTATTATTATATATAATATATTACCTGAATAAGATGCATTATTGCTTCTTCTCAGTACTAAAGCATCATCAGTTAATTTTTTATCACGATTGGCTGCCCCCAATATCTGGCCGCCCTAGGCCTGGGCGTACTGGGCCTTAGGGTAAATCCGCCACTGCTAGCACTTATTAAAGTCATATAATCGTTAACATTGAAGAAATGTTTAAATTCATACTTTTGACTTGTGCGGTGTTATTAAGTGCTATCCAAGCAGAATATAAACTTAACAAAACTAGTGTAAGTTATTGTAAAGAAGTAAATTAAGCCAGGAACATTGCCAGTAACATTGTTGGGATGTTATAACTATTATGCTGTAAATTAATTATGTTATAAATATATTATGTTGTAAATTATATCAATTAAAAAATAAAACAATTGGAACATTATTTTTAAATCCCAGGCCAACATGGTCTGGGACTTAAAAAGAATGTACCAACTGTGTTGGCATGTCGTAAATGGTGACTAATGGTATATCGGGTTTAAGGTTTGTGATTGTGTAGGCTACAAGCTAGCCACTTGTCACTATTTTTTCACAGTTTTTCATCTAACCCAGCCCAGTTTTATTATTTGACTGAATGTGGTTAAGGGGTATCCCCTTTGGGAATTGCGGGCGTGATGATATGTATGTATACATGTATATATTATGTTATAACTGTATGCTATAACTATATCGTATTTGTTCAGGGGAGTCCACCAAGATGAACATGATGCAAGCCATCAACAATGCGATGGACATTACACTAAAGACAGACCCGACAGCAGTACTGTTCGGCGAGGATGTGGCCTTCGGAGGAGTGTTTAGATGTGCACTAGGGTTACAGGTATATCATTATTCATTTAAACATATTTAAGTATGTCTATCCGTTCACCTAGTATCCATAGTACAAGCTTATAGCTCAGTTTGGAAATAGGAAACTGGTGTGGCAGTCTGGAGAATTTATTTATTATTATTATTCTTTATTATTATTTGTATCTTTCATTTTGTATGTTATGCTAATAATATGGAGGTGGTTTACTCAAATTCTATGATTAATATTCTACTCAGCAAATATTAGGTCCTATGTAAGTTTTTATTAGAAAACTGAATAAATTTTGCTTACAAGTTTCTAGCCAAAAATATTCTATTTTCCAGGAAAAATATGGCAGTGATCGAGTATTCAACACTCCTCTCTGTGAACAAGGTATAGCAGGGTTCGGGATTGGGCTGTCCACTGCCGGGGCGACTGCCATAGCTGAGATACAGTTTGCTGATTACATATTCCCAGCATTTGATCAGGTATTTATTGTCCTCCAATCCTTTTAGGATGGAAAGTTTATGTTAATGTAATATGAATATATGTAATTAAGTTAATAATGATAATTGACAGGCCCGTTGGTCGAGTGGTCAGGGACCCTGGCCATGAAACCAAGGGTCACATATTTGAATCCCGCTAGGGACAAATGTTTTGCGTGATGAACATGAACATTTGTATTTGAATCATGGATATTTATAAACATATTTAAGTATGTCTATCCATTTACCTAGTATCCATAGCACAAACATAAGCTTAATTTGGAACTAGGGAATTGGTGTGTCAGTCTGGAGAATTGGAGAAAACAAAGAAAGTCTGGGAATCTGTACCATTTCATCCATTCCGAAACCCTATGATCCATAATGCAATTGGTAAATTTTGTATTATTGTTTATTCCAGATAGTAAACGAGGCGGCGAAAGTCCGCTACCGATCCGGCGGACAGTTCGAGTGCGGCGGACTCACGGTCCGCGCGCCGTGCGCGGCGGTGGGCCACGGCGGACTCTACCACTCGCAGAGCCCGGAGGCCTTCTTCGCGCACGCGCCCGGACTCAAGGTGAGACACTTGTTTTTTGGTTTAATACATAAAGAACCTGTTTGACATAATATGGTATTTCCCACTGTTTGATATAGGATGATTACATGAACTTTGAGATAATATGAGGCCCCCCAGGACCTGAGGCCCGGGGCGTTGCTTTAAGGACCAATGCTTTAAGGACAGTTGTAGTGAGTTGGTGGATTCTGCGTGTTTGTAATAGACCAAATTTTTCGCGGCCGGCAGCCGGGGTATAACCTAGTCAATAAAAAAATCTCGACTCTTTGGATTTACTGCACTTGATAAATTTAATTCTGTCAACAATATATATACATACCATATAAGATAAAGCACAACACATAAATTGATGATTTATAAATGTAATTTTATGTGTTAAGAGATTAAGATATGATAATGTGTGATTGTGAAGCAGTTTTTTATCTTGTATATTATCTGACACTAGATGAAAGGCTGTGAAGCTGTTATGTTGAACCGTATAATAATAGCACATGTATCAGATGGCACATGTGCATGGGACGTTTGTCCCATGTTGGTCTGGGACTTTAAAAGAATGTGTAAAAGGCAACTAATGGCATATTGGGTATTGGGTATGTGATAGTGAAGGCGAAGAGCTAGCACTTGTTCACATTTCCCATCTAACCCAGCCCAGTTTTATTTTTATTTTTGGCTTAATGTGGTTAAAGGGCATTGCTGCCCCTTTGATTTTGCCTACCCCTTCGGGGATGACGGGCGTGATGTTATGCAAAGTATAATAGCACAATCGAGTCGCAAGTTAATTTGACGCAATCCCTAATCCCCAAAAATGCCAACATGGTCATATACGCCATTCGGCATTCAGACACCTGGTGAACATTTAATTCTGAAAAATCCCAATAATGGGAAGACGGAGAAATTTAAATAAATTATTTTAAATTTCAGATTTGCTAGGCTTAATTTATGCTATAATTATTAAATACTATACATGCGAAAAGACCTCTGTCTGAATGTTAAGCCTTTACACGTAGGTAGAACAGCAAACCGATGGTGGTGTAATTTGCTATGCTAAAAATATGAAATTTAAGAAATAATTTGCCTGTAAAATGTCCAAAACGGAGTATAGTACTTGCCCCTGGAATCGCCCTTGCATTTGCATAATTTCTTGTTGAATTGAAATGTTATAAAGTTTAAAACCTTTATTGGGTGTCTCCAGGTGGTGGTCCCCAGAGGTCCCATCACAGCCAAAGGCCTGCTGCTGTCGTGCATCCGGGACCGGGACCCGTGCGTGTTCCTGGAGCCCAAGATCCTGTACCGCTCGGCCGCTGAGGAGGTGCCCGTCGGCGACTACACGCTGCCGCTGGGCAAGGCGCAGCTGCTGAGGGAAGGTCAGGGGAACACTAATTGTTCTTAGTTACGAGTACGCCGAGAATATGATATATTGCGGATCCATTTAGCGAATCTTAAAACATAACACATTAGCTTATGGTTAGTATATGAGATATAAACTTATTATATTTAAAAATATCCAGAGGTACCTGCCCGGGTTTGAACTAGCACCGTACGTCAGATGCGTGTCACACATGTCATCCCGCCCGCAATCCCAAAAGGAGAAGGCAGGCTCAAAGGGGCAGCTAGCCCCGTTACCCACAATCAGCAAACAATTTAAATTGGGCTGGGTCAGATAGAAAGTTGTAAAAAAGTAGTGACAAGTGACTAGCTCGTCGTCTCACAATCACAGACCCAAAACCTGACACACCATTAGTCGCATTTACGACACGCTAAGCAAGGAACACAGTTGGCACATTCTTTTGAATTCCCAGACCAACATGGGACATGGGACTAATAAAAAAAAAATGATATGGAATTAATTCACGTATGGTGTAAATTTCTTCATTACTATTCAATTGCACCCAGGTGATGCGGCGACGCTGATCGGCTGGGGCACTCAGATCCACGTGCTGCTGGAAGTGGCTCAGATGGCGGAGGAGAAGCTGGGCGTCAAGTGTGACGTCATCGACCTCATGTCCATCCTGCCCTGGGACGAGGAGACCGTCTGCAACGTAAGTGTGCTCAAGATTAGGTTTTGTAATGTATTTAAATGTTGGATTTGCATTCTAGCCAAATAGCATTTGTTCCAAGATCAACATCTTAGCTAAAGGTTCATGATTAATCATGATGATGTAACCTAGCTCGTTTGAACCCTATAGGATAGAAGTGCGAAAATAAATGTTTAAACTAGAAGATAATATGTAGTATTAATTTATATTTCTTTGCTTGTGATAATAAAAGACTCGATACATTACCATCGACTTCCTAGCGTTTTGTCCCGTGCTGAGACGGGGTCTGCTTAGAACATGATTCAGGATTTAGCGAGTCTGGTAATTACATTGAAGCGACTGTCGATCTGACCTTTGTAACCCTAAGATAGGGGTACCAGACAATTTTAGGATTATGATTACAAATCCAAAGTTGCGCTTGAATCTGCAGGTTTATTCACGATGTTTTCCCTCACTGCTGAGCTAGTTGTATAAATACGTACATACATACATAACATCACGCTCATAATCCCCGAAGGGGTAGGCAGAGTCAAAGTGACAGCAGGCCCCTTTAATCATGTTAGCCAAAAATAAAACTGGGCTTGGTTAGATGGAACATTGTTAAAAGTAGTGACAAGTGGCTAGCTCGTCGCCTACACAATCACATACCCAAAACCCCATATACCATTAGTCACCTTTTACGACATGCTAGGCAAGAACACAGTTGGCACATTATTTCTAAGTCCCAGACCAACATGGGATACGTACATAGATTTGAAAAATTCAGAGGTACATGCTCGGGTTTGAACCTGCGCCCCTCGGTAATGAGGCGCGTGTCCTTACCATTGAGATACCACCGCTCAATACATTACAATTGATGTAGTAGTAGAAACCCATTTACTTGAATGTACCCAGAACACATTCACTCATTTCTTGTTTTTTCTCCAGTCGGTGAAGAAAACTGGCCGCTGCCTCGTCTCGCACGAGGCGCCGCTCACCTCGGGGTTCGGCGCTGAGCTAGCTGCTACCATTCAGGTATACTGGTTAAATAATAAATATTGTATATGTAAATAAATTAATATCAGACTACATCACATACATTCATCTGACTCCGAGTTAAGTAGCTTAAGCACTTGTGTTACGGATATCAGAATCAATAGTGGTATTAAAAATATATACAGAACAAACACAAGTTTCATCACACGAATGTTTGTCCTGGGTGGGGATCGAACCCAAAACTCTAGGCGCATGGGGCAGGGTCACTACTGAATGCTTCATCGAGCCAGTCAAATAGGTAGTTATTATATACCTATGCACAGCATGAGCAGATGTACAATGCGAAAATGATGCAGGCAGGGCGAAAAAAACGCCTAGAAAATTTACATTATAGCAAGCGAAGCCGCTGGAATAAACTAGTATTATGATTAAATGATCTTTAGTTATTTGATTCTGAGCAATCTATTATTAGTGTAAGTGTACTTGCAAACTTTGATATAATAAGTATATTACGAATTTGTAATACTATGTCCAAGGATGTGGAGAATCTTTCAATCCCTAGTATTTTATAAAGCATTTTACTGCATAGTGTCCTTTATCAAATGATTCGTAAGCAGTTAATAAGAAACATCCTCTTAATCTACTCCACAATTTGTAAGTTTTTATACCTATTGTACTCTCCAAGTCGTGAATCACATGCATAATGTATTCACAAGCTATTTGTGAAATGATTCACGCTTACCTAATTCGTTAGTGCAAGATGCAAGTCTAGACTTGTCGTTGACATTGACTGATAAATAAATCTACGTAGGTATCCAAGATGCTACGCCGCCGTAAATTATCGTATGTATTTGGTAGTTTATTTCTTTCTGAGTGTAAAACATCGGTATTCTCCTGGTTCAAACTTCTCGATTATGACGGCACGGAATCAATACTTACTGGTCACCTGTAATTTATGTCTTCCTATTTTTTATCTCAATCAACCCATATACCTATTATTATATATCCATTGAAAAACCAATCCAACGCAATTTTTTTATATATCTATATGTTATTACTTAATATATATTTATAGTTTTTAATTTATTTTTGTATACCGAAAAAGAGCAGTCTCATTGTAACACAAGCTTTTTTCAAACTTTAAAGAATGAGACTTACAATTTGCTGTAAAAGACTTGTATTGTATGAATAAATAGTTTTTTTGATTTCTCAGGAATTAAATACTGATATATTAAGCTACTTCTATGGTCGTTCAAGCGCAGTGTGCCATAACAAGTATTATAAGCGCCTGGCATTAGTTGCTGTACCTGCGTCTACACACGATCCACCGTGTTGCCTTGTGCTTAAGTAGGGTCGCACTGGCCGTATAGTCCCGGTGTCGTGCGCCAGCCGCGCTCGCAATCAAACAGAGAATGCGTCGGGCTCCGTGCTACAGTGCACCCCGCCCCGCCCCGACACCCCCAGTGCACCCCGTCCCGCCCCGACACCCCCAGTGCACCCCGCCCCGCCCCGACACCCCCAGTGCACCCCGCCCCGCCCCGACACCCCCAGTGCACCCCGCCCCGCCCCGACACCCCCAGTGCACCCCGCCCCGCCCCGACACCCCCAGTGCACCCCGCCCCGCCCCGACACCCCCAGTGCACCCCGCCCCGCCCCGACACCCCCAGTGCACCCCGCCCTGCCCCGACACCCCCAGTGCACCCCGCCCCGCCCCGACACCCCCAGTGCACCCCGCCCCGCCCCGACACCCCCAGTGCACCCCGCCCCGCCCCGACACCCCCAGTGCACCCCGCCCCGCCCCGACACCCCCAGTACAGCCGGTCCCGCCCCCAGGAGCAGTGCTTCCTGCACCTGGAGGCGCCGGTGGCGCGCGCGGCCGGCTGGGACGCGCCGTTCCCGCACGTGTTCGAGCCGCTGTACCTGCCGGGCCGCTGGCGCTGCTTCGACGCGCTCGACCAGCTCCTCAAATATTAGCTCCTAGACTGTTACTCGTGTATATTATTTGAATAAATGTTATTTGGCGTTTGTATCGGAAGCTTTTTATTTTACAATAAAGGTCTCCCGTATCAGGTCGCAGATAAATGTCCTTCACCCTATGTTTGCACGCTTGGGGCTCTATGACTGTAGATATTCTCGTTATACAACAACCCCCTAAAACGGAGAAAGTCAATCCGTCTTTTTTTATTTTTTTGTTTTGAATTCATCTTATCTATGGATGTTAAAGTTTAGCAAAGGAAAGGGGAACCGGACGAAGAAAACATTTGAATTCACTACCAAAGTACAGATGTTCAATTTATCGATTTATTATATAACATTTCACACTGTATTTTATGATTAAATTGAAATAAACTCCATGAATACATTGATGCATTTAGCCATTTAGGTAGGTATGTTTAATTAAATCTCAATTTTAACAAACATAGCTTTAAATTATTTTTTTATTATTATTAATTAAATAATAAAATTGAATGTCTTGCACAATAAGTAGATTAATTTCACCGTGATTTAACAACTTGCGAAATAGTTTCATTGCGTTATTAAAAACGACATCTGAGTAAGTGAACAACTTTTTACAGTAGCAGCTGATTCCTCCCCTCAAGTTCTATCTACAAGTTTTAAGAAAAGGAGAAATAAAATAAAGTCACTTTTCCTTACATCAATTTATTAAAAAAAAAATGAAATTCAAACCTTAAAAATCGAAGCTAGAAATTAAGAGCAGCAGTTAGCAGAAATGCTTAAAATAAATGTCAATCTTAAGAAATTAAAACACACTTAGGTACCGTTAAGTTGTGCCAACATAAACTAGAAATTAGAAACGAGTTAATGCAAATCAATGTACATTTATCGGAAATATGAAACTTATCCTAGTCTCTTACGCGTCTACCTCAACAATTTGTTCAAAACATTTTTAGTAAAATTCAGTAACAAATAGAAGCGATACAACTAACTTACTTTTGGCAAAGATTACCTTTGACAAAGTTTAAAAGAAAGTATGCCGACTCCATATAAACAGACTAGCCAATCTTAACGATATTACTCCACCTTTTAATTCTGAACTATTCTTTATGCTTCACCCTGTCCGTCTGTTGGCATTATTGAGTGTCATGCTGGCATACTTTCCAGTATCTACACATTACTTTATTGATACTAAATTTAATATTACAAATCGACCTTTGTGATGTCAAAATATTTACAATGTCAACTGAGCAGAATTTTATTCATATAAATCCTAAAATTTAAAGCGTTTTACAAAATGATAAGGCAATTACAATTTACAAGTTAGAATTTGTCCAGCACCTCGCACCTAACAATAGGGAAATCAGATCAGACCAATAAACAACTAGTCTATATAAAAATGCCCACAAAAATAAAGTTTAAAACATCATACCTAATTGACAATAGGCCAGGCAGTGTAGACTACACAGGAATTACAAGCGAATAAATTATGAATTCGGAATATCGTACATAAAATAATTCGTCCAGGATATGTGATATTACATTTAAAGATTCCATACACCAAGCATAACTTTGAATAATAAAAAATATCTAATTTATTTAACCAATAGCATTGATTTGATTACCAACATGCAATAATTAAAACTCTAGTAAATTGTCATACTTATGTTGGAATCTTTAAACAATGGGCTCAATCACACCCACAAATGATATTGAGAAATGTTCACAAACTTTTCCAACTGGATGAATAAAAACAAAAGAATAAAGCCATGTCAGTGTTGACTTCGTCACTTACAAACTATGAATGAAATGTAGTTAAATCAATATTTTAGTGTGGATTACATTATGCTATTTATTATGAAAGATAAAAACAGATAAATTAATTAACCTCAACTTTACTCTAGAATGTGTATAGAAAAACCCTTTCTGTACAAGTCACTACATCAGTTCAGCTTATCAAAGTTGAAGTTATCAGTTCATTAAACATGTATATAGAACAATTAGTTGCAATAAATAATCCACAAGCTTCTATGTACGAAAATACACCAAATATCAGACAGTAATCATTAAAGTAATTCTTAAAATCAACTATCAACATGCTTGGAAGTATTTACTCCTCCCAGTTGCTTCTTCGCTGGCGAGAAGGTTTTAGGTAAGGTCCGAAAGAGGGGGAGTTGGGAAACCGTTGCATGTAGCGCTCCAGGTGCAAGTACTTGACTGTAATGAGCCGGCCCTCATACCACCAGCCGTGCAGGCTGCGGTACACCACCCCCGCGTCCGCCTGGGTCGCACATTTCACGTACACGCAGCAGGACGTCCTCTCAATGTCGACATGCAGGATGTTGCAGTGATCCCCGCACTTCTCCACAATGGCTTCTTGGATGACCGACCGCAAATTAGGGTTGGCATCGTTCTTGTCAAACATGTTGCGGATCTTCAGGCACGGAGTGGGAGATACAGTCAAGTTGTTAACAGAGCCCTCCTGAGTCTCAAACGCCTGTCCCTGCCAAGCGGCGGTGCGCTTCGGGCTGTTGTGCGAGATCCACCTCCACACCCTGCAGTCTTCTCCGTCAACAGACTGGACCTCCATCCTCACCCTGCTTTCATTTCTTTGGATGAATTTGACGGCGGCATCCCAGACTGAGCACATCTTTTCTCTATTCTGTGGCGATATTAAAGTATCACGGACGTGGTCTACTGATATGTATGGTTCGCCGCTATCCTCAGTTTCCTGAGAGATGACCTGTATTATTTGCTCCACCATAGAATATACCTCCTCACTTTTCCGTTTTTGATATCTGACATAGTATTTGTATGAGCGTTGAAGGCCAAGCAGGAGTAAGGCAAGCACGCTGACAACTATTAGAGTGGAGCCTGCCGAGTACAGTGTGTTAACAAGTAGACAAGTGATTGGTGTTGACGGATCACTGAGGACTAGAGCAACACTACCTTTGTTGCGTTGTTGGACCACAACATCTGTTGATGTAATTGGAGAGTATTCAACATCCTTGGTATAAAGGTTTTTAAGTTGGACCACGCTAAGTCCCCAACGAGGATTGTTGACAATCAGCACTTGTAGATTATTCAAGTCGGTGCGACACTGACTGACGTCTACAGATCCAGCCCTTGCACTGGCTATATCAATGATTTCCCTTTCGGTTAAATAAGGCACTGCAGCGGGAGTCCCGCATTTGTATGTAGCAGCCCTAGATGTTAATTCTGGATGGATAACTTTTAACAGATCTTTTGCATAACTAACTTGCTCCTTAGGCACACAATTGATCCCTGGCCTATTACCTGGTATGTTTAATTGGCAAATTGGTATAAGACTGTTCTGATCATCCACCACTGAAGTGATGTCATTTTTCTTAACTATATACATGAAAAATAAGCAAAAAAAAAAAAGTGCAACTAACACCACCAAAGCCAGAGAAACAAGATTATTCTTCAAGAATTTCCTATCGTTAGCAGTTTTGTAGTCAACAACTTCAGATCTAGAGACACCAGTTATGTAGGACCTGCGTGGCAATATTGTGCTTCCGTTGTTTGCATCTCGGTCAATATATGAAGTCGGTTTTGGTGGTTCTGCTTTGAGTGCAGACAGACGGCGTGTAAAGTTACTAAGATATGGAGACTCAGTTTCATCAACTGTGGATGTTGATGGTTGGTAAGTACTTGTTGTGAAACTGGGCGTATAAGTGCTAGCAGAGGGTCTGTCACCAAGTGTAGACGTCAGTCCTAGCCGCGATCGTATAGAGTTAAGGTGATCAGACGATGAGAGAGAAGATGTGAAACCAGGTGACAGTGAAGGCCGAGAGAATATTGAGGTCTTTGGAGGGCTGGTAGCGGCGTCGTTCGTAGGCAGCGTGCTGGAGATGTAGTCACTGGAGCGCGAGCTGCTGCGGAAAGGCGATGACGTCTTTTTGCCACTCTTGCCCGAGTCCACATCACTGTCAGACCCTGTTTCATAGTCATCTTGGTCATTTCCTGCGTATGTACGGGTCACGCGACGAGTAGTCACCGTTTCGACCTCCTCGTGAGTGCGAACCGGCGCTTTCTCCTCTTCAGATTCAGATTCCTTATCAGAATCACGTTTGGCCGGCGATCCCTTCTTCACGGGCGGTTGGCGCTTTGTTGTTGTTTTGTTGGTCACCGGCGGCAGCATAGCGCCTCCGGTGGTCGCCCGGCGACCTCGCTTCTCTCTCGCATTGCCAGTTGTGTCTAAATCAGAATCCTCGCCGCTCGAATACTGAGCCAGCGTACGCCGGCTTTCCACCTTGCTATCAACGCTGTTTCGCGGCTTACTCTTGTTGTCAAGCACCAGTTTAAGTTTCTTAACCAACAGGTTCCTCGTCGAAGCGGTTATAGGCATAATAGGAAACCCATGCTCTGCCAATTTTGTCCGAAGCTCGGCATCTGACATTGAGTCAACTTGGTCCGCCATAGCGAAATCTGCAAGTACAACCGCACAGGTTATTTACACATTCACACACGAGAACAGTAACAAACGATATTAGCGAAGAAATTGCACCTTATTTCCAACTGATGCAGAAAAAATTACGTCAAATTTATAAAAATTCACCGGCGCGTCATGTCGCACGCATTTGCAAGAACGTCGTTATTCAATGTTGCCATAAAAACATTGTCAATCATCTACCAAATAGCCGACTTATTATGTACTTTTCCAACTATTTTCTTCTACAAAAAAATAGTATAAGTGCCATATTATTATTAAATTTATTAAAGGCTTATATAAATGTGCTTACTTGCACCTTGAGTACAATTTACTACTACTTTTGTGTTCAATAAAATTAATTTACTGAACTTAATTAACCCTTCGATGGACCTTTTTCAAATAAATTGCACTTGCGCACCAATTTTCCTTTGAAACGAGATAAGACAGCACTGAAGTAAGTAATTAAATATTTTAGTTACATACGTATCTAATTTATTAACTTATTTGAGCTTGTCCGTTTAAATTCATAAAAATATCTACTGATAATATAGTAGATTTCGTAATTATTGGTATCATTGAATCTGGCCAAAGATATAGAGGTCTAAAGCTACAAATTGTTCTTTAAAAAAAAATCTGATTTTAGTTAGAGGGAAATTAGGCGCCAAGCAATGGCGGAATTGTTCAAAAATTTCATACAGGTGTTATTTTATTATATTTGTTTATTTAACGTTTATTTACACACAACAAATTGCAAAGTTGTTAGAAAAGTATTTTTAAGAATACACATTGTTTTCATTACAAGCCTTCACTGCTTTCTTTGGTTATTGTTTACTCTTAAAATGAATCTATGAGTAGTGACATCAAGGAGTTTTAATTGCCCATTAAAAAGTATTTATTTGTGATCGGGATAGTACAGAAAAAGAAAGAAATTAATACGACGATCGTTTATTTCTGTAAATTAACAAAATTACATGCTAATGAGCCCATATACAAATTATTTCTACAAATATCTTGTAGCACTTTATATTATTAGAATTAAACATGTATGTACTTGTCAACCTATCCAAATATAAACAAAAAAATTACATTTCCTTTACAAATATTTACATTAACGTACATTAAAATGTCGTCCTTCAGATTGCATATTGCCTTCGAGGTTCATGATATAATTTATATTTAAGTAATGAAATTATTTATTTCTCATGTATGATGTAATTTTTTTTTTTTCGAAGGACTTAAAATATGACTGTATCTATATTCTATTAAAATAATAGATTTATTTATTATATTGGTTATTTAGTACAGTAGCTACGATTCCTGGCGCATGGGGTACTTTAATTGAATATGGAATGGTCAACTTTGGCTACCCATTGGGCTCCTGACCATCGCGAGAGATGCTATATAATATAATAAACCTCAGTATTCGACTGGAAATGTTCAGTCGAATACTGAGGTTTATTTTGGTAAATACTTAGTGTTTTGTCTGCATTTAAAATAACTAAATAGGCAAGATAAAATAAAATATATCATAAATATCACACCAAAATTTTACGGCAAAATTAGAGGAAATTTCGTCAAGCTTATTTCCCTTTATTTATTGCAATATAATTAATAATAATAACATTCAGATTCTAATAATTTTTATGTTATTGAGATTTGAATAGAAACTTACATAGACATTTATTTATTAAATACAACAATTAAATTAAATAAAACGAAATTACAATCACAGAAACGTTCATTTTTAATTGTAATAACTTTTAATTTTTGTTTTTTGGTTGAATAAAAAACAATCTATATCATAAATCTCTATATTGTTGCGAATTGTAATTCTTTAATTCGAGTTTTTAACCACAAAAACAATTACATATCTTTGGCTTAATTTTAAATATTCATATTTTCTTGTTTTAAAAATCCATCAAAACCTCATGGTTTAAACGCATCCTAAACTTAATTTACATTTAATAAATAACATTTTGTAATGAAATATAGTAATTTTAATTATTTCAAGACAATAATAAATACCAATTTGATTGGTCTAACTATTGACATGTTGTACGTACAAAACATTTAATACTAAAGTAATCTACATTTGTGTCTCCTGGTACAAAACCCACCACGCCATACATGTGGTTTACTGATATAATACTTAATTTATTTAATTAATTTATTCAATTTCTAATCCAGCGGCTCTCAAACTATATACATACACAAAATACAAATATCAAAATTTATATATGGGGCATAAAAATATTTCATTCATCCATTTTATACCAAATTTATTGTTACTACTTTCAAACGCATGTTCAAGTATAGTCTTCATTTAAAATATATATTTAATGCAATAAAAACTGTAAACCCGTTTATTCATAAATACGTTATGTTCCTCTACGTCGCAACCCGCTTTCACCCCCATCGAACCTATTTAAATTTAAAAAATATATAGGGAAATTAAATTTACTGACAGTATTAGAGACGTTGTATGAATAAAAGTGTTCGCAACTATTAAAAATACGTTATATTCCCTAAAGTTGTTTTAATATGTTATGTTACGTGTTTGGCTCTACAAGTTGTAACGTGGGGTACAGAGTGAGAGCCGCCTGCTGCGGCAGCACGCTACTGCGGCGCGCTACTGCAGCGCGCTACTGCGGTGCTACTGCGGCGCGTTACTGCGGCGCTGCTGCGGCACGCTACTGCGGCGCGCTACTGCAGCGCGCTACTGCGGTGCTACTGCGGCGCGTTACTGCGGCGCTGCTGCGGCACGCTACTGCGGCGCGCTGCTGCGGCACGCTACTGCGGCGCGCTACTGCGGCACGCTACTGCGGCGCGCTGCTGCGGCGCTACTGCGGCGGCCGCCAGCCCCCGAAGCCGATCTCCAGCTGCTTGGCTACGGCTAGGCACAGTCTGTCTTGGTTAGGCGCTGCTATTACCTGTTAGATAAATATACCTATATTAATAAATATCATACAACATAACATTAACATTAACACGTTTTAATTTATACGTGTCCATCCATACTGGTGCGGCTCATAGGTTGCCGACCCCTGCCCTGGACTGGAGCTGAATAACCCACCCTTAAAGCCTTATAATGGGGATGATGACTGCATTAAAAAACTATAATTTTTTAATGCAGTCCGTCAGTTAGGTTATACAAAAATTCAGACACATATTTTTCGCTTTATAAAATTAACAAAAATAACAAAGATAAAGAGCATCAAAATTTTGGAGTGGGGGCTTGTGACGTCACTATTCAGTAAAAAAACGCACGAAAGCGTGACGTCACGTGCAACTTGAATGCATTGTATCTTCGTCAAAGTTTGTTTGTCAAATAAATAAAAAAATACGTGTTTTATATTTTTTTATAATCTCACTGACGGACGAAACAGATTTTTTTAGTCACCTTGCCTATTAGTGACAGTCTACCTGTATCGCGACGGGCAGGCCGCGGTGCAGGCCCATGGGCACGGTGGTGGCGGGCATGCCCAGGATGTTGAACACCATGGTGTACATGACGCCCGACGCCTTCAGGAACACCTGGTTGTGGTAGTGCGCCTGCCCGTTAAACACAGGATACAGGAGTACACCTCTGTCGCCCAGCGTCCGCTGGAAACGGGAACGACACACACTAAGTTATTTTTACCGTTAAGTAGTATACAAAACACTGAAAGGAGATAATTTAAAATGATGCCGACTGGCTCAACACAGTATTATCGACATGTCTAACAACTGGGGATAAACTTAGTTGTGACTTAAACAAGGACAGAGTGATTTCAGAGTTCTTAGCGTTTCTCAGCGAAAACTTTGGAATACATTATTTTGCGTCAGAAATGCATTTCTGAAGAAGTAGGCCTAACTCGACCTACATCGATGTGTCAAGCCAGAGCCGATGGATGCCTCAATTTCTCCACCGACGAAACCTGATGCTAGTCTATCTCCAGGCCTGGGGAACTTCTTGGGAAAGCCACACACCTGCATATGTTCCCTGAGGTCATTGGCCTTCTTGTCGTAGAGAGGGCGGCTGGCGGCTGGGATGAACAGGTTGTTCCGGTTGATGAGCGTGAAGCCCAGCCCCTGCAGAGAGCGGGACGCGCCGCCGAACATGTACTTGACCAGCTCCACCCACAGGTTCTTATCCCTCTGGAATTATATCAATATGATTAGTTGCAATTTAACAATAATGTTGTGTTAACGAGGGAGGAATGCAGGCAGTGCCAGCTTTAAGGGTTGAAAATCAGTATTATGGGACTCTAGGTATACAGGTAGGACCGTGATAGACTCATTCTCATTATGTCTGGTCAGCCGCAATAAATCTGATAATGCATCCACACATGCCGCCGGCTTTCAGACTGCTTTGCCGCTAACTTTGCCGCTGTTTTTGCCGTCGGCTTTACCGGCGGCCTGCGGTTTTGGTTGCATCTTGAAATCCTTATGCCTTGGGTTCCATAATAGTTCGTTTTCTTGATACTTTTCTATCAATAAAAGTACTGCATTATCATCCCAATTAATTCTGTAATTTTGATATTTATAAGTACAAAATTATGTTGTATTTAACACGAAAGACTTATTTGTCGTGTTGAAGCCGCAAGGGAACTGGCCGCCGCCCATGTGTGGATGCGCCATAACACAGGGTATATCTCCGCCCTTATGCATAGTTCACGTCTATCAGCATATTAGACGCAAGGGGCGCTCGATATTTTAGTTTCGATTTACGATAGAGAGAAAGAGCCAAATTGAAAAACCTCTAGCGGGCCACTGATGATTCCTACTGCTGTTATTAACTAATCAATTATGTAATTAAGACATGTGTAGCAAAAAGGTCAGGTTTTCTAGGATTGCAATAGACCCCGCAAAAAATAAATGAGATTACGTACATACAATTTCGGATGTTCATGTGAAGATTGCAAAGGTAAATGTAAGATTTGAAAAACAGAATCGATCGTGATTTTAAATTGATGTACATGTACGCATGTCGACCAAGTATGACACCTATTGCGCTTGCGAACTAAATGACGTCACTGTGTATTGACAAATTATAGTGCTTTGAGTCATAGGTTCTCAAACATCAAACAAACCCATAACAGTTGAAATTTGTCATTAGATAGTAGATTACATTCTCATCATACACTAAACTATTTATTCACGGAGCTATATTCACTCACCTTAAGATCTGTTGGATCTTGCAACATATTTGGCATGTCTTTCATTGAGAAGAAAACGGATACTGATATTTCTACCGAATCTTCTAAATCCTTAAATTTCTCCTGCAATAAAAATTGGCGAAATTAAGAAAAAAAGTATTTCACAATTTTTGGCTGAATGTGGTTAAAGGGGCTTGCTGCCGATTTGACTCTGCCTACGCCTTTGGGAAATACGAGTGTGATGTTAAATAAATATATTTTAAATTAAATTTGTTACATTTAATGTGGTTTGATTATATTTCTCATATGATCAAATGCAATAATGGACTGTCTTAGTAAATTAAATAGATAATGGAACAGATATTCAGTGGAAAGTTTGGATCTCACCTCGCATATCTTAGATCCGCACTCTGTCTCGAGGTATTTGACGGCGCTCCTGATCTTGTCCCGAATGCATTTGTCCACGCTAAGTAAAGCCAGCGATTTCGTCGCTTCGGTCATGTAGTACACCTGGGATAAATAATTGGTTAAATTAACGGAAGGAAGATGCAATTTCGTTTTAACCCAAGGTTGCATAGTCTTTGGAAGGCGTTCAAGGGATCGTTGTTATATGTTGGCCTTTAAGGCCCCCAGCGTTAGCCCGGTCTTTCTCCTTAGGCATGGGATCAACCAGGTAGGCGAGCGCGACGGGCTCGTGCAGGCGCAGCTGCGGGCGGCGCGCGGTCCCCTACCTGCAGGTCGGCGAGCGCGACGGGCTCGTGCAGGCGCAGCTGCGGGCGGCGCGCGGTCCCCTACCTGCAGGTCGGCGAGCGCGACGGGCTCGTGCAGGCGCAGCTGCGGGCGGCGCGCGGTCCCCTACCTGCAGGTCGGCGAGCGCGACGGGCTCGTGCAGGCGCAGCTGCGGGCGGCGCGCGGTCCCCTACCTGCAGGTCGGCGAGCGCGACGGGCTCGTGCAGGCGCAGCTGCGGGCGGCGCGCGGTCCCCTACCTGCAGGTCGGCGAGCGCGACGGGCTCGTGCAGGCGCAGCTGCGGGCGGCGCGCGGTCCCCTACCTGCAGGTCGGCGAGCGCGACGGGCTCGTGCAGGCGCAGCTGCGGGCGGCGCGCGGTCCCCTACCTGCAGGTCGGCGAGCGCGACGGGCTCGTGCAGGCGCAGCTGCGGGCGGCGCGCGGTCCCCTACCTGCAGGTCGGCGAGCGCGACGGGCTCGTGCAGGCGCAGCTGCGGGCGGCGCGCGGTCCCCTACCTGCAGGTCGGCGAGCGCGACGGGCTCGTGCAGGCGCAGCTGCGGGCGGCGCGCGGTCCCCTACCTGCAGGTCGGCGAGCGCGACGGGCTCGTGCAGGCGCAGCTGCGGGCGGCGCGCGGTCCCCTACCTGCAGGTCGGCGAGCGCGACGGGCTCGTGCAGGCGCAGCTGCGGGCGGCGCGCGGTCCCCTACCTGCAGGTCGGCGAGCGCGACGGGCTCGTGCAGGCGCAGCTGCGGGCGGCGCGCGGTCCCCTACCTGCAGGTCGGCGAGCGCGACGGGCTCGTGCAGGCGCAGCTGCGGGCGGCGCGCGGTCCCCTACCTGCAGGTCGGCGAGCGCGACGGGCTCGTGCAGGCGCAGCTGCGGGCGGCGCGCGGTCCCCTACCTGCAGGTCGGCGAGCGCGACGGGCTCGTGCAGGCGCAGCTGCGGGCGGCGCGCGGTCCCCTACCTGCAGGTCGGCGAGCGCGACGGGCTCGTGCAGGCGCAGCTGCGGGCGGCGCGCGGTCCCCTACCTGCAGGTCGGCGAGCGCGACGGGCTCGTGCAGGCGCAGCTGCGGGCGGCGCGCGGTCCCCTACCTGCAGGTCGGCGAGCGCGACGGGCTCGTGCAGGCGCAGCTGCGGGCGGCGCGCGGTCCCCTACCTGCAGGTCGGCGAGCGCGACGGGCTCGTGCAGGCGCAGCTGCGGGCGGCGCGCGGTCCCCTACCTGCAGGTCGGCGAGCGCGACGGGCTCGTGCAGGCGCAGCTGCGGACGGCGCGCGCCGCTCATGACGCGCATCAGCAGCGGCAGGTCGTCCGCGCGCCGCGCCATCGGGCCCACCGTCAGCAGCCGCGGGAAGCGCGGGTCGCTCAGCGTCGGGATGTGACCCTCAATCGGGATTATGCCTGTCGCGCAACACAACACGTCAGTTTTAATGAGTTTGAGTGGTCAACACCACCGATTGAAAGACTTGCTTTCAAGGTGGCATACAACGTGGCCTGCCTAACGGCAAGACTAAACACCGGGAAGCTTAAGGAGTTTAAGCTCTCAATTTTCTTTTTATCTACTCTCACAGTACCTAAAACCTCCCAAACCATTATCCTGGATCCTAACCGCTATCAATAGGACTCTGTTCGCAGCACAGGACTCACCGGGCGTGGGCTTGTGTCCGAAGACGCCGCAGAAGGCGGCCGGCACGCGGATGGAGCCCGCGATGTCGGACGACACCGACAGCGCCGACGCCCCGCTAGCCAGCAGCGCGCCCTGCAGAAAGGGCACAACACACGGTGAGTATCTACTTTTTATGTAAATCACACCCAAAATCCCCGAAGTAAGAAGCGATGAGTTTCTAAAACCATATTATTCAGCCGAAAATAAAACAAAGTTGGGCTAGATGAGAAATTGTGAAGAAGTTGTGACAAGTGGCTAGCTCGTCGCCTACACAATCTCACACTTACGTACAAAAAATATTTGGTGCATTCTTTTTAAGTGTCAGACAAACATTGGACAAATTTCGCAGCAAAATACGTTACGCACTGGAATATTTCCGGGGTATACTTACCTAACCCCTAAGACACTTAGTCTTGGAGTTACCACGCCACTGATTGCAATGTAATAAAAACCCAAATCAGTTTAGGACTTATGTTAATAAGTCCATCGAGGGCAGTAATAAATATTGAGAGCCAGTGTCCGTTAAGTACTTATTGGTAACATAAGTATTTATTCGTCATTATCCACTGTTGGTTCAAATCGCAGAGCGTTGTGTAAACGCAAACAAACTGCCACTTAGCGCTCGGACGAGGATCACGTTGACATAACTGGCGATGTTAATGTGTATGACGTATCATTGGTAGTATATGTAGTTAAACTACAATATAACAGATCTATGTTGGTCTGGGACTTAAAAATAATGTACCAACTGTGTTTCTTGCCTAGCATGTCGTAAAGGCGACTAATGGTTTATCGGGTATTTTGGGTATGTGATTATGTAGGCGACAAGCTAGCTACTTGTCACTATTTTTTCACAATTGTCCATCTAACCGAGCCAATTAGTTTTTTTTTGGCTAAATGTGGTTAAGAGGGCTAGCTGCCCCATTGCTCTGTTTACCCCTTCGGGGATTACTGGCGTGATGATATATATGTATAACGGTTGGCGACAGAAATTACTAAACTAATCTAAACATAATAATTTATCATAGGCAGTAGTAACTTAATGTAAGCAAACGCGCTTCATAGGGTCCACAAGATTGTCTCAATCTTAATTAGGATTTATATACCCCTTGTTCGACAGTGAAGGAGTTGTTAGGAAACCTGCACATCCAAAATAACTATGGATGTGTCATCATTATCCAAATTTACGAAGAAAATAGGGGCAATTGTTTCAATGTGATAACCAGACTCGCTGAATCAATGATCATGTTCTAAGCAGACCCTAAGTAATAAAAAACCAGGAAGTTAGTAAAATCATGGTTCAAGCGACCTTTAATTAGAAATAGCATATGACATACGTGTAATAGAAAAGATTAAAGGTATTTTACCTCTCCCCCCGAAGACCCTCCAGGGGTCCTGCTAAGGTTATAGGGGTTGTTAGTGGTCCCCTTGAGCAGGTTCGTGGTCTCCCAGCCCAGGCAGAGCTCGGGCGTGTTGGAGACCAGCAGAGGGATCGCGCCGGCTTCCTTAACTAGCCTGACCGCCTCGCCGTCTTTGGTCGCCCGGCGACCGGCGTTCTCAAGACAACCTACTGCGTTTGATAGCCCTGGAAGGAAGACTTGAAATATAAATAAGGTGATATGGCAAATAATTAAATATGTTGCAGTATGTTAGAATGCCAATATTAAGTGTGGAAGTTTGTAATGTTTTATTAGGGGATAATCGGA
Source organism: Glyphodes perspectalis (assembly GCA_951394215.1). Taxonomy (NCBI): domain Eukaryota; kingdom Metazoa; phylum Arthropoda; class Insecta; order Lepidoptera; family Crambidae; genus Glyphodes; species Glyphodes perspectalis. The sequence goes on along the minus strand of OX596204.1, from coordinate 1,644,162 downwards.
TTGCCTAAGCACATTGGTATTAAAATATTGATCTAGTTCGACATATATAAGTGTACATTAAGTCTATTAGATCCATGTTCCTATAGGAAAATGTCGGACATTTCTTAAATTTTTTCTGATACACTGCTTTTCGGGATAATTCTAAAGTCTCTCAGTATTTTTACTTTATCTATAGCAGTGATTCCCAAAGTGGTCCAGGTGGACCCCCAGGGGTCCACGGGAGACTTGCTGGGGGTCTACGTAGGCGTGAACAAAAATGGGGGTCCATAAGATGCTAATGGGGGTCCACGAAAATTTATCTGCTTTTCTTGGACATTATTCACACATAGCCACTAGTCCCAAACTAAGCAGAGCTTGTGTACTATGGGTACTAGACAACCGATAAACATACTTAAATACTTTTTTTTTGTAAATACATACTTATTATACAGGGTGTATCGTAAATCGTTTAAAACCTCTCGGCCACGTGGTCTATAGGTCACCCTGAACAATGTTTGTTCTACGACTTATCCAATCTAGACATTAAATTTTTCGACTTCCCATACAAAATGACCAAACAGCTGATCGAGGTTTGTATGGGAAGTCGAAATATTTAATGTCTGTATTGGATAAGTCGTAGAACAAACATTGTTCAGGGTGACCTATAGACCACGTGGCCAAGAGGTTTTAAACGATTTACGATACACCCTGTATATAGAAAACACCTGGACAGGTACAAACAAACATGTTCATGCACACAAATGTTTGTACCCCGCGGGATTCGAACCCGCGACCTCTTGGTTCAGAGGCAGCGTCCACTACCACTGAACCAAAGTGGCCGTCAATAGTAAAGAGCAAGCATAGTTTTTATAAGGGCCTACCTACATTATTTTAAGTACCTAACTAAGCAGATAATATTTTAATAAGGCAAGCGACTGTTACTTGTCTAAACTTGCGTATGATATTACGTACAATTTCGTCGACAATGCTTAAACTTGTTCAGACATGAATTTGATCACCACTATAAATACTTGATGCCAAAGGCAAACTCATTCATTTGTTTCCGGAATTTCGAAAAAAAGGTGTGAGAAAATTTATATCAGTGATTGCTAGTGCCGAAGAAAAGTAAGTACTTACCTTTTTTTTGTTATAGTAATTAAGTATTTTGTTTACGTGTACTAGTCAGTTGATCACAACTGCTTGTATAGATAGGTGACTTAGTAACTTACGGATATAAAAACTGTTTTGCACAAATCTCCATTTGACGTACTAAAAAGAATTCCATTAAGTAACAATACTGTACAAAGACGCATTGATGAAATGAGCTCTGATATCGAATGTTTTTTGTGCAATCATCTGCAAAAAACTCATTTTTCTATACAACTGGACGAGTCAACGTTACCCGGTAATGAAGCATTATTATTGACATATGTCCGATATATTATGGAGGAAGAAATTCACGAAGAATTGCTATTTGCCAGAACTTTGGAGACTGACACTAAAGGCGAATCAATATTTAATGTACTGAGCAATTTTTTTACGGAAAAATCGATTCCATTTACAAACATTATTTCAGTGGCAACAGACGGAGCTCCTGCAATGGTCGGGCGATATCGTGGGTTTATAACTCATCTCAAAAGAATTATACCAGGGCTTACAGCTATTCATTGCATAATCCACCGCCAACATCTTGTGGCAAAACATTTAAGTGACAGGTTGAACCAATCTCTTCATTTTGTAATAAAAGCTGTCAACAAAATCAGAAGCAATGCATTGAATACGCGTTTATTTGCTCAATTGTGCGACGAAAATGATGAAGACTTCCAACGACTGCTCTTACATACTGAAGTACGCTGGTTGTCGAAAGGCGCATGCTTAACGAGATTTTACTCTGTTTTCGATTCCGTATTAGAGTTCCTAGAAAGCAGAGATCCAGATTTAAAAGAAAACTTGATCAAATTCAAAACAGACATTGCGTATTTGACAGATTTGTTTAAAAAATTTAATGATATTAACTTGCAGTTACAAGGGGACAGCCTGAATTTAATAAAAACAAAGGGGATAATTTCGGCTTTTCTTAGGAAATTGAAATTAATGAAGCAAAACATTAGTCGGCGCGAATTCTCTCAATTTCCAAACTTGTCACAGGTAGAATGTATTGATGAGGATATCCATACCTACAGTCAACATTTAAGTGCCCTGCATGTTGACTTCAAAACCAGGTTTGAAGATATGCTGACAATGGATATACCACCATGGATCATAAATCCATTTGATGAAACGGAAGTGGCCAATGTTGTATTACAAGAGGAGCTGCTCGAGCTAAGCACCAATGAGGAGCTGAAGGTGAAATTTAGAAAAGGCTACCAAACATTTTGGCTGCAAGCAGAAATACCCGAAAAATATCCTGGACTGTGGGAAATCGCAAGGAAATTTTTAATAGCTTTTCCCTCGTCATACCTTGTAGAAATGAGTTTTAGTGCCGTTACAAATCTCTTAACAAAAAAAAGGAGCAAATTAAACATCACAGAGCGGGGGGATTTGCGGTTATTGCTCACAAAAATAAAGCCAAACATTGATCGTTTGCTGACACTCCACCAAATACATCCTTCCCATTAATTAAAATTGTGACTTACCTTTTTAATTTTTTCTTGCAATTCTATTCTTTTAATAAATAAAGTGTTATACAATGTACCATTTTTCGTTTTTATTTTACCTGTCGGAATATAGGGACAGAACTCAGAAGCGACACTTTTTCATTTTTTGGCGACTTTAAGAATGTGGTAGAAATGTAGCAGCAGGGGGTCCATCGAAACTAGTAACATTTTGAAAGTGGTCCACGAGAAAAATAAGTTTGGGAACTACTGATCTATAGAGATATTCATAATTATGTTGTTTATGTAGTTTGTATTTGCACTTCAAACATAACTTGCATAGACTATATCAGTGCTTCTCAAACTTTTTATGCTATGGAACCCTTTTAGGAAGCGGAGTATTTGACAGGACCCTAGAACAGCGCGGGCGGCAGTGCGGGGGAGAGGGTTGTAATAATCGACTTTTAACGGATTTTCCCCCAGGAGTTATGATATTTATGATCAGTACCAATTTTCGTGGAACCCCCAGAAAGGCTTCACGGAACCCCAGGGTTCCGCGGAACACACATTGAGTATAGCTGGTCACTATATAATTCAGGCAGTTTCACTTGCCTTTACCGGGTAAAATAAAGTATAGTTGTCGAGCGAAATGTGCAAATGGGCGGAGTAAGTTAAGTAGCGGTTGTTGAGAGGTGCTAGGTTCAGATGTCGCTGGTAGCTATTACCTAGCCAAGCGATTATGAAACACCCAGCAACGCAAACAAAATTATATGTGGTAAACCTTTTAAATACTACACATGTGACGTCGACATACATACAATTCGTGATTTATGAATAGTCCTTAAGCCTGATAATTTAAAATGCATAATAAATGTATTTATAATAATAATAATAAATAAATTCTCCGGACTGACACACCAATTCCCTAGTTCCAAACTAAGCTTAAGCTTGTACTATGGATACTAGGCGAACGGATAGACATACTTAAATACGTTTATAAACATCCATGACTTGAGTACAAATGTCCATGTTCATTACACGAAACATTTGTCACTAGCGGGATTCGAACCCGCGACCCTTGGTTTCGTGGCCAGGGTCTCTGACCACTCGACCAACGGGTCAGTCGATTTTTTTCCAGTAGACCCTTACTATGCGAGTGCAATCTCAGAGATTCAAATAAAAGTGAAAAAATAATCAAGCTGTACGTACGGCACAGAGTCTAAACATAGACATATTGTAAACATATACAATAGATTTTTTTTCTATTTGAACCTTTGTTATAACTGCCAAGTAAGAAAAAAAATTAATTTAATAGATGCTCTTTACTGTTGCAGATTATTAACTTTTGTACATACATGGTTAAACACTGTAAAACTACTCCCACAAAAGTCTGGGTTGCCAAAAGTATTACTTACCTTTCACAATTTTTTTTTTACACCGTGCATAAGAAAATTAGTAGAAAAATAATCAAGACAATTTATCTGCAACCTTTTCAGAGTCGCAGCGAATGTCTACGGCATGGCATAATAACATGGCTCCCAGAGGAGTCTTGGAAAGATAAGATGGCTTCGTTAGTTCATTACCGACGCTGGCTAGGTGACGCGAACGTTCGGGGGTGTAGAAAAAACGCCGCTTGCGGCAACGGGTATTTTGAACTAGGACATAATTTTTGTGACCCCAATTTTTTAAGGTGGTTCCATCAGCTAAAAGATGGTGAAAGAAATAGTTTCAAGTATTTGAATAGACTCAATCAAGGGATCACTTTTCAATTCTCTTCACCCAGAAATTGGCAAAATTAAGTCACATAAATTACATCAACCGATTTTTATGTTTGGGGCACCATTTATGTGATCGTTATTCTTGTTTTGGTTCACCCTCTTCTTTCCCCCTTCAGATACTATCTCCACCCTTAACGAATGCCGCTTAGGAGGCATAATTCTCCAAACCGAGCATAGACTCCAGACTAGTGCAGAACGAATCAAACCAAAAGCCCGATAACATTCATCAACCAAGTTGAACACGTTCGTGGCCAAAATCATAGCAACGTACTACCCATAAACATACACTTAAAGCTCCCATTGAAATTGGAACTGCCGGCACCGCGCACATTATGCCAGTTTTATCAGCACAATGCGATACGGCTGCGCTAACCGTCCCCCATTGTATCGCAACGTATATACATACATACGGAATTTCAACCGAAACACCCATGAGATGTGACGCGACATTGCTTGATTTGTCGATGAAAATCTGATTTTATTTGGTTTTCATCGTCAAATCAAGATATATGTGCATTGTTTCAAAAAAAGTAGACACAGATAATTAAGCGCCCTAAGACACGGTCCATACAGACCTCACTCACTTCTTTAACATTCATAACTGTTTTCATACACTCTACGGTTATTATCCTCCTAACATCACCTTCTGTTAACACACGATCAAACTGATTATGGTACGAGAGTCGGGGCCTTCCACGATACCTGCATCCTTCCACTTCCACATTGTAATGCGTTTATTCATTTGATTGTTTAAATAAATGTATTATTGAATCATTGTATCATTTTTAATTATCCTTTGCTGTAAAGACTGTTTTTTTATTACAAAGCGCCAGCTATCGATAGTATCGATAAACTGCTGAATTGTAACACTAGGCCGTGTTATCGAATATGAAGGAGGAATCTGACTCACAAGAAAATCATCGTCATAACACAAACAACCGTATGCAGAATGTACAGTAGATATAATATTATTTACGCTACCAATACTAATGTCAGATTAAAATGACTTAGAACAAAAAACTTTCACAGAGCACTAATGGTAGCTGAAACTATATCGTGATAATCGTTAGTGAAGTGACCGAATTTCGATGTAATTAAAATCTATTTTCATGATCATTTGCATTGAACGGACATGCCAACGTCCATTTATAGAAACAATATCATGGAATTCTTTGTTGATTGTTTCAGACGTCGACATTGAGCATTATTAATTCATTGACCCATATTTATATTTAAAAAACTTTATTGTCTAGATCGAAATTTGTAACTGATTGCAGTCACATGTAATTTCTATTATTATACGTTTTGACCTATGGACTATGGGAGAAATTACACTTGACTGGTCCAATAGTGCATTCGGTACCCTATCGGTAACCCTGTGCTTTTAAAGCTTATAGTGCCTCGGAATCAGATCATTGTCTAATATTTATTTTTCTCATCGTCTAAATAAAAAAATAGTTAACATGTATGCACGCGCAGTCACCTAGTTTATTATGAAACTCGTTACATGTTAATGTATACTCTATACGCGTGAATCTATTGGAAAGAGAGACTTAAAAGGAGTTGTAAAGCGGCTTAATAGTACTTCATGGTTGCTGACGTTTGTTCACTAACGGTACCTTCCAAAGAGAGCAAGAGCGCAACTTCATTGCAAGTAAGCAGCTTACATCAATATTAATATTACGCGGTCTGTACCGATTTAGATGGTCTGCAATGTTTCTGATCTGCTGTGGTAATTTCTATACATTTCGGTGCTTATTTTCTACGTGAATTCGGGATATAGAGACAGACCAAATGAAACAAATTCCAGACTCTAGCTTTTTTTTATACAAGCGCACTATCATATTACCAAAAATTTACTCACCAGCGAGAGAGCAGCTTTCCTTCACTGTAAACGGGACTCCTAGCAATGGCTTGTCCTCAACCAGCTGTTCTAGATTCCCATTCTTCCTGGCTTCCTCCAAGCTCCTGTCCACAGCCTTAGCATCTTCCAGCGCTGCTCGGTACCGCTCTTCAACCAGGGCATTCAGGAGAGGGTTCACTTCCTTCACGCGGTCTATATAGGCGGTGACTAGCTCTTCACTCGTAATCTGAAATGGAAGAACCATTTGAGTGAACCTTATTTATTACCTGTTTTTTATTATAATTTACTATTATACTAACTAACTAAACTATTATACTAGATTCAGAAAAAGACATAATGTAACCAATGTAAGTTTTGATCATGAGGAATTGGATCATGGTACCATTATCCAAATAATTTAACCACTGAACGTGATTTTTAAATCCCACTAAACTGGTTCGCCGGTTATGAAGATTATGTGCAATTCTCAATTAAAAGTGCAATTAAATTTAAAGATAAAGTGGACTGAGACCTAGCATAAAAGGAAGAAGTAGCCGAAAAGCAGCAAAATTTCCTTAAAAAGTACGGTGACTGACCGCACAAGAGAAAGCCATTATTTATCGAATAAGTAATTTGTTGCAATAATTTCAACATTAACCATCCGACGAAGTAAGCCGAATGCAATTGTGACAGCAAAAAGCTAACTTTGGCTGTAAATTATTAACCGTAAAACTAACGGTAAGTAATGACTCGCAAATCACACGCAAGCAGGATTGGAAATTATGATAATTCGCAATTCGCAATCTCAACGTCTAGGATGAGCACTAGAGCTTACCACTTTAAGATACCAGTTTTGCTAACGGTTCGACACTAAAGAATGATGGGCAAATTTCTATAAAACTTGGGCACAAGACCAACAGTAATAAAACTATGGCCCTTTTTTAAATTAATATCAAACGAGTGAAAACGAGTAAACATAAAAGTTGAAAAAATAGAATTGTAAGATGTTACGCTCAGCTCCTATTGTTGTGACGGAATTGTCTATTCTACTTTACAGACTGGCACTGTTCAAATATAAAAATTAAACTTTTCTAATTGTTAAACAGTTAATCACATATCAAACACTAGCGTTTGCCCGCGGCTTTGCTCGCGTGGTACGTCGATAAAACATAGCCTATATCTATGTTATTCGGGTGTATAAGTGACATTATTCTAAAGTTTCATCAAACATACAAACAAACTTTCGCTATAATAATATGTAGCATGCATTTCGCCTGTTAATTTGACGTGTATGAGGACTGAACTCTCCGGGCCACCAGCTTTTAAATGGCGGTCAAGTATTATTGGACAGGTAAGTATCACGTTACGCTGAGTCGATTATGTGTTAAAAATTCAGCTAATTTCATTGAGCCGTTAAGATTCACATTTAATTTTACAATATTATTAAGTGATAATTATATCTCATGATAATTATAAACGCAATGAACTAGAAAACGTATGAAAGATAATTTATGCTGTATGAATTTCAGAACTTTTTCACAATTTTCCATCTAACCCATCCCAGTTGTATTTTTGGCTGAATGTGCCTGCCAATGTGCCAGTCAATGGGCCTGCTGCCCCTTTGACTGCCTACCCCTTCGGGGATTATGGGCGTGATGATATGATGAATTTCCGAAGTTGTAGAGCAAAATTTGTTTATAATAGGTGGTAATATAGGGTTTGATTGATTGAACATGATTCTACATTACCATTACCGCCACGGATGAAACGACCGAAACGATTAGTTAAATATCAAATAGAGGGTCGTATCTGGTAAGTCTTCAGCTATGATTTCCACAGACTTACTCAACTCAACTAAACATTTGACTCTGGAGTGCAATGGTACGACTCAGACTCTTAAACGTTTTAGCAAGTCTAGCTAACTCCAGTTAATCTATAATGCGGCGGGTAACTACTAACTAGTCGTGAACTATGATTACCACAGGGTTACCCAACTCGAACAACCTACTCGGGAGTGCAATGGGACGGTGCGTTGCGCATCTCGATGTCTGTTATTTGCTGACCGGTAATGTGGGACCGGTAAACGGTTAGGAAACTGGCATTATTTGCTATACAAGTTTCTTAATGCTGTGGTAAATACAGAATACAGATGGCTGTTGTAAACCTTCTATCTCAGACCAATAAAAAAAGAAAGACAGAACCATCCCATACTACGCGGTGAGGCAACCAATAGGAAGCCGATAGGGCCATAGAAAGCCGACCGCCCGCCATTTCGCCTTCAGTAAGTGACAGCGCACGTCGTTAATTTGGTGTTAAGAAAAAATTAAAATATGCCGTCCTGTGTTGTTTAATGATGAAGGCGAAATGGCGGGCGGTCGGCCTTTCTATGGCCCTATCGGCTGTCTATTGGTTGCCTCACCGCGTAGAATGGGATGGTTCCGTCTTTCTTTTTTTATTGGTCTGAGCCTTCTATCAGCACATCTACAAAGATTTTGCGTAAACAGATTATAATATTTCTATACGTATGGCTATTATATATAGCAACAATGCATCGAGTGAATTCAAAACAAATAAAGTTGTTGTAGGGCTGTTTTGAATACCTATATACATATTGGCCACGATGAGAATATGTATTTAAATAAGTTCATTGAAACTGCTTCCCAACCTGTGCGTGCAGCTCTAGTTTGTAATCCAACTGGAAATATCACTTAGCATTGTATAAATTGCTTTAAATGGTGGATTTCGTAACATTGTATGGGCGAGGGAAATCTACTGAAATCCCCTCCTATGGGCAGACATTTGAAAAGCTACTAAACTGTATGAAGACTAGCAATTGCAGTCTCAAAGACGTGCTGCAACTTCGGTGCATGTATAAGACGTTTTCCACGACGGCAATTACACGCGGTCCGCTGTGACGTTTCCAATTTTGCAACGATAACGACGTCAAACCTTTCATTGCATCGTTATGAGGCAGTAAACACTTTGATGTCGCCGTAAGCTTTATAGCTCGGACTATATCGCGGCACTTAACCTCCAATGTTTTCATTAGGAAAATCCTTTTTCTGGATGATGGAAGAGAGCTGAGAAGTGAATAGGAGACAATAATGTAGAGATATGTCTTTAGCTGTAAAGAGCTCGTTAATGAAATTAATATAAATCGAGTAAAGTACCAAGTCCACTTCTGCAAAAATCCAAGAAATTATCAAAATAAATTCTACTGTGTGCCATGTCATCATCAATGAGCAAAATTTATGATTTTTCTTCATAAATTTTCATGTATTGAGAGTGACACAAATAGTTATGAAGACGAAATTAATTTTCTCATACATTTTGTATGAAATAAGTTTTCTGATGACATCGTGCAAATAGAGCGGTCTGGAGTTCGCCAGATCAGTTAGTCAATACTGAAAGACGTCTTACAAATCAAGATGACTGAATAATATTTTTTATGAGCAACATTAGTACACAATAGGCTTAACCAGCCGTTCATGATCAAATTGGTCGTGTGATAGAAGGTAATGTTGGGAGCCATAGGTCGTGTATGAAAATATGAAAAGAGTTATGTCAAAGAATTATGGCACTAGGTTCCCTCTGCCTACCTCGCTAGGGATATAGTGTGAAGATAGTTTAGTTTTTTGGTACTATAAAATCTCCTGCGTAGCGGGCTAATCCTCGTCGAGATTGACTGCCGTGACCGAAATCGGTAAGGAGAATATTATTATTAAGCCCTCACCTCCCCGGTCCTGATGGCGTGCGCGTGCTCGGTGGCGCTGCGCAGCAGCAGCGGCGGCGGCGCGCGCAGCCCCGGCCGGCGGCGCTGCGCGCGCGCCCAGAACAGCGGGGCCAGCAGCGCGTTCAGGATGCGCAGCACTATGCCTAGCAGCCGGACGCCCACTTCCATCCTGGACACAGAACAAATGACTGAATTAAGTTTATTATTAATATGACATACAGATTGAGAAACAGAGATGTTAAAACTCATCATCTTCCTGGCATTATATCCCTTGCTTAGTTGGTGTTCGCGAAGACTACGATTATGGATTAAGCCACTGTGGTATGTAATGACCACAGTGGCTTAATCCATAAGCGGCTGCCTGTGTTATGTTCGTAACCCTTAGATAGGAGAACCAGACAAATGTGGATCATGATTATAAATCCATAATTGTTTGAATGCAGGTTTCATAACGATGTTCTCCTCACAGCCGAGTGAGGGGACCATGGAACTAGAAAACGTTGAGGTGTTGATATTTTACACAAATAATAATTGCACGAGAGTTTCTATAGAAAATCATATTTATTAAGACAGTTAATCGTTCTTAATTTTTATTAGCAAATTTAGATTTTTTACATAACATCACGCCCATGATCCCCGAAGGGGTAGGCAGAGTCGAAGGGGCAGCAAGCCTCTTCAACCACATTCAGCCAAAAATAAAGCCGGGCTGGGTCAGATGGAAAACTGTGAAAAAGCAGTGACAAGCGGCTAACCTGTCGCCTACACAATCACACAACCAAAACCCGATATACCATTAGTCGCCTTTTACGACATGCTAAGCAAGAACCACAGTTGGCATATTCTTTTTAAGTCCCAGACCAACATGGGACAGTGGGCTGGGTTGGATGGAAAGCTGTGAAAGAGGAGTGACAAGTGGCTAGCTCGTCGCCTACTCAGTCACATACCCAAAAGCCCGTAAACCGTTAGTCGCCTCTTACGACATGCTAGGCAAGAACCACAGTTGGCACATTTTTTTTTTTTGTTTCAGATCAACATGGGCCAAGTCCCAGACCAACATGGGACTAAGATTTTTTAATTGCTTTGAATATTTTAAGAGTAGTTCAGTTACTTCGTATACGGACAATACAAAAGATATGGAATTATTGCAGTAGGACAATTCATAATTAAATTTTAACAAAAATAAAAACCGACTTCAAAAAACCCCGCAAAAAATGTTTATAAAAAAACACAAGTAAAAACTGCCTTAATAGCTATTTAAATGTCTAAACACTAAAAAGTATAAAATAAATTCTTTCGACTGCTTCGATGAAAGTATTAATCTTTAACACGTATTTAAATATTTACAATAATCAGTTAGTTTTGGAGTCGGTGCCAGCCCGCGTAATTATATCATCATTTCGGAATTTGCAATTATTTGTTTCTTGGTGAAGGGTGGTAAAATAGGTTTTGAATATACAAAATCAATAGTAAGTTAATATACTCATATTTTAACTAATTTGTTTCATATTGTTATTAGTAAGGTAATTTGTTATTAAGTGTCTACTTTTTTTTTAGTTTGGCTGGCACCGACTCCAAAACTAACTGATTATTGTAAATATTTAAATACGTGTTAAAGATTAATACTTTCATCGAAGCAGTCGAAAGAATTTATTTTATACTTTTTAGTGTTTAGACATTTAAATAGCTATTAAGGCAGTTTTTACTTGTGTTTTTTTATAAACATTTTTTGCGGGGTTTTTTGAAGTCAGTTTTTATTTTTGTTAAAATTTAACTTATTTATTACTTTTTAGTGAAATTTATTAATAGGTAGGTAGACCAAAACAAAACGAGCTGCTTTAATGAGACAGTGCCGGTCTTATGAGACTAAAGACGTAAAGGTATAACGAGCCTTTAATGTTTAAAGAATTACTAAAAACTACTAATCTTCAATGAGTTATACCTTTCATCATCAGCTAAGCAACATAACATGATGAGTACGAGACGCAAATACTGGAATCGTTTTAGAAAAAATAAATAAAACACTTAACATGTCGTTAAAATTTAAGAGTGGCCCTCGTTTTCATGGTATCCCATCACTAGACCAAGACTTGGTGAAATTGAGACTATCTCGAGAATTACACTCAATATGGCCCTATAATATTGAAAGAATTATCCACGAACTCCTAATCGTTAAGGAGTTACACCTTCCATCATCAGCTCAGCAACATGAAATTATGAATACCAGACGTAAATACTTGAACTGTTTTAGAAAATAACTAAAATAGATTGTACGCGCCTATAATACTTAAGGGTTTCCCTCGATTTGCCTAAGATTCCTTCATCAGATCCAGATGTGGTACCAATAGGACCAACTCCAGGATATACCCTTTTGAATAAAAAAAGAACTCTAAAAATCGTCTTACAATTCTCGAAGATATCAATATTTAAAGAATCATAAACTAATTCCTAATCGTTAAGGAGTTGTACCTTCCATCATCAGCTCACCAACATAAGATGATAAGTACCATGCGTAAATACTTGAACAATCTTAGAAAATGTCTAAAACACATTGTACGTGCCTATAAAGTTTGAGGGTTGCCCTCGATTTTCCTGGGATCCCTTCATCAGATCCTGACTTGGTGGCAATGGGACCAACTCGGGAGTAAACCCTTTCGATTAAAAAAAAAATTTTGGAAATCGGTTAACAATTCTCAGAGATATCGAGTAACATACATACAAAAAAAAAAAAAAAAAAAAAAAGAACATTCAGTCGAATTGAGAACCTCCTCCTTTTTTTGAAGTCGGTTAAAAAGGATCTTAATCGAATTACTCAAACTTAAATAATACGACTCGTTAGACTAAATATTTTTTTTCATTCATTTTGTAATTTAAAAAGCCTTCCTCAATGCTTACATCAAAGGCTGTAATTAGGTCAATGAACAAGAGTTGAAAAATAAACGAACACAATTTTCCACTTACAACAACGGTAAACAAGTACAAAGGAGAGAAATGAAGCTCTCGACATCAATTTTACATTTTCAATCTGAAAAATATGCGCATCAGATAGCCTGCATTTGTACCCCGCCTCGCCGCGGAAGAATAGTAATAGCAGTGGCAATTGTACTGAATTATGAAGCACCCTTAAATTATTCATCAGCAGACATCACCTCGATTGTCACAGTCGTAAAAATAACAGCGAAACACATAGACTTGTACTATCGCAACGTATTTTTTTTTGCACGACAAAGGCAATAAAACTTTTAAAGCCTATTCGAAACGCAATATTGTATTTATGGGTATTCAGCTTTTATGATGTATTTGATGAGTGATAGAAGTTTAATTTAGGCGTAGCTCATAATGTCGCCTATAAGTTTCGAGTCGATAGGAGTCGGCTCTTTGGCTCTTACGAATCAAGAGGTGCTAAGAGACATTCGATGCAATGAACAAAGAGGAATAATTACGCGGCATAGCGCGATCAAAACATAACCGTGAAGGGATACGAGGCACAATGGTCATTGCGTTTAAAACTCCATGGACACCGTTTAGATCATTTGTTAGGATCCAAAACCACATTTTATACTAACCACCATATTTTATACTTTTCTGTATAACGTACCTCACACTAGTTATAACTAATATATAAATATGTTTGTATATATTATATTTCAGTAAATGGTAGCTTACATGAGATAGGCTCTCTCATTTATGAAAAATAATTGCCAGAAAATGTTATATAGGTACTATAATAAATATGAAAGTATCATCAACACAATTCTGGTCTCAACAGTTTTATAACTGTTGAGGGTCTGCATCAGTCTTGAAAATCTACAACCGGACAACTCGAGCATAAAGGAGTCGTTCGGCCGACTTCACCGCCTCCTCCGTTGCACTGCGAGCACTCCCTCGGGACTCGGTCTCGGAGGGAGCACCTCACGCGCTGTTTGCATGTCTCGAGGTTAGGCAAACGGCGCGCTTGTTACTCGCTGTTTGACTTAACTATGGACAGTAATGACGTCACAGCCGAGCGACAGCTAGCAGCCTAGTTAAAACTTTACTACAAAGACACGCTATATTTTTTTGTGAATAAAATTAAACGGTAAATTAACCTTGTTATAAGGCGAACAGTTTATTAAAAAACAAACTACTTTATCTTTTGTTGTTTTAACTGTAATTGTTAACAAATATATTTCACCGACCAAACGTATTTGTCATGTTAGCCCTTGTGTGTTGACTGGTAGACCCGACTTTCCAACTCATTTAACTGTTATGATGAGACGTCAACAATATCGGTCCCACACGGATGTTTCATGCACTTACATAATGTAATGTGTATACCGACCACACCAATTTTGATTGGCGGTGACATATATGTACGTTATTTTTATGATATCAGCACAGCGACGAAACTTGCACATTTTAATAATAAATCGATGTAATGTATAAATGTATGATTCAATCCGTCTGATTCATCTTTTTAATTGTTATAAACGTTAAATTGTAGTCGCTTCGCAATAACCAGACCTGTTAAATTAAGGACCATCGCGCAAGCAGTCCTTACATAAACAGGACACCCTAGGATGATATATTGGTGCCAAGTTACCATATACGTTTAAATATTTCGTAGAGCCGAGTCATCAGTATTGGTTTCAGCGGCAATTTACCTATGAATCGGCCAATCCGTCAAGTATTGTCCCGTACGATCTCTTGTTCCAGCTTAATTGGGTATTTTATGACAATCATTAATTGATTAAGAACCAAAAAAGACTTTCATGCACATGACTGCGCAAATATGATCATGTAAAAAACATATTTGATTGAAACAGTAAACAAAAACTTTAATAGTTTTACAATATTAATTGTTTCAATAGATACATAATTTTGTATGCGAGATAAAAAGAAATGAAGAATTCCGCACAGTTGTGATATTACCAAAATATACAAATAGTATGTTTCATACTAATTCCTCTAAAAGCGTTGCTGGAAAGCAGTAAGAACATAAGTATATCATCAATACTATCAACTTTCAACTTGATATACATCAGTATTGCGGCCAACACGAATCCACGCCACGCGTGCATCAATACCCCTCCGCCCCCCACATTTCCGATTCCATTGGAGACTAATACCCTATATTACCCGTAAATCAAGATGCTTCTCAATGCTGAATATATCGAATCCTGCTTCCGATTAGATGGGCTGCCAGCGCAATCGCGCATATTAAGTCCTGACGCCAAATGAGTCAACCCTATTGGTTAAAATGTGTTGGCGCACGGCGCATTGCGCAGGATCGAGTCTATTCTAATTTGCTGCGGAGCACTTTACCTTAGCATTGTGCTGCGCCATGAGGCAATTCTAAGCTAACTCAAAGAGATGGGCGTGCGTCACAATGTTGCACAGATTTTGCTGAGTCAGTGACGTATGTAGCTCGATCGAGCCAAGGCTGCGTAGCCGTCGTACGTGAGTGATGCGTGCAATTGTAGAATTACCCCAGATCGGATCGCTAAAGGCGCACATACACTTTCACCTAGACGGTCAAATAGCAAATATCAAGCAAATCCTTGTCTTGGCTAGTCGTACTGAGACACATGTCTACGAGTATAGCACATACGCATTAGATTGCATGATTGCATCATTGACGTTAATATTCGGGCCTTTGCGACCTCTTTTGTTCTATATTTATTTTGGTCACAGGTAAGTTGAAAAAAAAGTTAAATAACATTGTTACAACAGTGAAATGTCACATTTCTAAATTAGAAAATGAAGTAGACAATATTGATCAAACTTAAATACGACAGCAAAAAAAAAGTAAAATCGTACACAAAGTTTTCACAAACGCTTCAAATCGGATTACTTTTGCAGCTACAAATACAAATGCCATTTTAACGATCTACATTGAGTAGCTTGTGTATACAGATCTCTTTTAGTGGGTAAATAATATACTATTGATCTCAAAACATTCAGTTACCGCACTATTTATATTGTGAATGGTTTAGAGTTTGGATACATGAGACATCATAATTACTTAGTATAAAAATACATAATTGGTAAGTTATTTATTTTTTTAACCGACTTCAAAAAAAAGGAGGATGTTCTCAATTCGACTGAATGTTTTTTTTTTTTTTTTTGTATGTTACTCGATATTTCTGAGAATTGTGAACCGATTTCCAAAATTTTTTTTTTAATCGAAAGGGTTTACTCCCGAGTTGGTCCCATTGCCACCAAGTCAGGATCTGATGAAGGGATCCTAGGAAAATCGAGGGCAACCCTCAAACTTTATAGGCACGTACAATGTGTTTTAGACATTTTCTAAGATTGTTCAAGTATTTACGCATGGTACTTATCATCTTATGTTGGTGAGCTGATGATGGAAGGTACAAATCCTTAACGATTAGGAATTAGTTTATGATTCTTTAAATATTGATATCTTCGAGAATTGTAAGACGATTTTTAGAGTTCTATTTTTTATTCAAAAGGGTATATCCTGGAGTTGGTCCTATTGGTACCACATCTGGATCTGATGTAGGAATCTTAGGCAAATCGAGGGACGTGTAAGGTAATTTGTTATTAAGTGTCTACTTTTTTTGTAGTTTGGCTGGCACCAACTCCAAAACTAACTGATTATTGTAAATATTTAAATACGTGTTAAAGATTAATACTTTCATCGAAGCAGTCGAAAGAATTTATTTTATACTTTTTAGTGTTAGACATTTAAATAGCTATTAAGGCAGTTTTTACTTGTGTTTTTTTATAAACATTTTTTGCGGGGTTTTTTGAAGTCGGTTTTTATTTTTGTTAAAATTTAACTTATTACTTTGAACGCTGAGCTCTTGACCTAAGATATACGTATTTTAGATTATAGATAAGTATAAAGTACTACGATCTGAATACATCTGCGGTATTCCTGTCTGCCTGGAGTCGACTACTTATAAGATAATCAGTTAGGTAGTGAAACCTTGTTTGTTTTAACTTTTATAGAGTTGTAAATATAGAATTTATCTGTACTTTGAACAAACACTCACATTTTTACAATATTTTAGAAACTTATTTATTAAAGAGTTAAATAGTAGAGGTAAAACGCTAGTTTTATGTTTACGTTCTAATTCGACTTTCAGATGGATATGGTTATTTTTCAACACACATTGTCTTTGACATTTGACATCTTCCTGCATGCAATATAGCATGCAGGAAGATGTCAAAGACAAAAATAACCATTTTATTAAATTAAGGTTTAAAATAAAAACTTCTCATCATCTTCCTAGCGTTATGTCCCGTGCTTAGACGGGGTCCGCTTAGACCATGATCCAGGATGTAGCGAGTCTGGTAATTACATTGAAGCGACTGCCGATCTGACCTTCGTAACCCTAAGATAGGGGAACCAGACAATTTTTAGATCATGGTTACAAATCCAAAGTTATTTGTATTTGCAAGTTTCATCACGATGTTTTCCCTCACCGTCGAGCAAGTGGTATAAATACGTACATAGATTTTGAAAAATCCATTGGTACGTGCCCAGGTTTGAACCCGCACTCCTCGGTTAAGAGGCGCGTGTCCTTACCATTGAGCTACCACCGCTCTCCCTTTATATTTAAAATAAAAACTTCTATACTGCTGAAATTAATCCACTTTTTAAGAACCATTACTTTAAGCGGACCCCGCCTAAACACGGGACATAACGCTAGGAAGATGTTTTAAGGACCATTTTAAATGATCAGCTTATAAAAACTTAATCAATTTCAACCATTTTTTCAAAATCTGTATGTTTTAATGCATTATCTTCATTAACCGGTTCAAAGGTCAACTTTACACTTGGTGATATCTTATCAAGTTCAATGACCGTGGCCGGTACAAGCCGTTAATAGAGTATAATATAAAGTAAAGCTTGTTTCATTGTATTCAATAAATAGGGCTTTATAGTTAATCTAATTTATGCAATAAATTGCCATATCTCGATAATTTTAACAAAAGAATTTAAATATTTCGATCAGGATTGTATTCCTTATTCACATGATAATCTGTTGTTACGTGTATACACTATAAAACACGTTACGATGATGATACAAATACAACAAATTATTGTTTGAACTCAGACCAGTTAATCACACGAAGAAACTACTAAGGATTTGTTAGTTACCCGACTTAACTAAAACTGATACTGACGGATCGAAACGCATAATAAATTCATTGTAGACGGCATTTCACAAGGAAATGTTGCTGTAAAGCAGAAGCAGTGTAACGGATATAGACATTGACAGATCGATTAATTGAGTGTCCAGTTTAACCTAGCCTCGGGGTAAAACATTTAGGTAAAGTATATCTAAATATCTTTTTATGTCCCATGTTGGTTAGGGACTTAAAAATAATGTGCCAACTGTGTTTCTTGCCTAGCAAGTCGTAAAAGACCACTAATGGTATATCGTGTTTTGGGTATGTGATTGTGTAGGCGACAAGCTAGCCACTTGTCACTACTTTTTCACAATTTTTCCCTCCCAGTTTTGTTTTTGGATAAATGTGGTTAAAGGGACCTGCTGCCCCTTTGACTCAGCCTACCCCTTCGGGGATTATGGGCGTGATATTATGTTAAGATCTACATATAAATACTTAAAAGACTCATATTTGCATTATCGCGCAGATGCATGGAAGAGTTAACCTGCCTGCTACATGGTTGTATGAGTTTTCTAGTGAAAGGTTAAGATTTAGATGATGAGAAGTTATGTAGCTGAACATTTTCGTCAACCCTTTCTAAGTACCTAAGTGTAGCCTGTCGTATTAGGCAGGCAGGAAAGGCATTGGTGTCGCTGCCACAGCCTAAAGCTTTGTAGGGTCCCCAATTAGGTGGATGTACCCCGGCCTGTTCCTACCTGGTCGGAGTTCGGGGCTCTGATTCATAGGCTCATGGGGCCCCACATACCACCTAGGTTTTCTTTGGACGGTGTAACAACGCGCGAAGTATACCATGCCCCCAAAAAAAAATCTAGAGCTTCCATGACCCTTGGCCTTGGGGCTTGGCCTCGCCTAACGCTACGGCAACTACAAATCCTAGTTTGACCCACTTTCGATCAGATTATGCGTTCTGTTTCAACGAACACGCCGTTATCCTTAAAAATACTCATTAATAGTTTGTAGAAACGCAAACATTGAAATCAAGTGCCTAGTCTTATTCTTGTAGAATTACAAGAAGTGACACAATTGCAAAATGAACGAGTCGCATATTATGTAACGCACAATGAACAATTACGGAAAATGTGTGTGAAGTGAATTTATAACTACAGTTGCAAGTCTACGGAACCCTTTTGGGAAGCGGAGTATTTGACGGAATCAAACACCGATTTTTATGTTTGATTCGTTATGATCAGTACCTATTTCCGTGGACCCCCCAAGAAAGGCTTCGCAGAGCCCTAGCCCCAGGACTCAAAGTGTGTTTGAGTATTACACTTTGAGTATAGCTACAGTGGAGAATTTTTCACATTCCATTATTTCATCAGCAGATAGAATAATAAATTCAATTGTCGCCCTGTCAAAGCTGATTTTGAATATTCTAGAGAAATTCGGTATATCTAGTGGTTTACTTTTTGGCAGAATATAGGTCGCCCGCGAATATAAAATGTGGCCATAATCCTTCGATAGGCTTCGATCTTTTTATAAATAATTTTTAACAAAAAAAAACCGACTTCAAAAACGTACCTAATAAAAGTAAAAAATAAATTGACTTAGGCCAAAGTAATACGTATTTTAATACTTATAAATTTCAAGTTGGTGCCAAGCAAATGCTTAAATTGGTTTAAGTACAATTATCACTCGACACATAAATTTTCGGTTATAATATTAGGTTCAATTGTACGAAGTCATTGTTTAACTTATTTTTAGTATAATCAGAAGTTTGTTTTTATTTTTGTGTTAAAAAAAACATACAAAACATCTAATCTAAACAGTCTAATCATTTTCGGATTCGCACGAAAATGAGACTGGTTTCAATTCGCATAAATGGATTAGGACCAGATGTTGTTTCTTCAGGATTAGCGCATAGCCTTATTATCTCGGAAAAATGAAAAGCCCAATACAAACGATCCTGCTTGGATTAAAAGATTAATAAATGTGGAACAAACGAAAGGTGAGCTTGGCTCGTAGCATTCAAATTGCTATTTGCTAATTAATTGCATGTGTTTTTGTTAACTAGTACGGAATAAATTCGTTAAACATAATATGTGCTTCAGCCATCATGAAACACCATTAAACAATACACATAATATAACCATGGATTTCGATGTAACGTCAGGCTATACCAGTGGCGGATTTACAGTCTTGGCCGCCTTAGGCCCCAGGCCATAATTCTCAGTCCTAAAGCGTCATCACTTAATTTTTATCACGATTAGCTGCCTGTAATATCTGGCCGCCCTAGGCCCGGGCCTACTGGGCCTTAGGGTAAATCCGCCACTGGTCTATACCAATGAAATGAAACGGAATGGTATGTACAGAAACATCCTTAAGGACCCACCAAATTCAGAAGCAGAACAAATTATAGAATGAAGAAGCATCAGACTTTTGTTCAATAATAAAAATCAATACAGTAACGGCGTACGATTTTTTGTATGATGCGGTAAAATTTGGCTTGACATTCATTAATGTCAAATAATGTGATAAAAAGTATATACGTATAGAATCTCGTCATCATCCTCTTGCCCTTCTCCCAGTTCATCTGGGGTCGGCGCAGCATGTCCTCCTCTTCCATGTCCCGGTCAGCCGTCATCAAGCTATCCACTACCATTTCACTCATATCATCTTTCACATAATTCATCCATCTCTTGTTCGGCCTTCCTCTTCCTCTCCATCCACTAACATTCATACTCATCCCTCTCTTTGCCACATGTCCTTCCTATCTTCTCATCACATGCCCGTACCAAGATAAACGGTTTCCGGTATCTTATCTATCACTGTTGCCACTTTCATACTTCCTCTTATATATTTATTTATACATATGGAATCTGCATAATAACAATGAATAATAGCATTGTATAAACACTGTTCATGTATTTTTGCAACATTTCAGAACAGAGTCCAGTTAACATTTTATTTTATTACACAATAACCTTACTTATTTAATGTTCATAATGTTTGGTGTAGATACATATGGATTATATGCTCTAAAGTTAACTAAAACCATTTGAATAACTAACTTAAAAAGATAATGTGGTGTATTTGTACTGCATACCATATACATTAGCACACAAGTCCTATTTGAACAAAGACGTCATGTGGCCAACAACACAGAAAAATTTGTTGGAAGTACAAGCTAACTAATGAGTGAAGTAATGCAAGAACCAATATTGTCATAATATGAGACTTAGTAGGCTAAATTACTAAGAATTAAGTGAAATACGTAGAAGATATTCACAATAATTCCAAGAGTTCCAAGACATTAATGTTCAATATAACACCAAAACATATAAATAAATAAAACAAATATAAATATTCATCGATTCTGAGGTAAGTAGCTTAAGCACTTGTGTTATGAATATCAGAATCAAAAGTAGTATTACAAATATATTCTTAAATATTAGATATTAACACCCAGACACAGAAGAAACACAAGTATTTATCACACGAATATTTGTCCTGGGTGGGGATCGAACCGAGAACTCTAAGCATGCCCTAAGAGTTCTCGGCCCTACGTAGGGCAGGGTCATTAATCCGCCATTGAGTCAGTCAACACTAGGGTTTTAATTGATCTTTAATCATCAAATGGTTACTTGATTTAGATGCAAAAAGCGGTGGTAGCTCAATGGTAAGAACACACGCCTCTTAACCGGGGAGTGCGGGTTCAAACCTGGGCACGTACCTCTGGATTTTTCAAATCTATGTACGTATTTATTATACCACTAGCTCGACAGTGAGGGAAAACATCGTGATGAAACCTGCAAATTCAAACAACTTTGGATTTGTAACCATGATCCAAAAATTGTCTGGTTCCCCTATCTTAGGGTTAAGAGGTCAGATCGGCAGTCGCTAGCAATGTAACTACCAGACTCGCTAAATCCTGGATCATGGTCTAAGCGGACCCCGTCTAAGCACGGGACATAACGCTAGGAAGATGATGGTTACTTGATTTAGCATGTAAACAATGACGTCTGTAGCTATGCCTATTGCTCTCTAACTATGTAGTTTATGCCCAGTTTATGAGCATTGCGATACCTTGTTATAAATAAATCCTCTAGTCTCAACTCACCACTATATATTTCTCTCTTACTTAAACTTATTTATTGTATGTAGATTTGAGTACTTGCGCTATCCTTCGCCGTCGAGTAGAAATAATGATAACAATTCCAGAAAACGTACATACATCTTTCTTGTAAGGACGACCCTTGCCTTAAAATCCCATTAATTTTAGATTTCAATCTCACTCGAGCCGGAGAT
The DNA here is from genome assembly GCA_951394215.1 of Glyphodes perspectalis. Classification (NCBI taxonomy): domain Eukaryota; kingdom Metazoa; phylum Arthropoda; class Insecta; order Lepidoptera; family Crambidae; genus Glyphodes; species Glyphodes perspectalis. The sequence goes on along the minus strand of OX596204.1, from coordinate 1,621,848 downwards.
GCTATCATAAACTTTTAGTGCGAGCGTTCTGAAGCACTACAGCACTGGCTTACAGAGCCGCTCCTTGCATGAGATACGAGTCTCTATATTATTGCTACGGAACACTTGGGTATTCTGGGGGACCGCAAATTTTCAAGAACCTCAATGAGAAACGCAAGGCTGGAAATTCCAAGATTATGTCTCATAGTAGAGTTTCGCTTTCGCATCCTGAATTTTTAGGTTCTCTTTTATTCTGGACATTCAACCGATTACACCTAACTTTCGTAACCAGTCGAAATATCACAACTACATACTCGTATAAATAAAATGATGGTCAAACAAAAAGAAGCATTATGAAAACTTCCTTGTTTTATGAAGCAATTAGATCATTTTTAGAGAGCTCTTATAGGTTAGAACAAGACATGTCAGAAGTCTGAATGTCTCAAAAAAATTAAGTCACCATCTCCCAGTTACCAATAAATGAAAACAAATCGAATATTCTAAAGTTAAGCGAACATCTCGACGAACACTATAGTCATTGCATGTACGGTCAACAGCAGGTCAAGTTACTTGCAGTTCAATATTAGCACTTATGCCTCCGACATAAGGGCGGTACAAAGTCCGAAGTGGATAGTCTGATGTGCTGTTGTCTGTACATACAAGTCGAGATGTTCGCTTCCTTCCAAGACGACCTGCAACGTGTGGATGCTTCATTACATTATACTTTCCACTTTACGAGGCTGGCACAGAATACTTACACGAGTCTACAGTGCTCCTTACAGGTTTTGTGGACGGCGAAAATCTGTTATCTCACGTAAACATCGCAGCGCCTAGTACGAACTGAATCAACGATGTTTGTGGGGCAATAAATATTCTAGCTGGATATTAGGCTCTGCGACCGCCACTATGATTTCGACATGACCGAAATCGAAAACTTGTAATATCTAGATATTTTTGTACAAGGTCATTGAGCTATTATTACTACGTATAGAGAAGCTATGTCAAACAAAAATATTATCACGAAGCATGGACTGAGCGTGTTTCAGCAAACTAACAATTGTCGTCCAATTAAGCTATTAAAACGCGCAGCGCTAGATCGCTCATAGAGTACATTTTTCTAGCGACCAAAACGTCGTAAACGCCGTAAATTGCATGGCGCTTACGCGTAAACGTAGGCGAGTGACTAAACGAGTTGTTGCCGATCGGCAACAACGCACGGCGCAAAAAACTTGTTCGCTGCGTCGGTTCCATACGCTAGTAATAAAAGTTCAATGTACAAGGTTGTCTAGATCTGACTGTCATCTAATTCTCTTATCAACTCAAATATTTCGTTATTATACACTATAAATATTAAGAATTCAGATTAAATATGTACTATCTCTTTATTAATTATTAATATCAAAAAGATATCCTAAGATTTTTATAGACCCATGCCATGTTGTAAAATTTTGTTAAAAATGTATTCATTATATGACATACTTATGTAAAATAACAAAAGTACAACGCTGCTTGGTAGTACGTCACAAAATAATAATCTGGTGATCGATTCGTGGTCTGAACCTTCAATATCTTTATTGAAGTCTTTATTAAGATTATCAATAAATGAGTTCAAACCTGAGTTCTCATAGATATTTTCGTTATAAAATTAAATTAAGTTCCATACGATGTTTATGTTATTATCATATATGAGGTTAGTATTTCACTAATCTATTTTTAATAAAAAAAAAAAATATTATCGTTTCTTAAATATTAATTTTATCAACAATTTACTTGAACGGAACACGGGTGATAGCTTGGGTATCAAATCATCTAAACCTAATGGTTTAGATAATTTGACCTACCAAAGAATTCGTTTTTTTTTCAGTGGTCACCAATCTATTTCTTGGGTGTTAGAGCCACACTGGAACGGCATTAGTTTCAGTGTGATTGAGCCAGTTGGATCAGAGAAAACCAGAGCTAATTTTCCGTTTCGATCGGTGACCGAGAATACTGGAGGCTTCAACTTATCTAGGATTTGTATGACTATGACAGGGGACCTTATAATGTGCTTGCCACGCTTATATTTACTTGCAGCCGATATGCGTGAATCTTGAACAACAATTTTAAATTGTTGACAACTCGCAAATGACATTACTTGTAAATCCCATTATTAAAATACATACATATAATTAGTTCAGCCGCTTTAATGGAACATAATTCATTCCCAAGAGGGAGCAGGTGGTACAGTGCAATGGGGAACACAACCCTTTGCCCAGCAGTGGGATCTGATTGGCTAACATAAGAAATTGAAAAAACATAGAAGCAAATATACTTCCATACTTACTAATAATAGCTCTTCTCATTGGCTTTGTCGCAGTCGGGTTAAAAAGCAAGCAACAAATCCTCGAATAATAAGAAAAATCAACTTCCGCCCCCATAATGAGGGGAGTGGCTGAAAAAGTCGCGGCCACATATTTCAAATTTCCTGTGCACAGACGATTTCCGGATTAATTCCGTGAGGTAACTCCAGGGTAGAGCTGCCATCGTGCCCAAAAGGCAAGGTTGCCTTTACCTTACATTCTCAACCCTTAAAATAAGCACAGGGCGATAAGCACAGGGTCTCACATATGAGACATGCTGGTTTATATCGAAAGCATAACGAAATTTGAGTAACCGTAAATTTATTAGACATGATACAATTTATTTAAATCGTGTTATCGAGCAAATATTATAATACTAGCTGTGCCAGCGGTGTCACCCGCGTTTATGGTTAATATTATATAGACTATTTCCGTCATACATGATTTCTATGTAACTTTAACCATTAAGGCTGCACACGCGACGGAAGCTTAAAAAATGGAGTAACTTCTCCCGTTTTCCCAACACTACCCTTCACTACTCTGCTCTTATTGATTGTAGCGTGATGAAAAGTATACTATAACCTGCCCAGGAGTATGAAGAATAATTGTACCAAGTTTCGTTAAAATCCGTCGAGTAGTTTTTGTTTCTATAAGGAACATACAGACAGACAGACAAAAATTTTACTGATTGCATTTTTGGCATCAGTATCGATCACTAATCACCCCCTGATAGTTATTTTAAAAATATATTTCATGTACAGAATTGACCTCTCTACAGATTTATTATAAGTATAGATAGATTACTACTATATCTTCTCTTTGTTGAAGATTGTTCGTCTCATACGGTTTATTTAATGCAGATGTGGCGACATCTACCCGTAACTATATGTCTACGATACAATATGAGAACCACAGTCCAATAAGACAGTTTACAAAAAATTTATGGACCTCGATAGATTTTACAACACGGTGACAATGTTATTCTCCACGCTATACATACAACAAACTAAGACTGTTAATTAGACCTTAGTCCCGGCACAACACATAGCTCGGAAGAATACTTTTGATACGAACATGCATGTTCTCACGATGAGTATTACTCAGCGTGAGAACATATTCCTGGGAAAGTGTCAGGCAACCCTGCCCCAGCTGATGTTTACCCGGGGCGAATGAACTTGACAAACACATATTCTGTCTGGTCTGGGGCGGCGTCCATCGATCGTCGTAATAACGCCACCGGGAATAATATACAAGTGCTTAACGTGTGAATAAGCGGCAGTAGCTCAATGGTAAGGACACGCGCCTCTTAACCGAGGAGTCCGGGTTCAAACCCGGGCACGTGTCACAAGCTCGACGGTGAGGGAAAACATCGTGATGAAATCTGCAAATCAAATAACTTTGGATTTGTAACCATGATCCAAAAATTGTCTGGTTCCCCTATCTTAAGGTTACGATGGTTATATCGGCAGTCGCTTCAATGTAATTACCAGACACGCTACATCCTGGATCATGGTATAAGCGGACCCCGTCTAAGCACGGGACATAACGCTAGGAAGATAATGCTTAACGTGTGAATAAAATTGAGTTTTCTGAAAAAAGTTAGTCATAAAGTAGTTGCTTTGATCGACGCTGAGTCATATGAACCCAGACGAAAACGATCTATCCCATTTAGAGTTTCAACCACTTACTTTTTTAAAACTTTATCCATTACTTCTTTATCCATAGAAGTGTGCTTTGAACATGATCTAAGAATGAGCGTGCCTTACTTCTAGCTACAGATTCCCGGGCCGGCCAGCCCTATCCCGGGTGACGGACACCCGGGGTAAACGAACCCAGGCATAAACACAAATTCTGTCTGGCCTGCCGATCGATCGCTGTAATAATCCCCCCGACCGTAATACACCAATGTTAAATTCCCTTTGTTGCACCCCCACCTGAATCCGCGTATCGAGTTTTTAGTATTTAATTCCTGCATCGAACAAAAGGAACGCGGTGTCGTTTAGTTTAATTATTCTTTAGTCATTTTTCAGATGCCTGATTTAATGAAAGTCCGGAATAACGGAGCGATGCAAAGAATATTAAATGCAATTTGCTAGCATCTTTTCTAGTTTTTACAACAAAAAGGGGGAATATGATTTTAGCAGCCCAAGTACGGGTTTACGTATCTATGTTCCACTATAGAGCTAGAACTATTTATTTTTTGAAGACGACGCGTCGCGGAGATTTCCGCGACGCATCGTCTACCAGACGCCTCTCAGACGCAACGACGCGTCTTAACTTGAGACGAAACTCGGTATGTTTGACGTAAGCACGCGTCCTGTTTTGAACGGGACAGTCCCGTTGTACGTTTGTGCCCAGGTGTTCCCGAAAAAGCTTAGGGATGCAAAACAGTCCATTTTCAGAGTATAATTTAACCAGGACCATCTAGGAAGCCTTAGAAGTCTGTCCTGGTTTCAGCGGAACGCTGATCGTCAAAAAACCCGTATGCTTGTTAACTGGTTTTTGGAGTATAAAAAAACACAGACTGTTTTAACAAGCTGCATCTCCCACACACATTTGTACAGTGTAGGTAGATTGTGTAGATTGAAATGTACAAAACACTGTCTGTTAGGACGGGGGAATAATTGATGGATGGTATGGTGATGCAGACCGCTGAGTAATGAACTCTTTCGCTGATGCATTTTCCGCGGGAAAACAATGACGCGGGTGTTTCATGATTAGGTATTCGATTTTGAAAGCATGTGGTAATGGTTGACAGATCCCAACGTTTGAATTTCTGATCACAAAATTTCTTAATGCTGATAATTGTTTTTTTAAATTTGAAGTTGACGAAATAACGTACCGAGGTGATACAAATCATTTTACGAGTACATGTCACTTCGGCACTCGCAACAGTTTGTTGAGCCAAATAATACATTACAAGCAACGGCAAACAAAACTTCAACTTCGTTCGGTTCTCTCTGCTTACCCCGCTAGGGAAGTGGCGTGAAGTTTAGTTAGTTAGTTATTATTGTTATTACCTAGCCAATTATTATTATAGTTACTAGCTATCATGTTGCCTACTATTACCATAAATTTTTAAATTTTGCAGTTAACCACTAGAAGTGTTGCAGCACTTAATAAGCTATTTAAATTTGTCACTATACTCGCATACCAGATGTTAACTCAATAAATGTCCCTTAGTCCTAAGAGAGGCTCAATAAGTATTTACATTCTAAATATCTAGTTAAAGTCACTATAGGTCTATAGTTATGCTCAGATTTCCATTAACCATGTAACTGTCTTTCTATATGACTGTTTGTTGCCTTAAATAAATAAAAAAAAAACACGAGATTCATATGAAGGTGCATAAAAAGTAAAGCCACACTGGGAATAAAAATCGAGGAAATTGCGTTTGTAGAGGTTCGTATAAATAGGCACGATTTATTTCAAACTTTAACTGGACCCATTACTATGTGTACAGATTAGGAGTTGCGTGGTACGTGCATTGTCTTGATCAATACGCCATCGGCATTAAAGGGAGTCCATAGTAATAAAATGTAACCGTTTGATGGAGGCAATGACTCCATTAAAAGCCGCCAAAACAAACCATTCCATGATCAAGACCTTGGGTGTCGCAACGAGACAGTTATCCGTGTCTGTATCGCGTTCTGCTGTCTTATGCGACGAATAAACCGAAGCATAAACTAAAAGACTTAACAAAACTCTATATATCTCCGAGATATCCTCGGCAACAACGAGGGGAAGGCGTCCTACTGAGGATATATGGTCCGATTTGAATCCAGTTCCAAGCCAAAATGTTGTATTTGAATTTTATTCGTGTGCAGTTATAAATTAACTAGAATATAGATACTTATAAGATATTAGGTGACCCGTCAAACGTTGTTTAAAAGTAGGGGTGGGGATAGGAGAGTGAAAAATACTTTACACTTCATTTTAAAACCCCTTAAAATCGGTGATCCGTTTCTGAGGATTTCGCCTACAAACACCGTCGAGATCTTTATTTATAAGATTGAGGTGATCGCTTTATCCACTTAAAATGTTCCACCCTCAATAAAAAATACCCTAGAATAGAAGATTTCTTCCAATCTGCATCAGTGCAATAAGGACATAGATACAATGATATATTTTTAGAAATATGACGCATATATCTTTCAGCAGTGCCAGCTAGTAATATCTGGTCTAGACTACAAAGCACAATAGGTGGACCAAATAGGAGAATGAGCACACAAAGGTGACAGGATCTGACTGCTGGACGACGTCCACGCTGCTTTGTGTTGGCTTGAACTGCGGATAGTTCCCATTCCGATTCCTGACCAAAGGCAAATTTAAATAAACGAGCAAATTATGCTTACTAGTGTTGCCGAAAAATTTATAGTCTTGCAATCGATAGTTAAGCGCTAAAAACATCTATACGATTGATAGGACAATCGATAGTATCGATGTCTCTGTTAGTGAAATACTATAGGTAAACAGCAATCCTATCGATAGTATAGATAGTTTTTGTACTATCGAGAGTCTATCAGGTATTGAAGAACAATACAATCGATTGGTTAGCAGCGATCGAATCTATCGATAGTATTGCTGTTTACCGATAGTTTTGCAGTATCGATAAACTATCGATAAAAAATTGATACTATAAATTTTCTTCAACTATCGATAGGCTATCGATAGACATTCGATATTGGTCTATCGAGCGAAAACACTAATGCACGCTAACACTTAGTTCAAATTGCGCTATGCACCTAAATTGCTGGGGCACTTTTGAATTACTCCTAATCCTGCGCGAAATGCCGTGTGCCAACACATTTTGGAGTGAGTTGACATGTTTAGCGCAGTGAAATGTGTTAGCGCATAAACTGTGTTAGCGCACTAACTGTGTTAGCGCATAAACTGTGTTAGCGCATAAACTGTGTTAGCGCATAAACTGTGTTAGCGCATAAACTGTGTTAGCGCATAAACTGTGTTAGCGCACAAACTGTGTTAGCGCACAAACTGTGTTAGCGCATAAACTGTGTTAGCGCATAAACTGTGTTAGCGCATAAACTGTGTTAGCGCAATAACCTGTGTTAGCGCAATAACCTGTGTTAGCGCAATAGCACGGCGTGAACACATGCCAACGTAATAACATAAGCGTCTTGTACACAGACATAAAGTCCACCCAAGAGCTGACTCGGTATGTCGTATTTGACGTAGTTTACAGAAAGCTTGCCCGCTACTTTGTAGGTCATACCCGACACACTTCGTAAATCCCCCCACTTTTTCTAAAGCTGTGCGTAACCCATTCCCCTAAGCCCAAAAGTTAGGGTTATCCAAACATGCCTACATAAACATAAATAAATTTATCCATAATTAGATCGCAAAATACCATACCCTATTGCCCTATTTGCAGGATTTATTAATAAACCTCAACAAATACATCGACAACATGCATAAAGCTTGTGCCTGCGACTTTAGTCCGCATCAAATCGAATATTTTGACAAGCTCGATGGCTCATTCGGTGTGTCCCTGCCCCATGCGCCAAGAGTTGTGGGTTCGATCTCCACCCAGGACAAATATTTGTATGATGAATACTTGTGTTTGTTATGTGTCTGGGTGTTAATATTTAATATTCAAGTATATATTTATAATACCACTGTTGTTTCTAATATCCGTAACACAAGTGCTTAAGCTACTTACCTCGGAGTCAGATTAATGTATGTAATGTAGTCTGATATTTAAAAAAAAAAGAATATTATTCAACAAAAATATAAAACTGGGAAAAAATTATATAATACTAACATGTGTGCTAGACGGCTAATTCCGTACAGCTATTATAACATGATTGAGCAACAAGTATACAAATAAACATATAATAATACAAAACTTTAACATTTACTGTGAGCTGAAAGATTCGATGGAAAACAGTATGTGAAAAATCGAAGGGAAAGTCAACCCAAACTAATAAAGGTGAATCTACGAGCATTAATAAAAACAATAACTTGGTGAGAAACACGCGTATATGTTTGTTGTTTAACGTACTATAACAAAAAAAATATTTATAGTAATCGCACTTGCGTAACAATATATTAAAAACAATTGGCAGACCTGTTCCTATTCTAACACAACTAGTTTTATATGCATGGACATAAAAATCCTGTGCATTAAGTCAGGAAAAGTAGATCACAAAGAGTAAGCTCTATAGTACATACTAGCTGCCCCGGCGCACTTCGTAACGGCCCGTTCTCGGACTTTGAATACCCAATTTTTTTTATTTACCGCGCAACTTTTTTCTCTTTTTCTTTGATAAGAATTCACTTGACAATAACAAACACAACTAAAAAAGAATTAGCGAAATCCCTAAAGCCGTTTACAAGTTATAGCTTTGGGGTGGACCACCCTTAACATTTAGGGGTATTAAAAATAGATTTTGGCCGATTCTCAGACCTCCCCGATAATCACACAAAATTTTATCAAAATCGGTTCAGCCGTTTCGGAGGAGTTTGGGAACAAACACTGCGACACGATAATTTTATACATTAGAAGAAGATATCGTAAAGGCAAAAGTGTCAGTCCAGACTATGTACACAACATTTCACGGCTGATTACATTTTAATTAAATTTATATTCTTACTAAGCCAGCACCCGACCCAATTTAGAAAGCTTGGCATTCCCCTAGTTTTATTCGGTCCTAGTCGGGGCCTGCTTGGACCACAATCCTGAATTTAACGAATCTGATAGTTGCATGGGCGACTGCGCCTTCGTAACAGTCAGGTGAACCAGAAAAAACTTCATCGTTAGTTACACCAATATCGGGAGAAATCCTGGAAATCCGTACTACCAACGAATTTCCAGGATTTCTTCCGATATTTCCTACCGCCGAGCTAGTGATGTAAATAGGTACATACAGAATCATCAAAGGTTGCTTGCCCGGGTTGAAGCAACGTTCTTCTCATGGGAGGCGTCCTTACTACTGAGCTACCGCCGGGTCTGTTTTTCGAAAGCTTTATAGTCGGAAAATATTGCTACGCGCAATCTTTCTTTCTTTAGACGCCTTAACATAAGTACATTCAAACTTCTTTCCAACAACACCTGTGGATGCATTTGAATCAAATAAACGCACGTAATTGCCTGCTGCCCCTTTGACTCTGCCTACCCCTTCGGGGATTATGGGCGTGATGTTTTGTATGTATGTATGTATAATTGCGCATCTCAGATACCATTCACGTTTATAACACTGAGGTGCTAAAAATTTAACAAAACACTTTCAGTCTTACAGAGCAAGATCCCAAGGGGCCTTGAGTTTAACCCTTAACTACCCACAAGTGTCTTGCGAACACAATTTTGCGTTTATGTTTTCATAAAAACATAAGTATTTATTTTTATGAATCGGCCTTTTATCTAATTTATCGCCAATGTTTTACGAATCTAAATGTGCAATGAAAATATTTGTAACATGAATAAATAATTATTCTTGGTTAATAAACGAAAATAGTACTATTTTCATTCATCAATACACAAGTGTCCAACAGACACAATAACATTTTGTTTGATTCTAGTGTGAAGGTATATTGTTTGTTATTTACATTTACTTCTTATGGTGTCGGGTGGGCAATAGCGGCTGGTAGACCTTTGTTTGTGTTATAATCGTAGTCTTTGTAATTGTATCACGTATCAGTGAACAGAAACTTTTGTCATAAGTAGTCGTGTTCTAATTAGCTTTTATTCAAAGATATGGCTAAATGGCAACTAACACAAAGTGAAATTCAATGTGCCCTAGTTGAAAGTGACGATGAAAACATTTTAGTGCGTGAGCGCGATAGTGATGATGAGAATTTTGCTGTCGAGAGCTGTTCTGTGAGTGAAAGTAATGTGACAGAACCAGCATCTGAAAACGCTGATGAACAATTTTAGAGTGAGAGTGATGATGTACCATAACAAGAATACGTCTCAATTGACACTTATAAAGGAAGAGATGGAACAACTTGGAAATCAGAACCTGACAGGCAAAGCCGAACGCCTCGACACAACATAATTTGCGGTGGTATTCATAAGGTGATTCTTCCTCCGGGGCAAGCTATAATAGATCCGATAGACAGTTTTAGCCATTTTTTCGACGATCACATATTCAAAATAATCATAATATACCAATACTGAAGGGCCTTAAGTTTTACAAAATCGATGGAAACCATCAGACAAAATAGAAATGCAAGCATTTCTAGGTCTTTTATTGACTATAGGCGTCAATAAACAGGGAGGTGTGGATTTTAGAGAATACTGGGTCCCTATCTTTGGCAATCCAATATTTCGAGCTTCAATAGAAAAAAATTGATTTGCTTTTTTATTACGATTCGATTACGATACACGATTGTGATAAATGAAATCGCAGTCTCCTCTGAACATTCTGAATAATATATATTTGTAATATCTGTAAGTAAATAAGTGTAAAAATACATTACTGAAATACATTATAATACTGAAATACTGTCTTTTTCGTTCAAAATAACATTCTTTTCTTTCATTATACCTTAGATTTATAATATGAGTCTGTTGGACACTCCTGGTCAGTTACGTCACAAAACCATTCTGGATAGTTAAGGGTTAATAATGTCTGATAGCTGTATAAATTAGAATTCTGTAGTTAGACATGATATCGCGCGTCCCGCAGGGCTAAATGTTTATTATACCGGGATAAAAACCATCCCGTGTTCATTCTAAGGTTTTCAACTTAGCATATTGAATTTCATCACAGTCGGCCAAGTGGCTTAATCAAAATCTTAGACGTGATACACAGCTGCGGTACTTGGTTACCTACCACATAGTTAATTACAAATTCAAAGTGTTTGGCGATAATTACCATCGTCTGTGTTGGTAATACATAATTTTAATCTAAAATATATAATCTAAAAAAAGCAAAAACTTTGTACCCATTTTAACGAAAATTGCGCGGACGGGGTATGAAATTTCGCACGCATATTTTCTATAGAGGAGTGCAGAATGCATTTTTTTTTTAAATATGCATAGGAAATATATTAAATAAAAAAAAAAAGTCAAACGAATTATGGTCGACCACTTTCTTTTACATATTCCGTAAAAAACGTAAAATATAATTTATCACAAATTTATGTGTACCTATATTTTTATTTTTTTTAACTACTTTGAAAATATTTAAACATTAGTCAATTCCGCACCGCATTATCCTTCACACTTTCGTATTTCAATTAAATTAATTAACTGAAAGATATGTTTTACATTACATTATCGGCGAAATTATGCACAAATTAGAAGGTTCTGTTTACAAACCCATAAGGCTCAATAAAACTACTCTTTCACTCACTCCAACAACAAGTGACTTAACTATAGCTATATTATAATGAAAGGTATTACTTAGTTATTATTAAACTCGACATTTCTAAACATACAACTTCAAACTTTAAAACTTTGATAAATTTTCTACAATCTATTTTTTTACTCTCAACACTTTCATTCTACTTAATTGTGCGAACGTACATCAAGTCAAATACTCACTTTACAGATTATTCCGTTCAACTATTGTAATGATCTTTATTCAGTCTGTGGAAATTATTCCGTAATATATTCTCAGCAGAAACTGTAAACAAAAGTTACGGTGTAACCGATCGCGAGTATGCAACAGCGTGGGCGGGTGCGCGGCGCCGGACCACGGCGGCGACTGAATGCAGTCCTGACAGGCCGAAGCGAGGAAACCCCGACGTCCGAACAAGCGAGTTTTCCCAGGTGATTTCTCACCGTGTATCAAGTTCGCGACTGACGAGTGTTTCTGACGGCTGTTACGGTAATTTTTAAGGGGATTTGATGGACGCTCCCTACGAGGGAACTTTTCCATCTTCACGATAAATCTTGGAAATGATTTCTTGCAAGTACTTCAACTTTGCTATAATAATTTTTGACAACCTGATTAACTTTGTTATAATTTATAACAAAGTTAATTGGGATGTCCAAAACATAAGTATGTATCCCCCCTATGTAGGACCCCGGTCCTCGGTTTGTCGTACTGGGGGGCTTAAACAGCCTTGGACTAGTAGAATCCAGGGCTAAAGCTCCCCGCCGGACGGGAATAGCTCGGTACCCCCCGCTATTAATTCCAGAGGCCCCCGGGAGTCCCACACACCACCCTGCCCCCCCGGGCAGGGTGACGGTGCGTAACGCATTTCCCCGCGTCAAAAAAAAAAAAAAAGGGCTAAAGCTCTGAGGTGGGCCTCGAGGTCCCTCTTAGCTTCAGCCCAAACACCAGTCACACTGGTGTCTTCCAGCCAGTCGCATTGCCGAGGAAGTGGAGGAGCTGGGTGTCCTATCCTCGGCAACCCAGCACGGGCGCACTGGCGATGCGTTGCGGTGGGCGCGGTAGTCTATCCCGCGCGTACAGGGCCTCGCCCTCAATTTGGGTCGCCGGATGGAAGGCGGCCCCACCGACGAGACATTCCGCGTGTCCCTCTGGTGTAGCAGAGGGCACAGCGCGAAAGTGTGCCCACGACGCCGGTCGCCGGGACAATCAGCGTCCGATTCCTGGGCGAAGAGGGTGGAGACGTGCTGGGTGCACAACATCGACCAACGCCGCACGAGGTGAGCCGCGCCAAGCGGCACGCGCACCACCGGAAGAGCTGCCGTATAGTCCCGGTAGTGGGGACACCAGCTCCTCCGGTACTGCGCATCGGAAGGCCATATTGGGGTTTTAGTCAGTTCGAGGCCGACACTCCGCCCTCTGTTTCCGCAAGCAGAGAACTTAATATATGATTTAAAAAAAAAGCATATATATGTCTTGGACAACCCAAATGATTTTTTAAATTAATTAGGTTTCTATTATAAGTTATATATTATAAGAATTAAATTCCTAATTAATGTTTCAATTTACATTACAAGGTCAGCTTTACGGAATATTTTAAAGGCACGGACAAATTGCAAAACAGTTTCCTGATATTATATTTTAGTTTTGTTTTTCATTGCTTTCGTTTTTCCATGAGAACAAGATATTTTAACGAGCGAGACCGCGGGAAATTCTAGTTTATAATATTAGTCATACCTAGATAGTTCGCGACGCCTAAACCCCGTTGGGGCGTGCAACGGCCCCAAAGGGCCGGGTCATAGCGCGGCATTACCTGCATACATTATGCTAATGTTGCAATATAGGGGCCGGGATTCCGGCCCGAAGCCGTTCGGGCGAAATATAGACCTTTGCCGGTACGATCAGTGAGGCTACAACATAATTAAAGACAACAAACTTGCCTAATAATGCTCTAAGGGCTTAGGTACTGCTCCTTGGATTCTGCCTGTCGCTGAAGGGACTGAAGGCAGGCAGGAAGTATGTACATTGGTTAATAGACTACTTGGTTTAGTTATGTAAGTATTTCAGTTACATATATTTTGTTATTTTTTTTAATGTATGAGTGCTCACGGTAAACCGTAAAAGGTGCAATGCATATAAAACAACATATACCAAGCCTTATTTCAAGTTCAAAAGTAGGGCTTATTCTTATGTAAGTAGCATAGACAGCAGCGGCGGAACTGTACTGTTTAAGGCCCGTGACAATTTAATCGGTTGGGGCCCTCGGTTTATTACAGTATTCGATTTTTAAGCTAGAACATTGGAGGTAGTGGGGGGGCCTCGTGCTCTCAGGCCTCCGGGAGTCCCTTCCAGGTGGGGGCCCGTGGGATTTTGCCACTCCTGCCATCCTATAGTTACGCCACTGATAGACAATATCAAACACAGATTATAGAACAATTACTGTATCGTACATACATACATACATAACATCAAGCCCATAATACCTGAAGGGGTAGGCAGAGTCAAAGGGGCAGCAGGCCCCCTTTAACCACATTCAGCCATGAGGCTTAAACCCCCATTGGGTAGATGGAAAATTGTGAAAAAGTAGTGACAAGTGGCTAGCTCGTCGCCTACATAATCACATACCCAAAACCCGATATATCATTAGTCGCCTTTTACGACATGCTAGGCAAGAACCACAGTTGGCACATTATTTTTAAGTCCCAGACCAACATGGGACTGTTCTACTGTATCGTATAGGCAAAAATATGACCTTTCTGGTGGCTTCTTGTCTCATTACCTAAAAGGATCTAACCCTGACCCCGGGCCGCTCTCAGTCTAATCCCAGTGGATTATGCCATCGATATTATTATTATATTACTAGTTTTCACGCATGTCTTCGCTCGTTTTTACCACTTTTTGTTACTTTTTTTTTCACAATTTCCATCTAACCCAGCCCAGTTTTGTTTTTGGCTGAATGTGGTTAAAGCGGCCTGCTGTCCCTTTGACTCTGCCTACCCCTTCAGGGATTACGTAAAGTTACATACATAACTTCACGTAATCCCCGAAGAATGTATGTACCTATATACTGGGCACTGGCGCATCGCAGGAAACCAAAGTTCTCAACAATTTCATTCCGTAAAGTTTTAACTTTTACAAACTTACCAAAAATTTTAAATTTCTTAAAACATACAAACTTTGGAAAAAAAAAATTCAAGGTTCAGTCATTCACATATTTGTCCGACCTTTTCCATTCGTCGAGCAAGAAATAAAGCTAGAATCACAATACAATGGGCTTTCATATAAAGTTCCGAAGTCTTGTTGAGCACAAACTTTTCAAATGTTTGTTCATGAGATTTCTGCATAGATGCGCTCAGTATTCAGGTCGCAGTGCGATTGCGCTGTTATACGTTTTATTTTTATTAAGTTTAGAACCCAAGATCTGTTTATGGCCCCAATGGCAAATTGCAGATTAATAAAGAGCATTTTTACCGAATGAGATTAAGCTACCCCATTGCCTACCCTTTTGGGGATTACGGGTGTGATAATGTGTATGTACGAATATTCTATCTTAAAATTATTTATTACTAATAACAGCTTGCGGTAAATAGATTAAAAGTCTAGCAACGTTCGACTATCGGAAATGTGATAGGTATAAATGTCGCGAAATAATTATTAAAGAGAGAAAATCGCAAATATAAAAGCTGAGTAATCTTTAAAACTTAGGTACTGTGGCGACTTGGCATCGTCTTTGAGCTTACCATGAGGCAAAGAAAATCCACAATTCTACGCCGATATGAATTGAAATACGTGAGCGTATCGGCGGTGTATCAAGCCAGTCATTAATATACTTAGAATTCATCTACAAAATCAAAAACCACTCCACTACTAAGCTGCTCATTCAACGACGTTTAGTCCTAGCAGTTCCCGCTCAGTGCGAGCTAAAGCCAGCCCTACATCGGCCTACTTATAAAACTTTACGCCGTAGTTCAGAACCGGCCGACTGTAAAACACGGTTATACTGGCTTCGTTTAACAAATGTGTACGAAGTATTTATTCAACGTAGGTGACTATCATACTGAGTTTATTCATCTACCTAGTAGTCTTTATGTACATTAGAACCTGTTACAAATTTAACCAAAATACATACAAAACTCAGATAACATAACACAAAATATATAAAGACAAACTAACTAAACTTCACGCCACTTACCTAGCGGAGTTGGCAGAGAGAACCGAACGCCATATGGCACGATCCCTACACACCTCACTCGCCTCTTCAACATTCATGATCCTTTTACATGCTCTACTATGGTTTTTATGACTCCTAACATCACCTTTTGTTAATACACGACCAATCTGGTTGTGGTTGGTGAGCCTGGGCCTTCCGCGGCTCCTACACATAAGTACAATGTATTGAGCAGTATTGCCTATACAATTTGTAGAGGTTTCCTGGGGGGTTGTGCAACGATAGAGAAGTTTGGAGGCGCCCCCTGGATCAATCCAATCAAAGATCCTTGAAATTTTCAGGTGGTATCTGATTTGAAGCTTTACACAGTATAAAGCGAAGGCACCGCTTCTGTCTGTTCGCTTAGACCTTTTAAACTATGCAAGGGATATTGATGCAGTTCTCACCAATAGATAGAGTGATTCAAAAATAATGTTTTATCTATAGTTTCATATTTTTTTTGTACTCATGTGAGCCACTATGGCTCACTAGTATAAAAGTAGTGACAAGTAGCTCTTTTGTCACTTAAATCATCAACAATTAAACAACTGTCACCTTTTTATGCTTAGTAATATATTCTCATTTGTAAGTCTTAAGTTAGGTTTATCTACAAAAATAACAACTATTTTATGTGTTAAACTGGACTGACCATTGTGAATATAATCTTGAAGTTGAATACTTAATAAATTCTTAAATGCAGCATGGATAATCAGTTCTCATTTACAGACAATTTAATTTAGTTTGATATTCAGCAGCAGATTCAGAAAAGAGGCATTGAAGATTTATATTCTTCCCACAAGTAAACAATAATATCTATGGCCTTTTTTATAATATTAAATTTCCAAAGTACTAACAACTTTATATTGAGCCGACCCTACAAAAAATCCTTGATATTATATTATTTATGTGCTAATAAAAATAGTCTAAATTCAAAAGTGAAGTATTAGGAAATAGTACAATAATGAATTGACATACTTGGTGAGAATACTGGCAGGATAAAATAGCAACTGCCATCAAATAATATCTACAAAACACAAAAACTATACTTTGAGCTTATTTTGTTGATCTATAATCATCTTGTTCATTATTATGTTAGTAAAACATTTGACTGAGAACAATGTTTTATTTAATAAGAGGGCAGTTCTCATAGATAGATTAGATTCGGTTATTTTAACACAGAATGGAATAGAATACAAGCTCAGAAAGTATACAAATAAATAAAAAGACTTACAAAACAACTACGAGCTAACGATGCCATGGTGGTATTATACAGCTGAAAAAATAAACAACATAAATGAAAGTCTATTTGCAACATAAAATAAACATGTTAACTAGTTCTACAGTTTAGCGCAATAACAATGTTTTTGCAACATTTACAACAAGCTAAAATTTTTACACATCAATTAACTTACCCGGATGGTTTTGCCGACGAGTCTGTAAAGCACTTAAGCACCTAAAAATAAAGAAAACAATCGCTCAATTTATACAATAATAAACTAGAAACTTGTAATCTAAATGTACTAACTAAACAGAGTATGTTACCTGTTTTCACGTCAATAATTTAGCACACAATACATGGCATCAAACATTAGAAACAATTAAAACAGTTTCCTTGAAATCTTCATGCTTAAAAACACAGATTTCAATGGCCAAATCATAATATTTGCCTTTGCAATCTTAATTTCGCACTTCATTCAAAAAATTTTGCCCACCCCACCAATCAATCAAGATCAAGATTTCAAATTTACGTTCCGTTTCATGAACCATTTATAAGATGTCAAACGAGAATACGTAGACTTTTGCGTGAAACGGAGCAATATTTCGTTCGGAAATTTAGAATGAATAAACGTCGTCACCATATCCAATAAAAATAAACTGATAAAAAATTACGAAGCTAATTTTTATAATCGTAAAAAGATATCAATTAATAAGATTTATTGTTCCTTTGGACTGACTATTCCTTTTATTTTCCTTTCCAGTCTGCCTTCAGGGATTATGATCGTGATGTTTGATCATAGAACTTCACGCTTTAAACAGCCTGGTTACCACAGCCGATTTAGGGTTATAATAGAGAAATTATTAATTTATTTAAGTATTTCCCATTCTAATATTTCTATCACACCGATTAAAGACGAGTGAAAATTATTTTAAAAATGGACCCTTTTCATAAAAAAATTAAAACACAGCTTCTAAATTTCGTTTAGATAATGTCCCTTACAATTATCAATTAATTGTAAAATTCAATAAAGTAGTTTTAGTAGTTTATTTCCTTTAATCGTTAGGCTCATTTTTAAGACTAATTTAAATTCTAGCGAACATAGATATTGATTGAATGAAATGGTTAAATGGCAGAAAAAAATAGAATATTATGCAGGCAGGCCACTTTTTTCGCCTTATATCTATGATCGCCACACTTTAGCGTGTCTTATCATCAGCATCCTCTTAGCGTTATGTCCCGTACTCAAGGTCCGCTTTAGCGTATCTTATATCCTCTTGTTAATGTGATTTAACCATGATGTGTCGAAGGAAATAAAAATAAAATCCCAAAATTGTGAGAAACATTTTATTTGCAGTTGTAAAAACTGTACAAGTCCTAACAAACTTATAAATTAACATTATATTATGGACCTTCGCATGGCACTGCTGACATAAGCCACAACTCTCAACACATTGGACAGTATCCTACGCTATGTTGCAACTTACTTTTTCAACATTTTCTACAAAACATCAGTCAATATTTTTGATATTAACAATTGATATTATTTAATTCAGAATTGTCAGTAAAAGCCCGACAATTCACTGGCCCTGTTCTGATAAGAAAGCGGAGACGTTTTTCTTTGGTGCTGGCCGTAGCTTGTATATTATCATAAGTCATTATAAAATATACTATTTTAAATATGATAAATACTACGTCAGCGCCATATATTTTGACTTGACTTGACTTCCGCTGTACCGACCAATATTACTAAACGTTTTGGATGCAAACGAAATATTTAAGAAAAAGACTTTAAGATAAAAATGGAACACATGATTCAATCGCTCCTTACTCTAGCACGGAGTAAATATGTAAAATACATAAATATAAATTATGTACACATTTCAAAGCACCGTTTTTGACACAGGCGTTTGTAATATCAATTGTTTTCTGGGCACAATCATATTAATCACTCGGACAAAGGTTTTCGAAATAAATAAAGATGTAATGGTTGACTTGACTGGGACTGGCAAAGCCGGGGGTTTTCCCAGGCAATGTTGGTGTGCAAGATATTATAAACTAATTCTTATGAACTAACAATGTACATAACTCAAGCATATTATTGTACTTTGGATGTAAAAAAATTTACCTAGTATCTTTGGACAACAGTTAAGTTTGATTTATTTGACGAAACGACTCTTTGTCACTCTCATTGTTTAAAAATTCCTAAATTTCAAATCATGGTCGAAAACATTTGTGTATTTATTTCGAAAACCTTACATTTGTTTTTGACGTTAATCAGAAGCATACTTAAAGTACAACGTTAGTACATACGGTTCACTAATACGGTTACAAATTTAACAAAGAATTTATATAATGCTTATATAAACAAAACTTGTTCTATGGAGTACATACAATATACCGTACATTTTAATATATTCGAATTAATTTACTTACTATGTTAAAATGTATTAACAATAAAAATAAGGGTCAACAAAATCTCTAAAATCATATTTATATACATTGAAACTTAGCTGATAATGATAATGAAATTGGTACCGACATACATGGGGTCTAGGTGTGGTGCATCTATAGCTATAATGTGTTGTGTAAAGATACTTTTGAAATGCAAATAGAGGCTATTCAGTAATGAAATGCAATGCGTCGATGGAAATGTAGATAACAAAACAATTTGTTTGAAGAAGTCACATGATTATTTGTTCTTAAGTTGTATTCATCCGGCAAATGTTAACTGAACCTATCTAACTATAGTGTGATTTGTCAAACTTGACATAAAAGACTTGTCAAAAAAGTTATTATCATAGATGTATCTTGGCACAATATGAAACATGTTCAATAACAGGTGCCTCGATGAATACCACATGGTTAATTCAATTCCTATCTAACCGACAACATGTTGAAGAATGGATATGTCTTAAAATTTCACACCAAAGCGACTTGAAATCCCATATCAAAACACAACATGTCTTACAATATAATATGTTACCAATGTAAATTGGAGTCCAAATGTTCAATTCAGGTTGTCAAATATAATATAATACTGTAAAAATTATAAGAGAAAATAGTTTATAATTTAAATTTCATAAATATTCATTACAATTTTAAGGTCACTTCCCATTTACTTTATTGTGAGCAATATTTTCCAATCTACTTTGAAATCGCTCCATTTTATGGATATATACTCCCGTTATTGTCACAACTTTGACTCTCATGAGCTTTTAAGCGATCCACCAAAATATACTTGATTTAAATTTACAATAATATAGATTTTTAATTCCTTATTAGTAACAAGTAGAAAAGACTTGAAGTAATTTACAGATTATTGCTCATATAGATTATTTAGCATCGAAGTAGATAGTAAGAAATGATTAAGCATTATAATTTTTTCAAGGATTTTTCACAAACTTTGAAAGTGTGACATAAAAAATCTAACAAATTATAAATAAATTACAAAGGATTAACGGTTTTATTAACCTGTCGTAGTGACTAAATTGGTGAGCTAATACACTGTATTATATACAAAAAAATCATAAACCTGTTTCAATATAGTTAAATAAACGGGTAAGACGTTATCCATAATTCGTTGCGATACAACACGAAAATAATAATAATAAATAATAGATTTCTATTAACATTCAACAACTAAAGACTAAAACGTCGAAGTGTTCAGGCATTCGGGAGGCGCGAAAATGATAAAGTTTAACCTGACGACAAATAATGAGGGCATTATTTGAGAATGCGCATAACACTTCTGGAGACGCTCATTCCCGGCACTTCCTTAGTGGGGACTACTGGCAGCTTGGAGTGTTTCGATGGAACTAGTGAGTACTGTGAGTGTCAGTAGTGCGCGCGCGGAAGCGGCGGGAACGAGCCGGCGGCGGGCGCGGCCGCGCGCTCTCATATCGGCCGCGTGAAGTTCGCGGGGAACATGCCTTTCTCGTTGGTCGTTTCTTTTATACCCATTAGCCAGCCTTCCTCCTGTAACATTTGTTATTGTGTCAAGTACCAATCATACAGTCAGATCAAAATGGATAGAACAAATAAAATAAACTCGGTCTAATTTCGCCGGACCAATGCTTTTTGGATAGAACAAATGAAATAAACTCGGTCTAAAGGCCTGCGTAGACGAAAAATAGTTCTCAGGAGACTTATTTATATCCGTCAAATAAAATTATAACTGCGTTGGGTAACATACAAGAACCAAAATGAATACGTTTCAAAGTCAAGTAAACAATGAGATCGATGTATCGGACCGCATAAAGCAGGGAAGAGAACTTTTCATTAGAGCATCATCCTAACGATGGGTCTCACTTCAGTGTTATGGTCAATATCTTTTTATTTATATTTCTTGGTTATAAGATTGGACCAGTCAAGAAGTCTAATAAAAAGTATTTTTAAATTGCTAGTAATTAATCGTAGAAGTAAGAAATAAAAGAGGCGAGAGAGAAAACAGTGGAAAGATAGGGAAAAAGAGATATCATGCAGGAGAGGAAAGACGGGGATAAAAAACCGACCAAGTGCGAGTCGAGTCGTCTCTCGCGCAAACTATTCAGTTTAGAAAAAAAATATATTAGAAACCTCAATATCATTTTTGAAGACCTATCCATAAATACCCCACAAGTATGGGTATGATGAAAAAAAAAAATTGAGTTTCAGTTCTAAGTATGGGGAACCCCAAAAATTTATTGTTTTTTTTCTATTTTTGTATGAAAATCTTAATGCGGTTCACCGAATACATCAACCCACCAAGTTTCCACAGTATAGCTCTTATAGTTACGGAAAAAAGTGGCTGTGACATACGGACGGACAGACATGACACGAATCCATAAGGGTTCGGTTTTTTTCCATATGGCTACGGAACCCTAAAAAAGCAACAGAATATTGGGAGGTATGAAAACGGGAACATGGAGGAGAGAAAGAGAGGGACAATAGAGAAACATAAGATATAAGATACCGAAGAGGGACATAATAAGGTGAGAAAAGAGGAACAGTAGTAGTTAGGTGGTGTTGCGTCACCTGCTCGTCGGGGTCGTCGTACTCGACGACGCGGATGACGTCGCCCACGTCGAAGGACAGCTCGTCGGAGTCCTCGCGCGTGTAGCGGTAGGTGGCGCGCACGCGGTACAGCGTGCCGGCCGGCAGGCCCGCCAGCGTCGCCCCTGCGAACACGCGCACAGTGAACATCACACAGGAGATAATAACATTACAAGAAAGAAGCAAGCTATTAAACATAGCTACCAGAATGTCAGAAGTGTACGGAGAAGAAATCACTTAGCCTTAAAAGCAGTGGTTCTTAACCTTTTTAAAGGGGCCGCTAGACAACATTTCTGAGTAGTCATGGACCACCCAATTGGTTTATTGTTTTGAAGGTAATATACATAGGCATAGTTGGATGCACCGCGCTACGCGTTGTATATTATTATTATTTATTGATTTTTATGAATGGCTCTTTGAACCATTTGGGATGCCTTCAGGAACCACCGTTTAAGAACCACTGCTTTACAGGCTACGCCAACGGTTCTTAACTTTTTTGGCTGGCGACTTATAGTATAAATTGAAGCCTGCGATTGTGTTTTATTTATTAAACTTTAGCGTCCTAAGAAGAAACTCATTTCCACTTCGTAGATTTATAATGATAGTCCTAATAGTAATTAAGTTGAAACTTTTAATGCCATATAAATTCTTCGAACAGATATACTATAACGACTGCAAAATTGACAACAGTTGGGATCAACACCTTAACATTTAAATTTTTCACAAAGCTAAAGATATAGAGCCTACCTATCTTTAGTTTACTCGAAAAAAAATTATAGTCTATTATTGATTACATTATTTTTCTTTTGTTCAGCAAACCAAAAATTGTGAAGATACAGCGCATTTAACCACCGCGTGGCGTCACTAGGTCGGTAAAATTTTACCGTCCAAGTGACGTAAAGCGCCCCATTTCGCTATTAAGATCTTAGAAGCGCTGTATCTAAGTTATTTTTCGAGTATTAGTTATAGCAAAAAATACGTATTCAATATCTTTTGGTAATTTAACTTACAAACTATAAAAAAAATGAGTGATCTAGCCTATTATTCACTTAAATTTTTAGTCCTAAAATTTAAGTTAAATTCTTTATTTCATACTCGTAATAATACATTATTTTTAAAAAACATATATGGTTTTCTACGTTAGTAATCCAAGGCAAAATCATGTATGTTATTACATAAAAAGCAAAGCAAAAACCTGTTTAATAATATTATTAAAGCTTATAATACAATACATACACATACATAATATAAATAGCAAGACGTAAGTTTACCTTCTTCGCAAGTTTATACCTATTAAACATAAATATATTAAATGCATCTTCATAAATAAATATAAATAATATAAATTGTGTTGAAGAGAAAGGAGCAGTTACCTAATAATATGAAATAGATAAATAAATTAAATTATAAAAAGAAATACCACTTACCGGTAATATTAGTACGACCGCCACCGATATATTACCGTAATTTTTAAGTATGTTAGCATCTGTTATATATAAATTGTATTATTGTTTTTTCTTATTTGAAATTTGGTTAAAATTTTCATGCCATTTCTAGTTTTCAACAGATATTGTTTTAGATATTTTACATGATAACAGATACTAAAAAACGCCTGTTCGTAATGAATTATATTAAAAATGAACTTATATTTTTAAAATGATTTTAACTTTTGATATTACTGTTGACTCCACTACAATAAAAAAAATATACGGGAATTGTGTAACAATTTTTGTGAAGGTTGACATAAATACAAATATAAATTATTTGGATCACCAAATAATTTGGATATGGAAAATATTACTTTAAAAATATCAATTTTATCCAATTAACCGTTCATCCGCCATTTTGAAAGCTAACGCAACAAAATGGCCGCCAGTACTTCTAAAAACCCTTAAAACAAAACTGTATGAAACTTCAGTACGAACAGGCTTTAAACCACATCCGATACTCACCGACAGGTATGTCGTACACTTCGTCTGTCTTGCTCGGACTCTCGTCCGGCTTGCTGTCTGTCTCTTTCTCTTTCGGTTTCGGTTCTACGTCTACCGGCCTCTCCTCGCCGTTATTATTGGACTTCTCCGGCGGAACCGGCGACCCTGGGATAATGTACGCACGTTCGTATTTCTAATGCATCGTGGACTAGCGTTTGCTATAGCGTGTACAATGTGGAGGAGTCTTGTAATGTACAAGGTGCGTGCGGCTTCATAACGACTAGCAGAAAATATTTATCTCAATGTTTATTAGCATGTAACAGGAAATTATGTACGATGATTTCTGAATTTAAAATAGGATATTTGACAGTATAACTTTTAGCTTAATGTGAAATATCATTAATATTGCAAATACCAATTGACAATGCAGAAATGTGATGTCATAAAATATTTTTACATTCTAAGAAAGTGAATATATAAATATATCAGACTAAATCACATACCTACATTGATCTGGCTCCGAGGTAAGTAGTTTAACCGCTTGTGTTACGGAGAATCAACAGGAGTATTACAAATATATACTTAAATATTGGATATTAACACAGAATAAACACAAGTATTCATCACACGAATATTTGTCCTGGGTGGGGATCGAATCCACAACTCTTGGCGCATGGGGCAGGGTTAATACCGAATGCGCCATGGAGCTTGTCAGAATAAATTGATTAAGCTGTCAAATATCCTACTTTGTATAATTTTAAAGTTTCTCGGTAAACATAATAGTAATGCAATAAAACGCGAACGCAATTCAACATTGATAGATACCATGCCACTAACTACTCAACGCTACATAACATAAAATCATTACAATGTAGCATGTTCATACAACCTCTGGTCACAGTGCGACTGATTTCATGACATGGATACTAGAATATCAGCGCTCCTGCGACGTTAATCTGACGTCGCAGTAGCATAATGCTAAGGCAGGGGCCCAATTGGCGCCAATCTTTGTTTTTTTTTTTGTGTAATGTATTAGTAATTATTGTGCGTCCAATAAATGTTTATTTCTTTCTTTAAATGAAATACCTATTACCGTTTTATCCTAGTTATGTTTTATTTAAAGCTATATGTTGTTAACATTTTGTCTATCATATATCATAGTGTTTTATAATGTTGATTTTAGTTACAATAGTGCATTGTAATATTTTAAAAGCAAAACGGACCATAATATGCTTAACTTATCTTCGATCGATAAATTTAAGTGTTGAGTAGAACATGTTTCCATTGTCAAGACAATTATTGAGGTAATACAGGTCAGTAATTTTTTTGATACTTACAGCGTGTCGACTATAAAAAAAAAAACTTGAAAGAATGAAAAATTTCATTCCACCTATACCTGGAGCTAGCTTATTTAAAGTAGATTACCACCGAGGACGTTTCAAAAAGTCGAATCGCTCCCAGCACCACCTGCACCTGCCGCTCGATCGCGGCAGCATCACGTGATGTAAACACTCACCGACAGGTATATCGTAAAGCTCCTCGACCTTCTTGTCCTCGCGCGGCTCGTCGACGGGCGCCGCCTTCTCGAGCTCGTCGCGGCGCTGCGGCGCGGCGGGCGGGGTGGAGGCGGGCGGGGTGGCGGCCGCGTCGGGCGGCGGCGTGTCGGGCGCGAGGGGCGCGTGGGGCGCGGGGGGCGCGGGGGGCGCGTGTGGCGCGTGGGGCGCGGCGCGCGGCGGCGGCGGGGAGGGCGCGCGCGCGTCGCCGTTGAGCGCGGGCGAGGGGGGCGCTACACACACACACGCATGCATTTACACGGACATGCTGGCTGGCCGTTGGTTAGCTCTTTGGAGGCAAATCATCTGACAGACACCCGTTTGAGGCAGATCAGGATATGGTAAACCTTCTTTGTGTTGCCCGAGAAGCGAGGCAGCGTTTATGGTCGCAACGACGTGAACAACCAAATGGAGTTACGTCGCGGAACGAACGTCAATGTAGTGATGACGTTTGCGTTATTCCGCGTCAGCTCCAAGGAGTAATGAAGGCCGATATTCTCCCTGACCATTTTTTACAATCATTAATATTTTTAATCGACTTAATCTATTTTTTACATTTAACTAAAGGAATTTTTTAGATAAAATCGATTGCCAAACCAGCGACCAGCTATTAGTAAACTCACACATTAAGGACGATAATTATTTACACAAAATAAAACATTTTTAACGTTTCATACACACAACACAATATTGAAAATAAAAAATTGGATACTCCTCATATAAAGGGACACAGCTTTAACATTTTTGCATCGAACACATCTATAAATATTCTAATCACACGTATTCACAAACTTGACAAAACACATCAACACAAGAATCTAAACTTGTATATTAATCTAACCTCCTACATAACTGATACAAACATCTCTTTGAAAAGTTTACTTGACTCTAAATCACTCAGTTTAAATAATAAACATATGACTTGTTTTTGGTTACTACTTCTCCTACATAAGCAGTATATTTAACATACTCTTACTTCCCTGTTATAGCTAAAGCTGACTTTACTTAAACGTTAAAGTTTCTTTGAGTCCACACAGCCTCACTCAAACATAGACTCTATTTTCATACTCTTCCATAGGGAAGAGTATGAAAGTAAAGAGTATGTACATAGGTAGATAAACATTACTGAAGCATTATTCAGTCAGCCTTACTCAAGTGTGAATTCATAATTTCTTTGATAGACTAGTTCTCTTTAAAATGTTGTTTCTTCTAAACTTTCTTAGACTTGGTCTTAATCTTATATTTATAGTAACTCCTGAGATAAGCGATTCACACTTCATTTAACACTAGCCTTTAGATTTCGTTACCCATGTAGCTTATGTAGTTTTTACAGAAGCATTACTCAGAATTCACTCAGACTCACTCAATCAGTACTAGAAGCTTTCACAAGTGGAGGTAGACGACTCACTCTGCGTTATGCTGGTCAGCAAAGACGCGTTACGATTTGATACTGATTTCACTATTATATGGACTTCACTGAAGCGTTACTCAGATTGCACTCAGACTCCTAAACTGAATTGATTGACAAGTGATCGTTTTGATTTGATGTTGCTTCCACTATAATACAGATTTTGTTTTTCATTTAGTCCCATGTTGATCTGGGACTTAAATAAAAGAATGTGCTAACTGTATTCTTTACCTAGCATGTCGTAAAAGGCGACTAATGCTATATAAGGTTTTGGGTATTGTGATTGTGTAGGCGGTGAGCTATCCATCTATCTACTTGCCACTACTTCTTCAAAATTTTCCATCTAACCCAGACAAGTTTTATTTTTTAGCTGAATGTGGTTAAGGAGGCTAGTTGTCCCTTTGGCTCTGCCTACCCCTTCGGGGATTACGGCCGTGATATGTATTACTAAAGCATTACTTAGACTCCACTCAGGCTCACTCAAGCATTAGCAGTAACTCAAGCAGTTGCCGGACTCACTCTGCACGGTGTTGGTGGGCGAGGGCGCGTTGCCGTTGTGCGCGTTGACGTTGCCGCTGCTGGCGCTCAGCGGCGAGATGTTGTTCGCCTTCTTGCTGTACGAGCCGCGCTGGCAGTCGTTCGCCAGCTTGTCGGTTATCGCTTCGAGTTCGCCGAACACCTGGGAGCGGGGTTCGACTTTTGAAATGGTTTAGTGGATTTGGTGATTTTCACGGACGGTTGATTCCAAGAATTGGTGTGGTAGATTTAAAACCTACGAGTTGATTTCTTGAAATTGGAATCGTGGATTTAGAGTGTGGTGGATTTACAAAGGTCTAACATTTTACATTCTGATGTGTCACAAAAAGCTTGATTATTTGTAGTAATGTAGAAATCACATGTATATAAATAATATAAGACATCCTTTCTGGGTTATTTATTTTTTCTGACTTCACGGAATTAATTAGTAGTTTCAGTTCATTAGGCAGTATGTAAATCTGTTGCTAGAACACAAGTGCCCATTATTTTTGAAACAAATAATACGCTATAAGAAACGATAGGAGGAAGTAATGAAGATGAGTCGTTCAGCCGAAAACTGTCTGCAGGTTGTTGAAGAAGAATAGCACATTGGAAGAATAGCTACCTTAGAGCTCTCCGAGTGGAACAGCTGTTCGGCCGAGAACAGCGTCTGCAGATTGTTGACGTAGAACAGCACCCGCGAGTCGTAGAGCGCGGGCAGCTCGTCGTGCAGCTCCGAGTTGAGCACCTCGTACGTGCGCTTCGCCTCCTCCAGCTGCTCGCGCCCTTTGGTCACCTGGAGATGTTTGATGCTAGTTAAGTTCCTGGTAATCACTCTACAGGAGCATTTTCTGGAATATTAGTCGCGATCAAGTGAGCCACCTGGTGAGTCAACTTTGAGAATCATTGTTATAGATTAAAAAAAAATTCAGACGAATTGAGAACTTCCTCCTTTTTTGAAGTCGGTTAAATACTAATTTGATGACACAAGGTTAGAAACCCACAAACTGGAAGAGTTGTGTAATAGATGTTGTGTAGACATGTCGGGATAACTCTTAGAACCTCCCTGTGTATAACCTTCTTATAATTTGTCTTGGATAAAAGCACAACGAGAAATGAGGAGAATCAAGAAGGATTTCTTTTGACGAATGATTTTTTTAAAATAATGAATATCTATTAACCTGATATTTTATAAAAAAAATGTTAGTCACATGTTGGTCTGGGTCTTAAAAAGAATGTGCCAACTGTGTTTCTTGCCTGCATGTCGTAAAAGCGACTAATGGTATATCGGGTTATGGGTATGTGATTATGTAGGCGACGAGCGAGCCACTTGTCACTACTATTTCACATTTTTTTATCTAGCCTAGATTTTTTTTGGCTGAATGTGGTTAAAGGGGCGTGCTGTCTCTTTGACTCTGCCTACCCCTTCGGGGATTATGGGCGTGATGTTATGTATGTATGTATGTATGTATGTTTATATAAAAAAGCTTACTTTAACGTCGTCCCTTCTCTTTGCAGCGTTCGCCTGGAGGTTCTGGAAGCTATGCCTTTGGCTGTCGTAGTCCACCAGTTTGCGTCCGCGTTTCTCGACTTTTTTCTGTAATTCATCATGATTCTAACATTATGTCCCGTGCTTAGACGGGGTCCGCTTAGACCATGATCCAGGATTTAGCGAGCCTGGTAAAAAAAATTGAAGTGACTGCCAATTTGACCTTCGTAATCCTAAGATAGGGGAACCAAACAATTTTTCAATCATGGTTACAAATCCAAACTTGTTTGAATTTGTAGGTTTTATCACGATATTTTCCCTCACCGCCTAGCTAGTGGTATAAATACAAAGATTTTAAAAATCCAGAGGTACGTGCTCGGGTTTGAGCCCGCTCCACAGTTATGAGGCGCGTGTCCTTACCATTAAGGTACCAACGCTCCACCGACCGAGCTTTTTTCTGTAATTGGTTTACATTAATTGTTAACCCTGCTGGGCCTGCTGCCCCTTTGACTCATCCAGGACAAACATTCGTGAGTTGTACTTGTGTTTGTTCTATGTCTAAGGGTTAATATCCAATATTTAAGTATATATTTGTAATATCACTGTTGATTCTGATATCCGTAACACAAGTGCTTAAGCTACTTACCTCGGAGTCAGATCAATGTATGTGATGTAGTCTGATTTACTTTACTCACCCTAACTTCAGGGAACTGGTTGGTGTATGTATTGAGCGGGATGAGCACTTGGTCGCCGAGTTTGTGCGAGAAGTCCTGCCACAGCATCTCCATGTTCTGCGCCTGCACGTAAAGCAGGTCGTGCCCGGACCAGCCGCTCTCGTACACCTCTGTGATGGCCTCCATCAGCGACTTGGACGCCGTCTGCACCGCTGGAGATTCAAAATCGGATCACAATTAGGAGAGCTTTATTGACATTCTAGGTGATAAACTAATTAGAGTGTCAAGTAATCTTCAAGCGTCATATAGCGGACGATTTACCTGCCTTGTCAGGGGGCGCCAAGTTAGGTTAGGTAGTGATCATCTTTTCTGCATCATCTAATCTTCTTTTAATACCTATATGTAGCGTTTAGCTCAAGACATAGGTATTCGATAGGTTTATAACGACAGCAGGCCAAAGATAGATAATAAAAGAGAACACTGTAGGAAAAGAGACTTTTAATTCATATAAGGAAGCCATGGTTTCAGATAATCTGTAATAAATTTTTATGTTCTTATGAGATCTTTTCTCTTCTTTTAAGTTGGTGTTTTGTCAATGTCCCAAATTAAGACACTAAGGGAATAAGAGCATCGGCATCTCACTTGACGAAAAATATTTCAAGTGTTATATTGCTACCTCCGGCTTCTGTTCTATGAAAATCGACACTTTAGAAAGGAGAAATTCAGTAAGCCTTCAGACAGAGAACTTTCTCTATCTCTTTTTGAGAAAAAAAAACAGTATAGCAGGTTGGCTAAGCTTTATACGTACCTAGGGTTGCCAACTTATTGTTGGACAAATAAAGTATATTGGCTATTTAAGGCAGGAAAAAAAAAGTACATAATGTCTAAATAAAGCACGATAGATTTTACTTTTTCGGCTTGCTTAAAGACATTTTTTGCATTACTTTTAGAAACTTTTAGCAGGTAATTATCATTGCTAATCGACCCCAGTAACTGTCGTTCAATTATTCACAAATATTCTAACAATCAAAACCAAAATTTTTTTTTGTATAATGAGTATACTCAAACTGTATACCAGAGAAATCAAAACATGCGAAATAAAGTACTTTCGCGTACTTTATTTTCTTCATATAGTATAGAGTACAATTGCCCAAAATAACGTATAATACTTTATAATAAAGTACGGTTGGCAACCCTATACGTACCCCTTATACATCTGATGTAGTTGTTGAACTCTTTCTGCAGCCGCGTTGCCTGCTGGTGCTGCCGGTTGAAGTTCTGCAGGTGCTCCTCGAAGATGTCGTCTAGTGTCCGGTCCACTTTGCCCAGGTTTTGGAGGAGCTGCGGACAAGAGACAGTGCACTATTAGTGTCTAGTTTTTGGAACTTGTTAGAGATCTTTAAATATAAAGATGACGTATTTTTATTTTTAGTAATGCGGCAATCCTTGGAGTCGACGTATTCAAAATACGTGATACGGAGGATTGCGTCATAACTACGAATTCAAAACTTAGATAAAGTATGAACGAATGCGAAATTTTATTATTATTTATTTTTTTATTTAACAAGTATGTCTTGTGATTTATAGTGTTTTGAATTTTGATCTAACGTCCATCAGCTACCAACAAGTTGTACTGATGTAGGCAGACATACACGCATCAATGATAGAAGGAGAGTATTTAAGCAATTATGAGACTCAGGAGAAATTAAGTGAGAATATGTGTTATTCTAATGTATATGCTATATTAAGGAAAAGTTTCATTAAAATCCATACAGTACTTTTTGCGTGAAAGAGTAACAAACATCCACCCATACAAACGCGCTTATAATATTAGTATTATATAGAAAATTACGACAGTAATAAATTCATCGCTATATAATCCGAACACAATGGTATGGCAATGACGGGAGACCTATACGCCAGGATATATAACAATTGATCGTAATAGTAGGTAATCAGCTGAATGCTGATTGAATTTACTCATTTGTACTGTTCAAGTATATTTGCGCGTAAACATGGAAGTTTATGTTACTGCGCATTTTGTTATTGCATATAGTGTACTTATTACCCGGCCATGGAATTCAAAAGGTTTAGGATATGAACAATGTATATATACTATATTATAGGTAAACATGTGTGGTAGCTCAATGGTAAGGACACGCGCCTCTTTACCGAGGAGTGCGGGTTCAAAACCGGGCACGTACCTCTGGATTTTTCAAATCTATGTACGTATTTATACCACTAGCTCGACGGTGAGGGAAAACATCGTGATGAAACCTGCAAATCCAAATAGCTTTGGATTTGTAATCATGATGCAAAAATTGTCTGGTTCCCCTATCTTAGGGTTACGAAGGTCAGATCGGCAGTCGCTTCAATGTAATTACCAGACTCGCTACATCCTGGATCATGGTCTAAGCGGACCCCGTCTAAGCACGGGACATAACGCTAGGAAGATAATGATTATAGGTAAACATGTTAGTATTAACATATGTATATATTATCGTAACGCCTCAACTACTTATCTGCTTTTAATGTACGCGTTTGTATCGGTTCGTTTTTAGTAATTTAGTCCAGGTAACGTCAGCGAAATTTTAACGCACGCAAAAAAGAGGGGTAATTTTGGAGTGCGCGTTTATTTCAAAGTCAGGTTTTTGATTCTCATTTTGACTTTTATTGTAGAAATACTAGAAAGTCATACAAACATTAGAAGTTCACCTTTTATATTAAAATGACAACAAAAAAATTTTTTCATCTAACCCAGCCTAGTTTTATTGTTGGTTTAATGTGATTAAAGGCGCCTGCTGCCCCTTTGACTCTGCCTACCCCTTCGGGGTTTATGTGCGTGATGTTGTTATGTGTGTTATTATAAGAAGACAATCATTCCATATCATGATTATACCCCATAGATATTTCATTCTTTTGCATCTGTAAGTCTGTATGCAACATGCACAACTCATCATCCTCTTGCCCTTCTCCCAGTTCATCTGGGGTCGGCGCAGCATGTCTTCATTTTCCATACGTCTCGGTCAGCCGTCATCAAGCTATCCACTCCCATTTCTCTCATATCATCTTTCACACAATCCATCCATCTCTTATTTGGCCTTCCTCTTCCTCTCCATCCACTAACATTCATACTCATCACTCTCTTTGTCACGTGTTCTTCCTCTCTTCATGCAACATGCACAACTGGATACCTTTAATCTATAACAATTGCAACTTTATTGGCATTTTCCGTCCGGCGTTGTAAATGTAGCTGCGGGAACCAGGAACTAATAAAAGTAAACAATACTATCGCGTTACTAATGGCTGTATTGTCGTATCACTCTAATTGCGAAGGGCGTTGACCTCTCATCGCTAACCTGTCAACGTTGTATTGTAATACGTCAATTTGGCGATAGATAGTATTAAATAAAATTCTAGCCAACCCAATTCATCTTTATTCTTTTGCTAAATGTGGTTTAAGTTTGCTCAAGTAGCTGTGACCGCGGTTTCACCCGCGTTTATGGTTAATGTTATATAGCCTATAGGCTTCCTCGATAAATGGGCTATCTAAAACTGAAAGAATTCTTTAAACCGGACCAGTAGATTCTGAGTGCCACCTATGGGGACTGGTCTGCTCTGGTTTGGTTAATTTATGCTTAAATTTTGTAAACATCGTTATTTTATATTTTGGTGTCCGACAAGCCAACTTCACGACATGGTTCAAATGCAAATATGATCTATACACCCCTGTAAAATATGTTGTTGAAAAGAGTAACTACCGAGTTTCTTGCCGGTTTCTTCTCGGTAGAAGCAACATTCCGAACCGGTGGTAGATTCATATTATTAGTTGATTTTCCTATTGAATTGACGATTTATAAGTGTTTGTTTCAAACCTATATAAATAAAGAGTATTTTGACTTTGACTTTGACTTTGAGATTGGAGCGTTCAAGCAAACAAATAAACAAACTCTTCAGCTTTATAATATAAGTAAGTATAGATTTGAAAATAATGGGCTTACAAGTTCAGCTTTTCGTTAGATATTACTACATACATACATAGCATTACGCCTATAATCGCCGAAGGGGTATGCAGAGTCAAAGGGGCAGCAGGCCCCAATAACGAAATTAAGCCAAAAACAAAACTACCCAGCCCGGATTAGATAGAACATAGTGAAAAAGTAGTGGCTAGCTCGTCGCCTGCACAATCACATACCCAAAACACCATATACCATTAGTCGCCGTTTACGACATGCTGGGCAAGAAACATTGACACATTATTTTTAAGAATCAGACCAACATGGGACAAGATATTACTCTATAAAGCATTTGTTATGTCTACTTCTCTACATATATTTTAAGACCGGCAATCTAAACCAGTGCACAAGTCTCCCAGCGACCTTCACCAGGCCAAAGCTCCACTATGCGGGGCGTTTGCCTCGTATTCGACTGGTAAGACATTCTCAATAAATATTCTAGTGACACACTCATTACAATGTTACTAAACCATGGCCCTTGGACGGAATGATGTATTGGTAGCAGGAAGAAAGCGTTTGAACAGCATCGAGTGGTTTATTTACTGAAATGTTTGACTATGACAAATGTCTTGATGAAAAAAATCGAGAAGTTTCCAAATTCTTTAATGTGACTGACATACTCATACGTTAAAATAAGGACCAAAATTATATTGGAGTAGAGTTAAATATAATATTTAACAATGTCGGTAAGATTACATCATAAAAAAACCGTATGAATAAAAAAAACAATTGTAAAAAGTCTCTCTGCCTACCCCGCTAGGGAAGTGGCGTGAAGTTTTAGTTAGTTAGTTAGTAGAAGCATTTGTATTTTACCACAATTAAAAAAGGTACGGAATACTACTACGGAAGTTAGTAAAAACTCTTATTTACATATATATTATAATTAAGGTGCCTTTTACCTAACAGCCTATCTAATGTGCAAGTACATATATATAATTCGCAATTTAAATGTATTATTGGACTAGTGTTAATAAGACCTTTTGTCAAGATACTGAAAAAGTCTGAATGAATAAAATATAAAATTCAATGCACATATATTTAAAATTCGCAATCAAGAACAGCTTCCTTTGTTCAATTAAACCGCCAAGGCCGAAATACTAATTAGAACCTAATTACACCTACATCTCTCACTTAGCGCAGTTCATGTCTGCCGGCATTAGCATACGATTAGACAATACGTGGGAAGCAGCGAAAGTTACGGACAGACAGACGAACCGAAACCGTCTGTTAGTTGTCCCACCTACGTGTTAAACTGTGAACGGCCGTTGACGCGTTGAGACACCCGTTATGTAACTATGCCAATATTTTTAGGATCGTTAATGGACAAGTGTAATTCATGTCGACGAGAGGCAAATAAAGACATTTTCGTTTCCGGTAAAAGCTTCGGTAGATATACTACTTTCGATTACATAACACAATGGCAGCTAACAGTTTGTTTACTAGCGAAATTATACGTAAACGATAGCACGATCAAAAACTAGTTATATAAATAAATATCAGACTGCATCACAAACATTGATCTGATTCTGGGGTAAGTTAGCTTAAGCGCTTGTATTACAGATATCAGAATCAACAGTGGTATTACAAGTATATACGTAAATATTGCATATTAACACCCAGACACAGAACAAACATATTCATCGCACGAATGTTTGTCCTGAGTGGGAGTCGAACCCACAACTCTTGGCGCATGTGGCAGGGTCACTACCGAATGCGCCATCAAGCCAGTCAATATCCACCATACAGTCACTGCTATCTGGTATAGAAGCTATACATATACATCTTAATTTATTTTCGAAATGATTGTACCGAAATTCGGTTACTCAGTGCACAAACCGCACACTCGTGCGCAACTATCAAAACACGTTTCAGTTAACGCGATGGTTCAATCAGCTCGGAGTCTACACAATGCATAACTAAGTCACAAGATCGGCAAGACGCAATCTGTCATCGGCAGCCTTGCGGCAGACAGCGAGCCCATTGTGTGCAAACCGCACGCATGCCGCACCTGTCCTGCAGAGCATTGGGGACGCTGGATTTCGGTTATATATCATCTAGGGATTGTATGCTGGGTCTAGCAATCCAGCTGGGCTAATCGCAATTTTAGCTGTCCTCGATCTAGCGACTTGAGCTGGTTCAACGGCGCTTATGGTCAATCCCTTCCAGAAGTTGGAATGCTTGATCCAACAATCCAGCTGGTCTAGCACAATTTTAGCTCTGGGGTCCAGCGTCACCTGCTGGATCAACCTATTATCCAACAATCCAGCTGGGTCTAGCACAATTTTAGCTCTGGGGTCCAGTGTCACCTGCTGGATCAACCTAATACCGCTGGATTACAATCCCTAATATATTATCACGCCCAATAGCGGTAAGCAGTCTTCGGTTAAGGACTGTGACGATTTTTAGCGGAGATAAAATTGAGCTGGCTTAGATGGAGATAGTGGAGAATTAGTGACAAATGGCTAGACGCCTACACAAACCCAAAACTCAATACTCCATTAGCCGCCTTTTACGATATCCTATACAAGGAATTATGAACTATGTATGTTAAATTATACTACACTAGCAGCGCCTCGCGGTTTCACCCGCGTAGTTCACGTCCCTGTTCTGGTCAAGTTTTTGGTTGTAATTTATATATATATTTTTTTGATACTCTACAACAGGCCCACACTAAAACGTGGTTCAAAGTTAATTATGATTCATACACCTTGTATAAATTGTATTGAAAAGAGTAACTACCGAGTTTCTTGCCGGATTCTTCTCGGTAGATACAACATTCCGAACCGGTGGTAGAATCATATAGCTGTGGTTTTACCTGTATTTGACGATTTATAAGAAACCTATATAAATAAAGAATATTTTGACTTTGACTTTGTTGGAATACGGGGATAAATATAGCCTATGTTACTCGTTGATAAAACAGCTTACAATTGGTGAAAGAATTTTTCAAATCGGTCCAGTAGTTTCGCTCTTCTTTCCTCTTTATAATATTAGCATAGACTAGCGGCCCGCCCCGGCTTCGCACGGGTAAATCAAAATATTCTATAACCTATGTTAATTAGGGATGATGTAGCATTTAGTTACATACATACAAATTTTTCCTCTTTATAATAATAGTGTAGATTTAGATAATGAACTATGCTAAGTTGGCTCTGGCCTTGTTAAAGCTAAACGTTCGTATTTCTAATGATATATAAGAAACGTACATAATAGTCAATTATATGATTACACACTTACAAATATATTAAATTACGTAACACACTAAGATACTTTGTAGGAGTACGAAGATCGACTTCAATAGAAAGTGTAGAAACTTTCACACATTCAACATCATTTCAACAACAAAAACGAGTCCGATCCTAGACCTCGTCTTCGCCTGTCCATCAAACAGTGTTTGAGTGTCAGGCTATTCGAACGACGTTATATTTACATGCATACATACATACAAATATATATAACAACACGCCCATAATCACGTAGGTAGAGTCAAAGAGGGTAGTCAAAACCTTTATTAGCGTCGTCCACGTACGCGCTGTCCCCGTCCTACGGAGACAGCGGTACTTCAATAAACACGTAATATTTGATAGGTATCTTACATGTACTAACTCAAGCTTGCTACTTCCTTTGTGTAAATACTAAACTAAACTAACTTCTAAGATTAACTATTGTAATATCATAAAACGATCCAAATTATAAAGGTACAAACATCCACATTTGGCCGCTCATACACGCACATGATCCAATAAACAGTGTACACAGGGCAACATTATCAAGAAAAGTTCAATTATGAGATTTAACGTCAGAAAACCGCCAGAAAAGTAGTTTAACGTACGCGCTCCACTAAATCATTAGGCGACTGTTCTATTTTCAGAGCGTTCAGCACAAAATCTATGCTAACCACCCGTTACGGCGCCTGTGATTTGCGACGAGCAATCGCCCATCTGGCATAGACCCGCTCATTTAGATCCGCGGTAATCACAGAGCCGGGCCGGGGACATCGCTCGGAACGAGTTAAGGATAAATTACTGGAGCTAACATTACAAACATTACGTGATTACAATCCAATCGGTGTCTTGTGAATGACAGGTTGAGGGCATTGAGAGTTTACAGTTGTCAGGGACGAAGATAGAAACCCATTACCCACTTTTATTAGCTAAAGACTTACGTATATTCTGGGAATACAAGATAATCAGTACGAGGTATGTCGATTTATCTCACTGAAAATGGTAAACATGTATATAGCCTGTCTGAAGACAGCATCGTCATCGTCACCCATGGATTAATAATACAAAAAAAACGAAACAAACATAATTCCCGTAGTGGGAGGCAGAGGCAAAGGGGCTTTAACCACATTCAGCCAAAAATATAACCGGGCTGGGTCAGATGGAACATTTTGAAAAAGTAGTGACAAGTGGCTAGCTCGTCGCCTACACAATCACATACCCAAAATCCCGTATACCATTAGTCGCCTTTACGACATGCCAGGCAAGAAACACAGTTAGCACATTATTTTGTCCCAGACCAACATGGGACGCGACATTAATAATACAAGTACGTACTATTTTTGTAGGGGGCTTGTAATCGGGAACTCTCACTCACTAAGCAAATAATAGTAACAGGCAAATACTGCAACGTTATGTCGATTAAAATGTCGATATTATGTGAGAGGTTACCGAGTTCGGACCGATCCATATATGTTATAGCTAATGTTAGGCTACAGTATGGTCTGAAGTATTTCGTGATATTACTGAACTTACTTTTTTCAGAGGTATGAAAGTTATAAAATTAAAAAGAATTGCTACTTATTTATACTTACACTAGACGCCGCGTTCGGAATAATTTTGCATTTAAAATACTAAACTTCACGCCACTTCTCTAGCGGGGTAGGCAGAGAGAACTGAAAGAAGGCACGATCCATTTCATTTTGGTAACTTTGGTGAGTTATTATATTATAGGTAAGCAATTCCGATTTTGATAATTGCTAACTATAATTAGCTTTACACACATCGCATGTTTAAAATAATTTATTACCTTAAAGATAACAATTTCAATCTTGCGTTACGTAATTCAAACACTACGATTGTTTGAACAGAAATGACGTCATACAATAAAAGTATAGTAAACGAAAGAACGTTAGCATGTTTGATTAAATAATGAAGATTCTTATAAACATGTGATGTAGATTATAGGTGAAACTATCTACGGTAAACATGTGAGCCTACACATATGCAGATAAATGTTTACATAATATATCTCGTTCACATTAGGGATATGAATTATGTAATATGTACTACTTGTGTTGCGGATGTGGGCGAAGCAAAAATGCCAAATCAAAGTGGGAGTATGGTCACCTTCTATTTACCCAGAAGAGTGACAAGCAACCTAGAAGTTTCTTGTTAGCATAAGTTTTGATTCAGACCTTGTTTTAAAGACAGTCGGGAGGACGTGTTCACTGCAGATGATCTTACATTTAAACTATTTGAACAAGGCTACGCAGATAAATACAATAAGGTGCTTAAAAGTTATCGCAGACACGATAAGACCTATAATTGGTTTAAGGAAAGCCATTTTCGTAAGATTTGTAATTTAATGAATTACAAACTAGCTTCACTACATTTAATAATAAATATTGCAACTAAGAAACATTGTTTTTGACTGGCTCGATGGCGCATTTGGTAGGGACCCTACCCTATGCACCAAGAGTTGTGGGTTCGATCCCCACCCAGGACAAAATTGTGTTTGTTCTGTGTCTGGGTGTTAATATCCAATATTTAAGTATATATTTGTAATACCACTGTTGATTCTGATATCCGTAACACAAGTGCTTAAGCTACTTACCTCGGAGTCAGATCAATGTATGTGATGTAGTCTGATATTTATATTCATTGTTCAATAAAGTTTTATTCTATTCTATTCGAAATAGATACTTACTTTCGTGTTAATGCTATTAGTAGAGATATTGAAATGATTTTCAAGACGTGATTACGTTGGATACATTGGACTATTACTTATATCAGATGGCAAGCTTATCCCCCAGATAGGACATGGGGTTATGCGCGCTGTGTCATCGTCCGCGTCCATTGTTCAACTCACGCGCACATGTGGATGATATTATAATAGGCATCGCAAGTACCACGAAACGGAGTACTGCCACGTTCTACCGAGAATTTGTTCAAGTTTCACATACAGTGAGGCAACAGAATTATAAATAGTGTAATGATGTTTAGAAACATTTGCTACTAAAGTAACGACTTTGGATAGCTTTCAAAGATTAAAGAGTAAATTAGTTTTGAGAAACAATCACTTCGTCTTTTTAGCTCTTTATAGCTCTCTCCATCGCGAAAGGTTGTTTCAAATATTTGTATTGCTGTTGTTGACATCGAATGACATTCGGCCTGGTTTCTATCGTGCGTATCTAGCAATCCATTAATTTGCTATTCAGGCTAATAGTATCTATATCTGTCTATGAGTTTACATTTCTGGCGTTCTTATTATTACTAGGCGTGATGATAACGTAACATACCGACAGGATTATTAGTTAATAGATACCTATTCAAAGCAACATCGCCGCCGCATTTAATTTAAAACTTTACGTTAAAGTATTAAAGTAATAATATATTAAGGATAAAAGTCAAACATTTATATTAGTAAACATAATCAGTCTTAATCATGTACAGCACTTATCTCAACGGCCGTCAAACACCATTGTCGTCAATTTCGGAAGTCGCCATCAGGTGAACATCGTTACCTCGATTACGCAGCGTGACGTCACATCCGCGCACGATTCCTTTCGTTTTCGATTGTCTTTGACCGACGCCTCTAATTACGTCTATTGTCTTTGCGCACGCGTTGAAATTTATAAACGCATTCCTGCCTTGTTCGTTCTTATTATCTAGCTGATTAGGTTTATTATCGGCAATTGTTGATTAAATGTTGTTATATCTATCAGATAATTGCGGATTACATAAATAGTTACTAGTTCAATGACTTATCATTTCATTATCGAGTGTTCGAATTGATAAATAAAGTAGGTAAGTATAATAATACTTACCTACATTTAACATTATATGAATAAATAATTTAACAGGCTCCTTGGTCAAGTAACATTCTACGAAAGCCGGTTGTAAACGGCTACGAAGGTTACAGGGTCCAATTTTTTTTTTTTATGTTATCGCGGGCAGACGAGCAGACAGTTAATTTGATGGTAAGTGATTACTGTCGCCCATGTGCATCTGCAACATTAGGATCTCTAGGCGTAAAGGCGCTCTTTCATAAGTGTATTGAGAACCCTAGTTGAGAGTGGTCGCCGTGATCAAAATCGGTCAGGAGGAAATTATTTAAGAATGCCTGACCTTTTCTTAGTATTCATAGCACAAGCATAATGTTTAGTTTAAGGGCTAGAGTACTGTGGTGCGAGTCTGAAGAATGTATTATCATTAAGTACGTACATATGATTGTACTGATCTGACATTAAGACAACTGATTGGGCATTGATTTACACTCCTGAGGTGTATATTTTTTTCATCTATTCCATTCGATTAACCTACGTAATAATAATCACTTATAACCGGGCAAGAGTATAAATGACAAGTAATCACTGATGCAAATTCGCACGATTAAACGATTTCCCTGTGATATTAAGTGGGATATAGCAATTAGTACGGATTTTAAGTAACTTAGATATATCATCAATAGAATTCATACCGTTGGGAAAAGTACTTACCATTATTTTCTCAAAAAATAATTGTGTTTGATGGCAGGTAAACGTAGGCGATGAAAATCCTTGATTCAGGAAGTGGGTAAATTTTATCGTAATCAAGTTCTAAGTTAAGAAGCTATTCACGCAAAAAGATATACTTTGTTACTTATAATCCCGCTTAGTTAATGAGAGTGGATAGCTTGATGACGGTTGACCGGGACGTGTGGAAGAGGAAGACATGCTGCGCCGACAGATGAACTGGGAGAAGGGCAAGATGATGATGATGAATCCCGCTTAGTTAATAATGATCATGAGCATGTTAAACAGGTTTAAAAACTAAAATTGACAGATTCCTATTTGAAATCAGTTAAAATAACAGAGTTGTTTGACATACCATTAATCACAAGGGCACATTATTTTAGCGCTACGATGGAACTTTCGGCTTTGCCGTAACCGAGAAAAAGCAAGAGTTTATATTTAAAATATATAAAACAGAACGTACGACGGAACTCGCCCGTCCAGCAATAGACAAACGGACGCGCGACACCATGAATATGTAAGAGATGCACATACGCCATGCGCCGGCGCACCAGACCACACTACAGATATAAAAAGCAGTGATACGCAAGTCCTTCACCTACTTTTCGAGATGATGAACTTTAGTGCGAGTGTTCCGTGTGCCAAAATTATTACACAAAGTATTTTTTGCGTGAACTGTTTTTTGGCAGCTGTTGAAATATGCCAAATAATATTACTGCTGTCCTGTATAGCGTGTCGTGTCGTTTCGAGGAACATATTAACGTCCGTAACAAATGATAGGTGGAAACGTCTATCGTTTTATTGACGGTAATATACTTAGAATAAGTTGACGACTTAGATAAAGTATTCAATGTATGGAGAATCACGTAAAAGATCGCCAATTGGATGAACATTATAATTTGGTATCACGACCATTTAAGAAACGCATTCCTTCTTGAGATGTCCATTACAGTAGCAAATATTTCGATTGCTACACACTAATGGGCAAAAAATGGGCAGAAATGGACACCCACAGTTATTTTTAGAAAAATTGTTTACGCCTAAATAAAAAATGCACCACCACTGGTTAAAAACTGACGTTTATGCACCAAAATGTACTGTAGTGTACACTGCACCCAAAATGTATGGGCGTCAATAATGATTTGCCTGAAATAATACAAGGAATTCGGAAGTAGTAGTAAGTAATAATAATAAATAATATAATAATAATAACATTTATTGTGTAGCCATGATACAGTTTACAGTTTTCGTTGTATAATACAATATTACATATGAAAGAATTACAAGGCTGTTATAGTTTGCGGCAAAATGAAGTTCCCCTGACTTTCAAGCTAGGATACCCTGTGTTATGAAAGTCAGTGATCTCGCGGAGTTCACACTCATTAACAACCATCTAGTATTTGACTGTGGTTACTTGTAATACAGATAATTAATTAAGTACTACATATTATGCATTAGTTTTTCTTATTTCAAAGTTATGTTACCGCTACATATCACATCATGCCCCTAACCATGCGGGCTGCTATCTAAAAATACCACTCGATAACCCGCTTTGTTTTCTAGTCGTTTCACTCAACATTTCGCCTTTCGCTCGGTTTACCTATCTTGAAATAATGCGATATGTGTGTTTATATCGAATCCAATGCACTTGAAGATCGCTGTTTTTGTGTGACATTGGCGCGCCAATGTACTACACATTTGCGATAAGAATTAAGAGGATAAGATTCTTATTAGGTATGTCATCATTGTATCTACAATAAAATATAAAAATTATTCAATTGCAGCAAAGCAGTTGCAGACGATGTTTTAAGTCTAAAAAGATGTCCGAA
The DNA here is from genome assembly GCA_951394215.1 of Glyphodes perspectalis. Classification (NCBI taxonomy): domain Eukaryota; kingdom Metazoa; phylum Arthropoda; class Insecta; order Lepidoptera; family Crambidae; genus Glyphodes; species Glyphodes perspectalis. Next base: position 1,578,617 of record OX596204.1, on the reverse strand, counting down.
GGAGCGTTAGCATTAAATAGAAATACTAACTAACTAAACTTTACGCCACTTCCCTAGCGAGGTAGGCAGAGAACCGAAGGCCCAGGCTCACCTACCACGACCAGATTGGTCGTGTATTAACAGATGGAGATGTTAGGAGCCATAAAAACTGTAGAAATACTATTCTCGTCTTATGTTTCAGTGTGGTTTCAAGTGGTTGAAAGAGCTTATGGCTCCTTGAATTCCGTCTACCCCTTGGGGGATAGCCATGATATAGATATAATGTATGTATTTATAATGACTGCCTCGTTGGTCTTGTGGTAGCGTGCGCCGCCTTCCGGGTTCCAATCCCGGGTCGGACCAGAAAAAAAAAATATTGAAACCACTCTGTAACAGTCTGGAGTCAGGAAGTAGGCGGTTTAATTACCCCCGTGTCTCGGAAAGCTGTCGAATTGCCGTCTCACCGGAGTATGAGAGTGAAGGAATAGAGAGTGCACCTGTGTTTGCGCACACACTTGTGCAATATAATATCTCCTGCGCAGATGACTCGTTAAGATTGGCCGCCGTGACCGATATCGGCTAGGAGGACATTATTATTATGTATATTAATCGTGCATTGAAAGAATAGCTGCCTCTGGCCATATTTAACTCAATAAGACTTCTTGTGGCTACCTAGCTTGTAGCTACATATTTATTTTATTGATTTTATCAAGCATGATAACTGATAAATTCATTCCATAGGTTTCATTTTATTGTTTTTGCAAATAGTGATAAAACGTAAGTAAAGACAAGCTATGACTCAACTGACATAGCGAGAATCATAGCATATTTAATAACTATATTCAATTATTAATTGCCATTCATGTGTAATAAAATAATACTTATTAAACATTTAGTGTGTTAAGACAACTGCATTACGATTTTCAATTTCAATTATGTTATATGCGTTATTGTTAGTTGTATATTATGTAAGAGCTTTAAGTGTTTTTAAATTATTATGGACGTCAGCATATTGGTTGTACTACAACTCCGGTCACCCATCAGAGTTGAAGCCGCGGCGCATGCAGTCTGATTCGCTTTTAAATTTCAGCAGTTGGGAACATCGCTACATAAATAATTACTGATGTTACACTTAATAATTGAACAGTTTCTTACATTCCTCATTTTTTTACCGCATCTGCATATTCATAGTCGGAGTGTGCTCTTCGACTGCGTTGTCCGATCCGATCGAATACCATCTACAGTTTTATGTTAATAGTGATTATTTAATTATGCTCTAAACACAGCATTGCGATTTAATTATTCGTCTGTTAACGGTGCATCCACTTAAAAATCGTGTTATATCTACACTAATATTATAAAGAGGAAATATTGTATTGTTGGTTTTCATTAAATAGGCTCCGAAACTTCTAGACCGATTTGAAAAATTTTTTCACCAATGGAAAGCTACATTACCAGTTTTATTTTATCCCTATATTTTGCACGGGAACAGGAGCTACGCGGGTGAAACCGCGGGGCGCTACTGTTGCTTATAATGTTAATAATGTTGCAATCGTTAAAGTCGTAATCCAAATTATATAATTAAAATCTTATACTTCAGTAGTCAATTCAAATTAAATTAAATTCAATTTAATTCCAAATGTCTTTATTTATGTAGGCCTCAATTTGACAAAAATCTGTAGAGCAATGTCAATCTACCACCGGTTCGGAATGCTGTTTCTACCGTGAAGAAACCGGCAAGAAATTCGGTAGTTACTCTTTTCAGCGTCAAAATATACATGAGTAATGTACACTTTTTTTTTTATTCTAATCCAAATCAGATACAATCAATTGTACAGTCAATACTTCAAAGCATGAATCAACTGATGTCAAGCTTCTTAAAAATAAACATTAATGGCGTCTTTTACGTGTATCAGAATAAGAATGATTCAGATACACAATGCACTACGCACAATGCTTATCTAATTATACTCTATCCTCTCACACTGCAATGCTTGGGACTTAAAATAATGTTGAAATCTATTTCTCCCAAGTATCATATATATATATAAAATAAATATATCCGCAACTTATTCTATCAGATAAAATCTAAATTAAAAAGGAATATAATCCCACAAGAAGTGAAGTTGTTGTGTGGTCAAGGTTAACAAACATCTATACATCCGGAAAAAAACACATATCATTTCAAATTCATGTTCCAATGTTCAATTCTCAGATATTATTGGTGATCACTATAAATTCTTCTTCCAACGTTCAGATTCACGAGTCATACTATATTAGAAGGACCAATTTATTCGAATCCTCATTAGCCAGGATTATTACAATGTAAAATATTCTCAGAAACAAGTTGTTGCGCAAGAGTGTGAATATCCAACAAGGAAGGAGAAATAGAGCGTTCAGTGCTTCCATTACATTATTAATGTAATAAGCACAAGTAAGCGCCTGCGCAACTCACTTCGCTACCAATCCTTTTAGCCCGATACCCGAAGATTACTAAACTGAATTTGTTATGGCGGTCGGTAATGAGATCGGATTGTATGACACTATATCAATTTGAGTATACATATTATGTAACTTTGTATGTGTAGTAGAGTAATATCCAATGGGGCACTTTGGGGATTACATATGCATATAGAATAATCATTTGAATAATAATATTATTACTTACTAGTCGCGCCCCGCGGTTTTACCTGCGTAGTACCCGTTCCCGTGGGAACACGAGGATAAAATATAGCCTATATTACTTGCTGATAAAGTAGCTTTCCATTGGTGAAAGATTCATATAAATCGGTCCAGTAGTTTCGGAGCCTATTCAACAACGACAATCAAATCTTTCTTTACAATATTAATATAAGTAGACTATGTTTGTCCGAGTATATATGATTCATACTTGAATTGAAAAGTGCAAGAATTATGATAAAGTTAATTTCAAGAAATAGCTATTACAATTTTATTCTACTGAAGGTGGAATCATTGACAGCCCCGTTGGTGCAACGGTTCAGACTTCTCGACAAACGCAATAAGCGAAATTCGTTCTTACATTCGAACAAATAGTTGTTGATGATATAGCAGATTTTATTGGGTATGGGTTTGTAGAACTTACCTTCGTCAATTCTTATTTTGATAACAAAACTGTATTTGCTACATTCTGTTACAATGTATCAATGTCGGATTAGTTGTTCAATATTTACCTAAAGTAAAGTAAAGTAAGCCAACGGCTAATTATAGTATTTGCTTGAGCCAAAAGGCCTTTACACGTAGGTATCTCAAAAAGCAAGATAACCTAATATAATTACTTCTGTGATATTACGCGTGTTTTCGTAAAATACTGTTCATTAACCCGAAACGGTGCGCCTAAAATTAACAAAGAAAACACGTACAAAATTATGTTGTTTCCGAGAATGCCCGATTAAAACAATTGTTTTAGGAAGGAACTTGGAGCCGCGGGGAGTAATTACATCGCGGCATTAGGTGTGAAGCCGGCGTTTACGTATGAAATCGAATATAATTGCGCTTCCTTGCACGCCGGGGTCAACTGTACTTTCTCATCTGCATGAAACGCACGAAAGTATTACATTTGCATTTTGAATTCCCACGTTTTGATGAGCTTTAGAAATTAACAAACACTGTTGCTGAACAAACATCGGAATACGCTTTAGATAATGTATGAACAGTCTAAATTAGCTTTACCCAGTCGGTGGTCTGCGCGTTTAAGAGCTAAACAAATATCATTTCGTGTCATCAGGATTCCAAAACTACTGAACATATTTCAAACGATTCGTAATGAAAGTTGCTATTCAAGATATCGAGGTGGATCGCTACTATTCTTATTAGAAAACGATTTAATAAATCAAGGCTTTAAAGTATTAACTAATATGTCCCAAAATATAAATCTTATTATAATAGGTTAAAACTGCATTGTCAACTTCTAACATTATTACAACGAAATACTTACGCAGTACAGTTGCATTACGGTAATTAAACTAGATCTCAATTCGATAAAATCACATCTAGATAGAATCAAGATTTCATGCAAATTCTATTGCTTTGATTTCAGCTTATAAATTCCTTTCGCGTGGAGTAACAGACTAATAATAAGCATACAAGTATCACAAACCATGAATCAGAAATCTGTTAGCGCATATTACTTTGGATAAACTAACTAACTAAACGTCACGCCACTCTCCTAGCTTGACTTGCTCGATGGCGCATTCGGTAGTGACCCTGCCCCATGCACCAAGGGGCGTTCGATTCCCACCGAGGACAAACATTCGTATGATGAATACTTGTGTTTGTTCTGTGTCTGGGTGTTAATATCCAATATTTAAGGATATATTTGTAATACCACTGTTGTTTTTGATATACGTAACACAAGTGCTTAAGCTACTTACCTCGGAGTCAAATCAATGTATGTGATGTAGTCGGATATTTATTTATTTATTTATTAGCTGGGTAGGCAGAGAGAACCGAAGGCAATGACACGATCCTTACACACCTTACTTTAGATTACAATGGAAATTAACAACGGAACGAGATTCACGTGTCGAATAAACTATACTTTGCATATTGTGCTCACTCTAGCACATGTCTGAGCGAAGGTTGAGTCGCAGCCACGGCTGAGGCAACAATGTAATTGGCGTGCTCAAGTTGACAACTGACGACAATCATGCAATAAAAACTTGAGACGCGAACATCCAGACCTCAACGGCGAGATGGCACAACCGTGCGTGTTGGACGGCATGTGTTTAGAGAAATGGATTATTGATGAAAGTAAAAGTAACAGGTTCTCTCTGCCTACCCCGCTAGGAAAGTAATAAATAATAATAAATTCTCCAGACTGACACACCAATTCCCTAGTTCCAAACTAAGCTTATGCTTATGCTATGGATACTAGATGAACAGATAAACATTTATAAACATCCATGACTCGAGTACAAATATCCATGTACATCACACGAAACATTTGCCCCTAGCGGGATTCGAACCCGCAACCCTTAGTTTCGTGGCCTTTAACCACTCGACCAAACGGCCAGTGGCGTAAAGTTTCGTAGTAGTAGTTGTTGTAGTGAAAGTACACCCATTGGAATATATATTATCTCGTACAATCATGCCCGTTATCCCTGAAAGTGTAAAAAGAGTTTCAACAATTTTTTTAATTACTATTAGCCAGAAATTGAACTGATTTGTATCTGTTGTTTGTGGAAAAACGTCGCATTTATGCTTTCCTCTTCCAATCCGTAAAAACCTTAAAGGATGGCAAATCAGATTCCCTATATTCTGACAAGACTATCGGAAGGAGGAACTCGTAATCGGTATCCTAGTTCATAAAAGTTATTTTGATGATTGCCCTTATCTTCATGAAAAATATATGAAGCCAGAAACTTAGCAATATGTTCTAAGTTTCTTAATCTCTCAATTATCCACATAATAATTCGGCAAATTACCCAGTGAGCAAACATTGCTTACTCAACATTTATTTACTAAGTTGCTCTCAAATAGCACAGAAGCAACGTTACCTTATGCATAGATATAATTGCACAGACAACAAACATTGCAAGGTGATTTATCGTCTGTTGTAATTCTAACACGGAGTCATTCCGCAACACATTTACAACTCGCTCGGAAGTTAATATCCGTGATAATACGATAAGTATAGCGAAACATTTGTGCAGATGTAATAATTTAACGAGGCTATATTTGATTATAATTGATACTCGACAAAGACAGTGACTTACAGGTTGAAATTTCCATGGAGAAGCAGTTTACGCGTTATTTATTAATTTAGCATTATGCATCATCCCATGCACGCCTTTCAAATTCCGGATGCAAATTGGGAGGTACTTGCATTTAAAAAGCTGAGGTGGAGGAAGTTACTGAAAGGGCACGACGAGACCTGGTTGAGCGGACTCCATTCGAAACGTGTCAAACGCCATTCTGCTCACTTAAATCAGAGCAGTGTTCAGTTCGCGTGCACTTCTTGCGGACGAAAAATCCAATCTCGCATTGGACTATACAGCCGCAAGCGCAGCTGCAATGTCTTACAACGCGATGCTACTTAAATCATCTACTTAGATGAAAAGGCCTTTATATATTACGCATCAATACCTAAAATATACTCATTTAACTGGGTAAAGATGCTCGTTGTATCCGAGCACTGGTTCGGAAAGATTGGAGCGGCTCGAAACGGTTAAATACCGCCCTCTCATGTCGATCGACGTAAAGTAATAGTATTGATTGAATGTTTTTCTGAGTAGGTGACAGTTCGGATCCCTAATTGCCCTGCAAAGTCCTGGTGATATGCCTGAAGTTGCAAATTTTCATATGTCACGATGATTGCTTACCGGCATTGCGGCGGGCCGATGATTTTTGTCACCTCTCCGTACTATTACCAGAACTTACTTTCGAGGCTGTAACATAAAAGGCGGAGGGAATTGTCGAATGTATCCGTGTTCTATTTGGACGTGCTAGCATGGCATTTGGAAATAACTTCCATACACATGGAAAATGAAATAGTAAACAATATAATATAAAAAGAACACGTTGAATCAAGTATGATTTAATTTCTGGCGCAAATGAGTATATTTTCCCGGAGCATACAAATTAACGGATGGCAAACAGTCGCGAAAGAACAAACACAGAGCTGGAAACGTGACCGACCAGTCAGGTTTCATAATAAAGCCTAGATATTTCCAGATCTCGGGATACAAGTGTTCAGCACAAACCGCAAATAGTGGTAAACACAGACGATTGCGCGAATACGATATCGTTATTCAATATCGATTGGCGCGGGCTTAGGAAATAACGTTGCACCTTGCAGAAACCGCATAATTGTTGCAATAGTAGGGGCTCGCTAGGAAGCAAGGGCTATAGAATAATAACTGATCTGTAAATAAAACATACAATATGTAATGCACATATATTATCTAATGATTTAATGCAAATCCTGGGTCGGGTCAAAAAAACAAAAGATTAATGGAACGTACGCATTCAAATAACTATGAATGTGATTATTAGACATCTTATTAGCATGGTTCCTCTGCAGTTCTGTCCTCAGACAGAGTCCTCAGGCTACGGCTGAAGCTAGCTAAACAACTGATATCAGTTGCTTCAATGAACCGGACTAGCTGAATTCAAAAACATGGGTGGTCTACATTGACCCTGGCCGAGTACGAGACAAAACTTAACTTAACCGTAGTCTATCTGGACTTTGACAAGGGGACAAAACGCAAAATGATGACGTAGTAGCAGTCAGTACCTAAGCACACGAGAAATACGTAGAAAACTCAAGTTGAAAGTACATTACTGGTCCAGCTGTAGGAACAACCTCGCGCCTTCAGCCACTTTCCAAACAGGCGCTTTAAAAGGCTATTTGTGTACCAACCAGCAGCGGCGGTGATGTCTCACTCGCCGACCATTGTCGACTCCACAATGCGGCCATCAATCAAATGGACTCCTCGTCTCTTTACCGTTCCGTTAGGGATGTGAGACTTGAACGTGAAAATATCGATGTTCTTTCACTTTTTACGCATTCAAAAAGTAACTGCAACATGGTGTGATATCTATTTCTGGTAATGTCATGTAATATATTGAGAATTTAATCAATTAAACACGGGTGTTCATGGATTATATAGTGATTACTTTTCTTGTAGTGGTAGGAGTTCATAAGACAATGTTTGACATTTAATGCACATCTTAAGTCTAGTATTCCAAGGAATATAAATCCTTACTTAGTTACTTCAATTTAATACAGCAATTTCGGTAAATATATCTACCATATTCGATAGTACAATGGCTAACTCGAATTAGACATTTTGCAATAAAACGAAATCGGATTAGCGAATCCTTACGAAACAATACATTCGATTGGCGTTTATGTATTACTCGGTATTTCAAACGGGCTACAAATCGGACTGTTCATATCCTTACCGCTCTATTAGGCATCTTGAAATCACCGAACCGAATATCCTTATGCTGTAAATTTCGGACTGACACGGAGACTCATTTATCGATAATTATAGTTGAAAATTGTATTTATCCGGGAATTGTTAATTGCTGCACTGTCAATTTCTTTTAAAGACGGTTACTTAAAGCAGTCTAACGTCTTTTTTTACTGTTCGCTGTACAATTTTGTAACGCGTATATAACAAGCACATAGTAATTAATTGACGCATATTTATACAGCAATTGTAGAAATAGAAGCCATGCTCTTGTAATAATATAGTGCGAGGCAGCCATTATTTTGTAAAATATCGATATCGATAAACTTGCGCCCGCAACTATGCCATAGTTTCAACAGTTTACTAAACGACATTCATTTGCAAACAAGTGCTTTATAAATGTAATTAGTACGATTTCTATCGCGACAAAGTAAACGCTATAGGGATGTTACTGAAATTACGAAAAACAAAGATACACAACACTTTTAGATCAAAGATCTCGGACATATTGTTAATCTTCACAACACTCGGTATGCCGTAAATTAGATTAGAAATACAAACAGCTTGGTAGTACTCTTTCTCACGCCATTAGTACTGAGTGTATAGCAATTACCTTATAATTTGGCCTCAAATGAAACAGTTAACCGCTTCTTGTACTTGCATTAGTGTTGACATAAAATTATGCAATGATAGCAACTAAACAGAAAAACACGCAACTTGCAAGGGTTTTTGGTTGATTGCTTCCCCTATTTAGGGGTCATCAGGAAGTATTCTTAAATGCTGCATACAATACATCTTTAATCGAAAACTGTTTCCAAGAGTAAGCAGAAAACCAAATTAACGCGATAGAAGTGGCCGAAAAAAGCTAGTATAGTAGTTTAAATGTGAATGTAAGAAAGGTTTATACTATTTTTTTTTAATATCTGAAGACATCACATACATTGATCTGACTCCGAGCTAAATAGCTAATGCACTTGTGTTACGGATATCAGAATCAACAGTGGTATTACAAATATATACTTGAATATTAGATATTAACACCCAGACACAGAACAAACACAAGTATTCATCATACGAATGTTTGTCCTGGGTGGGGATCGAACGCACAACTCTGGCGCATGGGGTAGGGTCACTACCGAATGCGCCATCGAGCCAGTCGACTTAAAGGAGGTCATGTAACTCCAATTTCAATATTAGGTGATTCTTCTACGAAAAAAGGCTAAAAAAATACTTCTGAGATAATATATAAAATTATTCCTCAACGTAAACAAACATGTGGCTTTCTCACACATCAACGATGAGCAGTACACACAGGTCAATCGGCGTCGGTACTTTTAATATATTTTTGAAAAATCTTAAAAATAAACATGATCCGAAAAACATATACGAACTAACTATCTATCAGTGGCAGACGAAATCAAAATTAAATACAAATAAAAGAGGAAAACACAGTTCAGTAAAAGATTAAACTGTCGACACTTATTAATTGAACCTAACGTTCTCGGAATCCGAAACAATCCCGGCTGTTCTCGTGAAGCCGTCTCAATCGATGCCGGGGTATAATAAACCGCGTGTTTAAAAAAGACAGTAGTTTTGGCGAGCTGCCGACTCGAGCAGATTCCGTGCGGGTGCGCGCGCGCCGCTATCGTCTGTCATACGCGATTAGGGTTACTAAAGTGGTTCAACTATCGAGAGAGACACAGAGAAAGATCGCTTCCTACTATCGATACTATTGTATCTACTAATTTTATTGCCCTGCATGACACTAGCGATAGTATTGATAATAATCTTATTAATTTTATATAATAAACTATTATAAAGATGTAGCGCGTGAGCAAAACCGCGGTCAGAAGCTAGTATTCATATAACGTAGGCTGTCGATAGACTCTGTATCTCAAACGAAATACTTAATTTGTAAAAATGACTTTTATATGGGGATCTGAAAAATCTACTCATTTTATTGAAATTTTGCTTCAAGATGCCTTGTCTAGATTACCTAAGTATGCATTGTCTAGATTTTACAATCTGTAAATTTATCAGGGATTAAAAGTTACCTATGACCCTTCTCAAGGTTTAAACTGTAGACGTGCAAAATTTTGTAACATTGGTGAGGATTTTAAAATTCCGAAATACTGAGAAAAACCAAAAAATCTGTCTGGAATCTCAGGAAAAATCCTGAAGTATGCCAACCCTGTTCCCGATCAACGCGAATGAAACTAAACTGAAGGTTTTATTGATACCGACTGATGGATGGACGCCGCTAAATCGAACGATGATCTAGACTAGATGCTGGGAAAATATGAGATTCAGCTTTCAATGTTATTTTTTGAGGCAACAGAATGCGGTTTCCTTATGTTCTGTTGATTTTTTAGTGCGAGAGAAATCTGGATTATTTTCTACACTAGCGAACGCTAGAGTATTCGTCAAGTTAAAAACGTTTTCTTCATTATCACAGTCTATTTGTTATTTCAGTTCTCTCTGCCTACCCCGCTAGGGAAGTGGCGTAAAGTTTAGTTAGTTAGTTCTTTGTAATTTCGGAGCACGAAAAATAATAACTGTCAAGTTATGGGATTTTGAGAAAATTGACCGGGTCGTTTTAACGTGAAAGAGTAACATCATTCATTCATTATCATCATGATCATCATTATATTATTAGGATGTTAAAGACAGATGGAAACATCAAGGTCAGGACTTGTGATAGTATAGTTAGTTAGACTCGATGGCGCATTCGGTAGTGATCCTGCCCTATGCGCCAAGAGTTGTGGGTTCGTTCCCCACCCAGGACAAACATTCGTGTGATGAATACTTGTGTTTGTTCTGTGTCTGGGTGTTAATATCCAATATTTAAGTATATATTCGTAATACAACTGTTGATTCTGATATCCGTAACACAAGTGCTTAAGCTACTTACCTCGGAGTCAGATCGATGTATGTGATGTCGTCAGATAAATGGACTATTGTTAACAGGCTGGCGGGCGATTTCGTATAGTGTTGCAAATTTCACAGTTTAGGATCTCTGGCTTCTTTGCTAACTCCAATAGTATAAAAAGAGAGAATCATGGTATTTTATATATTTTTTTATTACAGATTTATCTTAACGATCCTATGACGCTGCATGTTTGTCAACAAAAATAAGCAAGTTCATTATGTTATCACAAGTGCTCTTTCAAACGTAGATAAATATAAATGGATTAGTCATTAGACGGCTCCTCTCGATTGTCGTATCTAATAGAATGTCTAGTACGCTAATAGTACTGGAATTTTCTGTCCAAAAAATACCCTGTCTTGTGACTGTAACCTAGAATGTTAAAGTAATAGCACAATAGCACTAAGTTAAAAAAATTAAGACTTGACTTAGAACACATCGCGATCTGAAAAATTATGAATTGTTCCACTTTGCCCCACCAAACCGCCACTGGTGGGGCAAAGAGGAACGCCTTAAAATTTGCAGTGGAATCTGCCCCATTAAATCGATTTAGTGGGGCAGTTTCCTCTACTTTCCTTCTTTTGGCACTCAGTAAAAATGTCGCATGTTTTATTCAGGTCATAATAACTAATTAATACTTAATTCATGGACATGGAATAAGTAGGTTTAAAGTGAAACATACGTAAATACAAACATACATTTGACTGGCCCGTTGGTCGAGTGGTCAGAGACATTGGCCACGAAACCAACGGTCGCGGGTTCGAATCCCGCTAAGGGCAAATGTTTCGTGTGATAAGCCTGAATATTTGTACTCGAGTCATGGATATTTATAAACGTATTTAAGTATGTTTATCCGTTCACCACGTTCATAGTATCCATAGCACATAGTTCATACCACGTTCATAGTATCCATAGCACAATTTTATAAGCTTAGTTTGGAACTAGGGAATGGTGTGTCAGTCTGAAAAAACGTTTTTGGTGATATTATTGGCGACGAAACGATTTAAACGACATTGGTGATATTATTATTTATATAATGTCACCAATGTCGTAATAACGTCGGTTACTTAAAGTGTACAATACACATGTTGCTCAAATTATAACCCTTCCTTTTCACTTTGCTGGACGCGTAAAAAATTTAACTTTGATGTCAGAAAAGAGCACTATTAAACTATTAATCTTTCCTCGACTCTTCGTCGAAACTTCTCACGACCGCATTCTGTGTTTACTAAACAGTATTTACAACGTCAGGAACTGATTCGGTTGTAAAATTTACCTCTACACATTGTTGCTAAACGCTCCAGGTGTTAATAAAGCCAGGGCTTCGAACCGGTACCGAAAGCACAAGTTTTGTACGGCTGTATACCGGTTTTTGCCATTTTGATTTCCGTGCACCGGTTCCAGGTAGATAGTTTTAAAGCATAATATCGATAGGTTTTTTCTGTCTCAAAACATCGATAGTTTTGAGACAGAAAACCTATATTAAAGTTAGTTACCATACAAAGAGGACGCGTGTAAGAAAGACGTTGAATACAATACAGGTAAAGTTCTAAATCATTTTTAATTCTTTTAATCCTTTTTAAAATACTTATCCTTTCATTTTAACACTTGTTGATTAATTTTCGATACCGTTTTATTAACACCCATTTTTATTACAAGGTAAAAGCACAGGTAATCCAATATAAATCCAATCACAATAAACCATACGACAAAATAGGCAAGACGTCTGGTACCGGTAGCACCAGAACCAATAATACCGATTCCTAAAATTATCGGTTTATAGGCCTGATTTCAGCACTAGTTACAGCAGTGGTCGTAGTGGCGTAAACTAGTTCACAGGACGTAGTAAGTGATTTGTGGGTTATTAACACCTCATGGCAGCAAGGTCGATGCTATGAAGCATTGGTACGAGTTGTGAAGACGAACAAGCACTAAGGTACATCCGAATGTCATTATGACAGTTTTTGTGTGCATTTAGGTGAATCTTTGACTAGCTCGATGGCTTATTCGGTAGTGACCATGCCCCATGCGCCAAGAGTTGTGGGTTCAATCTCCAACCAGGACAAACATTCGTATGATGAATACTTGTGTTTGTACTGTGTCTGGGTGTTAATATTTATGTATATTCATAAGTTATTTGTAATACAACTGTTGATCTGATATCCGTAACACAAGTGCTTAAGCTCGGAGTCAGATCAATGAATCTGATGTTGTGGGATATTTATTTATTTCTTCTTGTTATACAAAATAAAAGTTATAAATATAACTGGTATCAGCACAAAAAACACACTGAGCACAACAAACGCGGTTACCTACTCAGTTATGTATTGTAGTGTACAATTTATATTTACAATGTGCTTGTCATATTGACGTAGATATTCATAAGTCTGTTGCACGGGTCAAGATGACGTGCAGTTTGTGCAAGCAAGAGTTACACTCGATTCGACAGACATTATGAGAGCTTGTATATTTACATTACTGCACCAATTCCAGCGAATACTCGAATATAGTGGCTACTGCAATTAATACTCTAGGACAGGGATGGCGAACCTTTAGTACGAGGCCATAGGTGGCACTAATTTCTTTGAGAAACATATATACCAAAAATTATTGACAATATCATCCACTTAAAACCCAATATACCATTAGTCGCCTTTTACGACATGCTAGGCGAGAACCACAGTTGGCACATTTTTTTTTGTCCCAGATCAACATGGGCCAAGTCCCAGACCAGCATGGGACAATATAATAACATGGTATATCGGGTTTTGGGTGTGTGATTGTGTAGGCGACAGGTTAGCCGCTTGTCACTGCTTTTTCACAATTTTCCATCTAACCCAGCCCGGCTTTATTTTTGGCTGAATGTGGTTGAAGGGGCATGCTGCCCCTTTGACTCTGCCTACCCCTTCGGGGATTATGGGCGTGATGTTATGTTATGTTATGTTGTGTTATTGTTAGGTTATCATCCACTTCAACCGCCCCCGGACACTTAAAGAACCAATTATATTGACACTTTAGAAACTGGCACGTAACCTTCAAAAGGTTTACCACCCCTGCTCTACGAGATTGCATTAAACGGCCATAGTGGGAATGTGAATTTCGAAGCAAAAGGTCTTAAACGCATCTACGTATACCGCACAGATAATGCTAAGTGTGTCGCCATTATCATAACAAGCGGTGTTTGCTAAACAAAGAGGTCGCGTTGTTTTGTGCCGAAGCAGGTAACAGTGAGGCATCTGCATGCAAACTGTCTAATTGATCAACATTTCTTTGGTTTAGAGAAGTAAAACAAGTGAACAGCGCTCGTTGACCTGATGGTAGAAGTGATACCGCTTACTTTTGAATATTCGGCAGATCAAAATCTCATGTCTAGATTTTGTTATCTGCACAACAATATATAGAAATAAAAATAAATGAATGTTTCGGAGTAGTATGTAAATATCATCCAGGGATGCGTGTGCTAATATTATAAATGCCAAAATAATTATCTGCTACAAAAAAAAAATGGATAGATCCTACAGGACACCCGAATTAGTAGGTTAATAAGCAAGTAAAAATACTATAATGCAGTATTTACTGTATGCAAATGCCGATGCATATTTATGCAGTAGCGAAATAATGTATAAAAAATATATAGCATAGTATTATTTTTCTACTGCATTTCCTTTGACTGGGCGGCCGTTGCATCGGAGATCGCATTTGTAGGGATGCGCTCGGTCACCTGACGCCACTCACCAAGGGTAGCTGTCTACACACCCCTCGAGCACAATGACACTTCACAATGTACCAGCTGTTAGTACTTATGTATAATTATCGCGCGAGTTGAATGCATTCGGGGCCTTAGACGAGACATACATGAGCTCTGCATTCAACTCGCGCGCTATCTGTATGTACATTACCATCGTGAACAGAAGAACAGGTTATATTTCCTCGGATACAGTTCGGTCAGAAAACTGATAGCAATCTGTTTTTCTGCCAATTACCCACCAAGTACTCAAAACTAACAAAATAAAAAACCCTTAAAGCGCAAAACGTGACGTAGAGCTGAACATTTGGTGTTATTTTGACACCTTAGTGTAGTGTGAAACTATATTTAAAGGAAATCACAGTTTTTAATGAGATAATGGTTTATGAAAAAAGCATTACGCTTCGTTCTGTTGTATAATTTTACTTTATTGTATATAAATAATAATGACACAGGTAATTTGTAGCTTAAAAGGAGACACTGAGGTGTTGTAGAAATAAAATATTTGGCAACTGTTGTTATGTTAGCGGATGTGTTAACCAAAGCACTTTGTAAAGAGAAGCATAACAAGTTTACAAGTCAGATGCTAACTGTAAAATAAAATAAATAATTAGGTTCGTAATAAGATTTTGTAATTTAAGACTATTTACCCCTTGTTGATGCCAATAAACATTTTTTTTAATTAATTAAGAGAGGCGGAAATCCTTAAACTAATATAAATCTAAAAAAAAATAACAAATTGTACGATGAAACTTTTTGGAATCTAAGTGGTCATGGGTCACGAAATTTAGGTCACCCTGACCATCGCGCTAGGAATTAGGTCGACAAACGTTAGCCATTCGGATTAACGCAACTAACTACACCTGATGTGATCATCGGTGTCGCTTATGGTATTATTGGTAAGGCGAATGTAAATAGAGTTCAATCTCAAACGTCAAGCAACATTGACTGAGTATTGGACTCGGGTGGGTGAACGTAAAGACTTTGAAGGTGTTTTGAAGGAGAACTTGTACCTTTGAAGGATAAGTGCTCAATGATCCACTATATACTACCTTGTTTGTCATAGACCTGTTATTTTTCATAAAAAAAGAAATATCGAAAGAGTTACCTCTGAAAATAAAAAATTGCCTACTATTTGAATGAGGGTTTTCAAAAATACAAAAACCGCCAGATAGCACGAAGGAGTCTCGTGGTCTTATCACTGTCACTATTGGCTCCTTGTTAACAGTCAGTTTGGTCTGACAACTAACCAATAAGGAGGGTGACAAGACCGCAAGTCACACTTACGCCATCTTTTGGATGTTTTAATTTAAAAAACCCTCATTATTAGAATACTGCGCTTAGATAGACTTACACATCTAGATTACACACAGATAGTAGGGTGTGAATTATTATCACGATACTTGCACGTCTATAGATCAATCAACAAAACAGACATTTATATCTTCAGCTGAACATATTTGAAATAAAAAAAACCGCTTCAACTTAAATGTGACATCGTCATATGACACAGTACCATAAAAGTACACACATGTGCATGCGCATTGCGTATTGCTAATGCAGTTCAAATTCCATTAGCGTCATCGATATATTTACGATCTTACAAATACGACAACTCACCAAATATGGGTCCACTCATGGCTTGTTTTTATAAACTGGTATTATTTGGCATCATTCTGGTAATATTAATCTACTTAATAGTTGAAACACGAGTACGAAGGACTGGAATTATTTTAGGTTATTAGTACGCTTTATCTTTTCTAAAGAATCTGATTATAATTGACGTATCAATGAGAGCATCTTGTTTCAAAATTATTGAAAAATCACTAGTATTCATATGATGATTAAAAACGTTATCCATGGTCCAGGTCCAAAACTGTACACGCTTATTGGGAGTTTAGGAGACTAAGCGTGTTAGGTAAACTACAGTAGGGAATTATATATTTAAAATACGTGTGTCACATGAAATAATAAATAAATAAATATAATACATATATACCTACATTGATCTAACTCCGAGGTAAGTAGCTTAAGCACTTGTGTTACAGATATCAGAAACAACAGTGGTATTACAAATATATACTTGAATATTGGATATAATACCCAGACACAGAACAAACACAAATATTTATCATACGAATATTTGTCCTGGGTGGGGGATCGAACTCACAACTCCTGGCGAATGGGGCAGGGTCACTACCTAATGCGCCATCGAGCTTGTCAAAAAATAATGATGTAATAATTTTATAAGCATTGACATGAATACATTTTAATAGCAAGTCTTTGTGTATAGAGGGAACATCGTAGGCTCTAAGTAAAGGAATCTTCTACATTATTCAATACTTGAAGTTTATGTTAGGACGATACCAAATACGTTTATATAACGGAGGCAAACATAATGATGTTACTACTTTTGTGCATCGGTAGATCCTTACTAAGGATATATATATTTCTAATAAGTGGTGTATATATATTTTTTTTGAGCGGTGGTAGTTCAATGTTAAGGACACGCGCCTCTTAACCGAGTAGTGCGGTTTCAAACCGGGGCACGTACCTCTAGATTTTTCAATGTACGTATTTATACCACTAGCTCGACGGTGAAGGAAAACATCGTGATGAAACCTGCAAATTCAAACAACTTTGGATTTGTAACCATGATCCAAAAATTGTCTGGTTCCCCTATCTTAGGGTAACGAAGGTCAGATCGGCAGTCTCTTCAATGTCTCGCTAAATCCTGGATCATGTTCTAAGCGGACCCCGTCTAAACACGGGACATAACGCTAGGAAGATAATGATGAAGCGGTGTTTATTTTTTCTTATTTTGGCTTCACCACCACGAATCTTGTCAATCGACGAACGTTACCGTGACAGAAACTAAATCAAACCTTTTTCAAAACCTAGATTTCAAAGTCACGTTGCAGTTAGTACGGAAAGTTTTTGCTTGATTAAGTATTGACTTACAAGGCATTGGCCTTGTGAAGGTATGAAAGTGGCATGCCGTGATAGGCAATATCCTTTATAAATACAGCATCAATAGTGAACTGGTCAGGAACGATAATGGTAACGGTAGCGTAATGACTATGGAGCCTCGATACTATTGATACTATTGCAAATCATCAATACAATGGCATGCCCAAACTGACTCTATAGGCGTAGATAAATTAATTGTTCCTAATTATGAATAATTTTCATGCCTCGATCAAAAATGGTAAAATGTATGGTACTGTTTAATACCTATTTTAAGAACTTTTTGTAACCACATATTCGAAAAATTATTTTCATCAATAGTACATCATTTTTGCACTATCAATGGTATCGATGATCCAAAAATTGTCTGGTTCCCCTATGTAAGGGTTACGACGGTCAGATCGGCAGTCGCTTTAATGTAATTACCTGACTCGCTAAATCCTGGTCTAAGCGGACCCCGTCTAAGTACGGGACATAACGCTAGGAAGATGATGATGAATGGTATCGATAGTATCGATAATATTCGATACTAATGATAATAGTCTATCGATAAGTGTAACATAGATCAGGTGCAATGTAACCAAAATTCCAGTGGACATGAAGACGTTGTGGGCGGAAAAAAGAACGCATGCTAAATCTGACCTTGCTCTAAATTTTAACAATTCAGTGTCAAGACGAACCGGTCTTTCGCATTCCGATTATCATAAAATGTTGTCTAAATATTATAATCAGACGTTCGAGGTAGTTTTAGTATGTGAGACAGAAATTCTCATATCGTCAGGGACAGCGCAACGCGTACACTTAATCACAAGGCCTAAGTTTCAATCTTATTGAGTCATAGTTAGACATGTAGCAAAATATTTTTACGCGGTATTGCGCTATACCGACGATATTAACACAAACAAAATAGGATAGTTAACACGTTAGAACTCCTCGGCTGGTCCAGAGGTTACCGCTAAGGGTAAATGTTCGCGTAATTAAAAGTCTAGGGCTAGTCTAGGGCTTTAGAAGTCTAAGTCTTTCAAAAAAGTTGTTTTCCAAATAAATCTGATCGGGGATTAAATCTTAAATCATCGCTACTACTGCAAATCTAAACCAGTGCGCTTTGCAATCCACTCAATAAAGACCAAATCAGAAAACAAACTACTTTTCCCAAAATCTTTTATAATGCTGGAATTGTTGATGTTACAACGACCAACAATAACATTTTGATCTCATAGCAGACTATATATAAAAAGATTCGTAGCGAGTAGTCGCGTTAATAAACTTGAACTGAATATTTTAAACAGAGATGAAAGTTGAAAGCGCATATTATATCTCAATAATAGGCGCATGCGAGTTTTAAACGTTGGATCAAAGAATTGAGGCACATCAGAGCAGGCAATGTTCATTTTGTTAGAGAACCGTATTATGAATTAAATCCCATTGTACCTGAGAATAAGACATCCTTTATTATGACTGTAATTTGTTTGGACTCTGATCATAGATTTATCATACATAACATCACGCCCATAATCCCCAAAGGGGTAGGCAGAGTCAAAGGGGCAGCATGCCCCTTCAACCACATTCAGACAAAAATAAACCCGGGCTGGGTTAGATGGAAAATTGTGAAAAAGCAGTAACAAGCGGCTAACCTGTCGCCTGCACAATCACACACCCAAAACCCGATATACCATTAGTCGCCTTTTACGACATGCTAGGCAAGAACCACAGTTGGCACATTCTTTTTTTTTTGTTCCAGATCAGCATGGGCCAAGTTCCAGACCAACATGGGACTAATAGATTTATCGAGTCTTATTATTCAACCTTCAAGCGAACCTTTAATCTCACAGTTGGTATCCTCTGACCAACTGTGAGATTAAAGGGATCATGGTAACAAACCCATGGTTGCTTGTAAATGAAAGTGTCCTCAGGACGTTTTTTCCCCAGAGCCGAGCTAATAGTGAAAAATGTCTCTATAGATATCGGTATCTTTAGTGTCAGGGTCAAAGCTAGAGCCCATGGGGCTCATCGATATGATCAGGGTCAATAAACTCTAAAGACCACAGTGATGTAGTGTTTAGAAATCTCATGTGCGTGGTATATCTATACTAATATTATAAAGCTGAAGAGTTTGTTTGTTTGCTTGAACGCGCTAATCTCAGGAACTACTGGTCCGATTCGAAAAATTATTTTAGTGTTAGATAGCCTATTTATCGAGGAAGGCTATAGGCTATATACATAACCGCGGGCACAGCTAGTCTTTAAATAACCTTATAAAAAGGCGTTGACGAGCCATTTCAGGTGTTAAGTCGGCATATATCTGGACTAGACTGGACTCTTCAACGGAAAGAGGTACTTTTATCACCGAAGACCTCCGTCGTCAATATCAAATATTTGATCTTACATACATACATAATATCTATCAAGACCAAACCACACACCGCCACGGCGTTATTTCGAGGAGCGCATTGTGAGTTCACAATACACCAAGTTTCTTGAATGGCCCATTGACTCTCGGCGGCATGACGGACGGCCGTCATTCGACATCGCTCAACTATTATTACGTCGCTAACCGACTTGTGTTGCACACGAGCGTTGCAAGCCATTCTGGCGACCTTCAATTGTTCTAACCCTAACTAGATAATAGACCATCGTATCCTATATTTTAATGGACACGTCTAGCATTTATCATCTTATCTCAAATAGACTGTTCCGTACTGTGGAAAACAGATTTTTTAACAGATACACCGCTAAGAAACATCACACAACAGTATTCTTGGTTGAAACTTTGTTATTCGGTTCTCAAATAACATCTAGAAAAGTCGAAACTATTACAACCATCCTATAAATAGAAAATAGATAAATTGGTCTCTTTAAACCTGCATCCGTAGTACATATGAGGAATAAAAAATAACAAAATCTGAGCAAACTTTTGGTCACCATTAGTTAGACGGATTAAGCATAAACATTTGCCAGTCAATGTAGCATTTAAAAAATATAAGTGAAGATTCAAGTGTGTTATTTACTCAGAAAATAAAAATGTAGCATAGCAACACTGGCAGGAATGTAGTTCACAACAATTAGGTTAGATTGCTAAACCAGCAAATCCGTGTAGTGATAGACATTTTTTTTTACTAACAGCTGTTTCATAAGATACACGAAAACATGCGAACGATCTTTACACACGCTTTTAATATGTTAGTAATATTTCGCACATGTTTTCAATGATACGATACAGTTTCTGTAACGTATTGAATTATGTACACGCGAGCGAAGCTGCGGAGCAAAGCTAGTATTATAGAACTTTACGTAGATTGACGCATTATAAGCATTTATGGTAAATTGAGGATCACCATTACGTTTACCAAAGGCTGAATGCTACAGAGTACAGAGCATCATCTCATGAAATCTGCCTAATTAACATGTAGTACTACGTATACACAGTATTTCAGTAGCGAATCAAGTATCACGTAGGTATACACTTTCTAGGCGCGTCACAGATGGTCAACATTTCTCTACATTCCACTAGCATCTTCGGCTCATCAATCTGGTTCGACGGGGCGGCCGCTGCTGAGCAAACGTTTTTTAATTAGAAATATCAGCGCAAGCGGAACACGTTACTCCAATTAATATTAGAAAGCAAAGCCCTGCACAGTCACAATGTGACGGGCCGCATGGTGACCGAACTGTGACCGAAACCTTTGAATGTACTGATCTCGTGTGATAAACGCAAATATACGTCGGTACTAGCTTCTATATGCGTGATGTTATGTATGTATGTATGTATGTATGTATGTATGTATGTATGTATGTATGTATGTACTAATGTACTAGCTTCTGCCCCGCTCCGTGGACGAGGAATTTGACCTGCCTAATAATTGTGGATTACACGATAAAGATATAAGAGGAATATGAAAGTGCCAGCAGTGATAGATAAGATGAGAGGAAACCGTTTATCTTGGTACGGGCATGTGATAAGAAGAGAGGAAGGACATGTGACAAAGAGAGTGATGAGTATAAATGTTAGTGGATGGAGAGGAAGAGGAACGCCAAATAAGAGATGGATGGATTGTGTGAAGGATGATATGAGTGAAATGGGAATGGATAGCTTGATGACGGCTGACCGGAACGTATGGAAAAGGAAGACATGCTGCGCCGACCCCAGATGAACTAAGAGAAGGGCAAGAAGATAATAATGACACAATAAAGTTTCTGTAACAGACTACAGAGATTATTGTAAGTCTCGCAGGATCTCCCAATATCTCCGAGTAAAACTGTAGCCTATGTCTTAGGGTATGAACCATAAAAACTTCATCACAATCGGTTAACTATTCAGAAAACGTATCAGAGTCACTTTCTCATTTCGTAAAAGGATTTATAGTATTTGACTCGAGCATTTTAAAAAAGACGAACGCGGTTAGACTTTGCTCTTTCATGACGTCAAATCTGTTGTTATGCTTGAAAGTAAAATACTAACAGAAGCAAATATTCAATGGCATGTTTGACGTTTGTACGCTAGCATTTATTTTGAATATATGTAAATAAAACGCGTCTTAAAAATCATGAAAATATATTACTTTCAAATCTTTACTAAAATTATCTTTGATGTTTAATTTACCATACGGTTTCATTATAGAAGGGGTTTAGTAGAGAATGGAGGTAATAAACAATTCAG
Source organism: Glyphodes perspectalis (assembly GCA_951394215.1). Lineage (NCBI taxonomy): Eukaryota > Metazoa > Arthropoda > Insecta > Lepidoptera > Crambidae > Glyphodes > Glyphodes perspectalis. Next base: position 1,556,406 of record OX596204.1, on the reverse strand, counting down.
ACATGAAACTGATACTATAACAATATACAGATACAAATTATGTATTCATGTGCACGTAACAGCGTAAATAGAATTACAAATAAGACAAACAATACCTGAACTCGAGACTAACGAAGGTTAACACTGAAGTATCTTGAAAGAACGAACAAACATTACACTCATAATAAAAATATGAAGTAACAAACCGGGTGAGAACGACGTGAAAGATATTAAAAATAAAAGTAAAAGACCACGTTTAATGCAATTAATCATGTGCAAGTAAGAGTTTAAAACAATGGACTAAGACGCATGGGAATTTTTTCGCGAAAGCATCAATCTGACACAATGGCCGGCCGTAAACTTGACACGGCGAATAATAATATGCAGCGTTTATTCCAGCCGGTGCCGGTGGCGTATGGCGTTGATTGTGGACGTGTATCGAAGATGCAAAAATAGATGTAGGTGTAAAAATTACGCACACAAAAACAAATCAAGTGTGACTAGCGAAAATAGAAAGCATTGGACGGAAGACACGAGATGTGTGTCGCGGCGCCGGCGCAGGTGCGCCGCGCGGGGGGACGCACGAAAGAGATGAAACACAGACGGAACTGACTCGCCGCGAAAAGAAAAGGGACAGGGCAGCGGCCCGCCCGACAACATTCACACATACACGCATCTGGCTTTCCAACCAGCTTGAGAAATGTATTGATGGACTGAGTAATTAGGTACTTGATATTGATGTCGGAAATGAAGATCCAATAACAATTACAAAGACCTTTTCTGACGATCATGTAATAGATGCCATTAAGGATTTAACGTGCGTGATTGCATATACAGTTAATAGTAAAACTGAAGCAGCCGTAACGGTAATAAACTTGAGTAAGTAAGATACTGTGTAAAGATATTTCCAAATTACACAAAACTGATTACAAAATGAGTTAATGGATTGCAAAACAAAAGATGTTTGATCAGGTGATAATGAACGCTATCGAATTAAAGGTGGGAAAGGCTGTTCGTAATAAGAGACAATTGATAGCAATGGCTCGTAATTTCGCCATAACTCTGTAGGCCGTCTGCGGGAGGTCACGTTTTTGCCTCCGTGACATTTCGGTGCATAGCTAAGGCAAAGGCAACGCGGGATGCCTCGAGCCTCTTTGGACGTTCACTTGCCGCATTCCGACAACAAACTGTTGCGAAAACACCGCAGCCAGCAAATTACAAGGAACTAATGGAAAACTGTTTATATTATAATTGTAATTGAAATTATCTGTGACTAACCACGGTGAGATAATTCTATTTATTAATGACATTGAATTGACTCTTAGATCATCCGCCACGAAAGGCAAATGGTATTTTTTAGAGCATCCAGAAATAAAAGAGATAGATCTTGACCTCATTTCGATTTCGAGTGGAACGCATGTGTGGGGAACTGTCGCTTTGTTAGAATAGATTTGATATGTTTTAAAAATGAGAAGGGCGATGTGAATCACGTTGGTTGAGATAAGATGGTTTTAAATAGAGTAACGTTGATAGCCCAAATATTCAAGCTGCGTGTCGACCTTGTTTTCATTTTCGTTCGGCTCGCCGCGGTGGATTGTTCAGTTCATCGGACGAGACAAATGACATAATAAACTATCGACGTAAATAGTTCAATGTTAAGGTGCAGCAGATTATCACTTTGAAAGAAAAGATTTCCCTATGAATATACGTGCGAAGATAACGTTGACTTTTTAAGTCTCAATAATTTCTAAACGTAAAAATTAAGTGTGTCGAGATCATGGGTTAATCTTTTCGATAAGTAATTACTGTTAGTGATATATGTATTTATATATTCATTAATGACATTAGTCATTCATAAAAATACACATAAACACGTTAGTAAAAGGTCTAAAAACAAAGACTAGAAATGTGAAACTATTTCTGAATAATGCATTCCTCTCCGCTACAGTTTGTTATTAAAATTGTGTTTATAATTCCAGCGTATATTCTCTTGACCCGAAACTGGCAATCTTAATAGATTTACGCCATTTGACGGCCATCGCATCGCTCCAAATTGTTGTGTTTAAAGCAGATTTAGAACTGATAGCGATCATATTTCAAGCGCGATAGTTAAACAAAAACGCAATATGACGAAACTGATGAAAGTGGAGCGCTATGAGAATTTACGCCGTAATGTACTTTATTCAGCTTTAACAGGAGGTGGGTGTGGCCCAGCTCGTAAAATGTGCAGGAAACTGGATAACCGTAAATTAGGATATATGTACATAGTAGTATTACACACAAATTACAATGAAGGAACGATTGGTTCAGCCGTAATATTACTAAACAAGGGTCATCATTAGCGTCGGTAAGGCTTTGATTTGTCGTCAATCTAAAACTCGAATGCATTATAAATAAAAAACAACAACTATTATTCGGCATTAATTAGTATTTAGCATTAAAGCTTACACAGTAATTACATACATACATACACATCACGCCCGTAATCCCCGAAGGGGTAGGCAGAGTCAAAGGGGCAGCATGCCCCTTTAACCACATTCAGCCAAAAATAAAGCCGGGCTGAGTTGGATGGAAAATTGTGAAAAAGCAGTCACAAACGGCTAACCTGTCGCCTACACAATCACACACCCAAAACCCGATATACCATTTGTCGCCTTTTACGATTTGCTAGGCAAGAACCACAGTTGGCACATTCTTTTTAAGTCCCAGACCAACATGGGACAGTGGGCTGGGTTGGATGGAAAAACACAGTATTTGTTTTATTAAAAAAAGAGTAAAATAAAGCAACAATTAAGTAAAGCTGAAATTTCGTTATTTATTGTAAGGAAAAGGCCTAACGAACAATAAGACGATTAAGGACATATTTACCATTACTATATGACTAGATATGATTCACCTAGCGGAATATCAACAGCTGTACCATAAACGCTGGAATGTGGAAAATCCACCCTGAGATACAGTTAGAATAATAACCACCAAAACGTCATAAAATTCGCTAATGAGGCCAGACGATAGTTTTATATCTTATCATGACATTTACGTTCCCACCCACAGTATCAAGAGTCGATGAAATGGCTTGAAAATTCAAAATGTGTTTCTGAACCATTTTAAATTGGTATTATCATCAAATGTGCATAAGTTCCTTAGGATTCGCTTATTCATCTCTCCGATGAAGACCAATCTCTGCTAGTGATTTCTAAAATGCAGTTTACACAAAAACCAGATAAAGAATCCAGCATATAGCAATTCGCCATATAATTAAAAGAATGTTGTATGCATACAAAAAGCGTATAGCATTAAAAGGTATAGTAAAAATGGTATGCAACTGAACTTGTTCGGTTAGATGGCGAGCTGTGTGTGGCTGCGTGTGCGCAGGGACAGGCTCCGTAGGGCGTTTTGTCTTACCCTGTGGTAGCATTATCAATAAACTTGTTTATCTTGGGTAAGATAGAGAGCGCCGCCATTTAATGGACCCAGAAAGGGCTGTAACGATAAATTTATAAGGCATATGTTAATTAAAAATAATTACAGTACACATTTTTTAATACGGTAATCGAATCGTAACTATAGCGATAACTACATTTTAATATCAATTCTGATAGGTCTTCTTTATGTTCTAACCATGAAAGTTAGTTATGTAAGTATCAACACAAACTGTACAAAAAATATTAGTCAAAACTAACGCAGTATAGCAAATATCATTAAGATACTGCCTGCGATAAGGCTCTAACCAAATAATCGTTGTCAAAAGCGGAAATACCAGTGTTGGGAACTATTCATGTTTGACGGCTCCAAAAATAAATCGTCATGTTCATTTACATCAAGAGATGATTAGAAAACCAATTCAGCCCACTGACCTAAAACCAAAACAGTTATACGCAATTCAAAAAGGGCCAAACTCAATTTTGCTCAAAGCAATTCAATAAGCAAAAAAAAAATTGCCGGACTACATCACATACATTGATCTAACTCCGAGGTAAGTAGCTTGAGCACTTGTGTTACGGATATCAGAATCAACAGAGGTATTACAAATATATACTTAAATGTTGGATATTAACACCCAGACACAGAACAAACACAAGTATTTATCATACGAATATTTGTCCTGGGTGGGGATCGAACCCACAACTCTTGGCGCATGGGGCAGGGTCACTACCGAATGCGCCATCGAGCTTGTCAAAAGCATTCCTTCCACTAGCGTAGTATTGAAGGAAGATTCGACAAATTTCTAGAGACCTCTATGGACTACTCGTGTAGAGGTCATTGTATATAGCACGTCACCGTTCCCTTTTTGCAAAACCAATTACTTAACATACTAATTAGTCTTTCATACTAACTGTAGAATATATGCAATGAAAATATACTGTTATATATTACTGTTGGTCTGGGACTTAAAATATGTATGTATATATATACTAAGGATATGCCAACAGTATCCTTGCCTGGCATGTCGTAAAAGGCGACAATGGTGCATTGGGTATTGAGATTGTGTAGGCGACGAGCACTCCCGTAATCGTAGGTAGATTCCACAGAGCAGTAAGCTCCTAGTACCAAGTGTTTGTTTGTAATATTACAGGTGTGACGATATAATCACACTAATATTAAAAAAGGCGAAAGTTTGTAAGTGTGTGTGTGTGTGTGTATGTTTGTAACTTCTTCACGCAAAAACTGCTGAACGCATATGGATGAAATTTGGCACAGAGATAGATTATAGTCTGGAATAGCATATAGGCTACTTTTTATCCCGGAAAAATGCACAGTTTCTGTAGGATACAGAAATATTAGTTTAGGCGGGCGAATTTGCGGGAAACAGCTAGTATGTTAATATACCTAGGTGATGATGTGATTCTGTAATGCGGAATCGCATTCGTCTCACCAAAGCCTTACCCATTACGAAGCCATTCATTACAATGACAATGATGTCGGACGCCAAAAAGTAATACAAACAGCGCCATAAACATCGATCGCATAATTTATTACGACGCTAGCGCCAAAATTAATTCGAGTAATGACGCATAAAAACCACTTTACATTTGATTAAGTTCGACCCGCGACACTGATTATGACAACAATTTGGACACGAGCGTATGTTAATTGAGTCAACCAATGAATACACTGTTGTATTTAAGTGGGCATTCCCGTGAGTGACGCATCTGCCTTACAGCAGAATCAAATAAATAGTTGCATTGCAAATAGTCCATTTGGGTAAACTTAAACTATCTAGTCGTAAAACCAAGATCTGAAATAGAGAACAACATTCCGATCGTTTATATTCAGTTTTATTCATCTTGAATAGCAAGGAAACTTCTTAATGAGAGAAATACACCTAAACGAGATTTACATCGTAATAAATGTTGGACTTTCAAAGTTATGATTATCTTTGGTTATCGGGGTAATGGGAATGGGATTACTGCAAACCTTATGGGCGATACATGGGCGACAGTCAAATTGGATATCTCTTGTGGAATTCAGCTACACCAAAACTATTTAACATTTTTCATACAAGGTATGTCAGGCACGAACAGCTAGATAAAAATAAACATATTGCATGTCCTTCAAAATCTTTAAACCTTCGTAACCATCAGAAAGCATTAATTGTCGAAGACAATGAAACGGCGCCGGAATTGAATGACACGTGCCAAAAAGAAGATCGCGCATTGGACCCAGTATCCAGTTTACCAGACGGGAATAGTCACATCATCCCGGCCTGGCCGCCCGCCATGTTTGATCTGGTTCTAAACAGTCCCAAGTCACCGACAACGCCTTACGCGATTCTCGGTCTTGCTCGTTAGTTATTTAGGTCCATTTTTCTTCGGAGCGATTCAGGAGATAGGTCGCGGATAGGAACGCGGGACAGATATAAGTTGCGTCTGCACTGCTCCTTACGTAATCTTGGTTGACGATGAACTCAATACGTCACGCACGCTTCCGGATGACTGATGACCGATTTCATAAGCCTTCCGTAGTAAATCAAAGTATGGGTCGCAGGGAAGTGCAAGGTTAGCGGTTATGCGATTGCGGAAATAACTTGGACAATTGTGTCGAGAGAGGCTTTTGGTGGTGAACGGTCGGGTTATAGGGACTTATGTTAGGAGAGGTGGGTGTTACACCTTTAGATTTTAAGCTTCACATTGCGAGATATTACCTGACTAATGGGTAATTTTTGAACAGTAAGGTAGAAAATACTCCGATACATTACGGATTTCGGATGATGTTAGGCTTTAAATTTACATCTTAACCTTATTTGTAAACAAAACACTAACCAACGTGTCCACTTAAATAGATAATCCTTTACTTGTTCAGTTCTTTATCATTTACATATGACCAGAATCAACAAGAAGTTGCTAATTATATTACGCTCAATTAAGCACGGTCTAAAATTTTCACGCTAATTATTTTAAATATTTGTATCCTTTCACTTATCAGAATATTATCTAGTGCTATTCATTCAGACCAGATTGGTCGTGTATTAAGAAAAGGTGATGCTAGGTAGGAGTCATAAAAGCTTGTATGAAAAGGATCATGAATGTTGAAGAGGCGAGTGAGGTGTGTAAGGATCGTGCCATATGGCGTTCGGTTCTCTCTGCCTACCCCGTTTAGTTAGTTTATTTATTCCAGCAACACTAAATAAATACCAACTCACTATCAGTACGTTCTCGTCACCTGTTTACTAGTCACGACGCCGCACATAAAGATATCTCTAGTTGTAACCATGACCCTATTTATCTAGGCCCTTTGCCCTTGAGCTGACCTTCTTAACCTATGGATTGGACAGGTCAAACAGCAATAGTTTCAACAATCCAACATTCAAGATGAGCGATTAGTTTTAGCGGACCCGTAATAGAAATATTCCCTGCTATTTATAATTTCTATATTTCTTCAGCTTAATGCTGCTTGTTGATTTTCATTCGAAGTGTGTATTCCTTCGTCAAATTTTGTGCGGAAACCGAAACGATAAAACTGCAAGATAAATAACGAACGGTTCACGAAACGGACGGCATATTTTATTTTAGTTATGACTGTTGAAACGTATCCAGAACGTTAGTCATCGGCCGTTCCATTGACATATTTCGCTCTAGATTCTTTTGAATTCGGCTAGAACAGTAACGGAGTGGTATGATTTCTATGCATTTAAAGCTACGTCAGCACGAAATGATTTAAAGAAAACATTGATAAAACAATGATTTTTACTACATTTGATCATTGCCGCACTAGTAGTTACTAATTCTAGGTTTTAGTTTACCTTTTTTACAACATAAATAAGAGAGTACTTTTTTTAAATAAATATCAAACTGCATCACATATATTGATCTGATTCCGAGGTAAGTAGCTTAAGCACTTGTGTTACGGATATCAGAAACAACAGTGGTATTACAAATATGTACTTAAATATTAGATATTAACACCCAGACACCGAACAAACACAAGTATTCATCCCACGAATGTTTGGGGATGTGGGGGTCGAACCCACAACTCTTGGCGCATGAGGCAGGGTCACTACCGAATGTGCCGTCCAGCCAGTCACATTAAGTGAACACTGAATGATTTCCTGCCTTCTACGAGTATTACTGACTGACACTAGATAGTATATGATAGGTTATTAGAGGCCTGTGGAATAGGTAAAGATTATTCATACCCTAATTCCTATCAATACTCAAGGCTCGAAATATCCGATTACTCATAGTTTTAATATTTTGACCTTGAATATTTTGAAAATGTTTACTATTTTCTTTCGACTTTGTGTGTTAAATAACCATCAGATAAAATTTTTGTGTCTATAAGTTTTCGAGTGTCTTGAATGTAACGCGCCACATTAGCACGCGGCGGCTAACTGATGCTTGATATAGCCATTTTCGTCAGCTGCCCAATCGTGATGTCTTTATTAGGAAGTGGCCACTTGCCTCGTTTCTATTTCGCAACGAGTCTCAAAAACTCTTGTGAAATCACGAAAATTTTACTAGCCCCTCGTAATCTTTACGATAAAGACAGATACGGTTCGACCGTAAAGATCTTTACGATCGATCCCGCCGTTCGCAGCCGTAGGATCATGAAATAAACATAGAAATCTAGATAACAGCGTTTCTGTCTCAAGTCGAATGTCTTAGAATCCGCAGAGATTCCGAACCTTGATAATCGAGGTGCTAAGATTTTCCGTCTTGTTTCGAGTTATAATCTAGAAAGAAGTTATGCTAGAAGGCAAACATATCTGGAGATATCAAAGCTCGGCCAGATAAATAAGCTTGGTTCTAACTTAACTTACGCTAAGAGCCAATAATGCGTACCTATCAAACATTGAAAATCTAATAAACATCGCTTGTCTTGAATAAGGAGCTAAATGGGCTCTCTCTATCAAGAGACGTGAAGCTTTAATTAATACTTTACTTAATACACATTAGAGCAGGTTTTGTTTTACTCAATGAAAATAAGGAACATAGGCCAGAGTAACAGGTAAAGAATTAAAATTTAACATTTCAGAAGCGCCGAACCTTGATCTTGATCAAGTTTGAGCGGTAATGACCATATCGGAGGGAGGAACGGGCCTGCCATATTTAGAGGCGTTGAGCAATTTTCGCAAATTCGCGTAGGCTGTCAGGCCGTTCACCCGCGGACCCTGGCGTGTCGGATCGGTGGCCACATTTGGACGTTTTCCAAATGCAGTAACCAGTTGTTTTCCTAATCACTGTGTTACATGTATGACGAATCGCAACGCAGAAATAGATTCGAGTTTGAAGCGGTCGGCTGGTTGTTAAGTTAAATCCTTCGATTGCCTCTCTTAAACCATTACGCCGTACTGTTAATGGAATCTCAGAAGGTGATTCTAAAGAGTAATCGGATAAGCGCGTTCTAAATTGTATCCTTATATTAAAGCACATCTTACATATACAATAAAATGTAAACTATAATTTAATTGACGCAATAAAAGTCTCAAATAGTTAATAAACAATAATCATCAATAAACGTTAATGCTAAACATTGGTGATCACTACTGCAAATCCGCGTACCTTCCCTATAAAATGTTAAGTGCAGGAAACATAAATAACCAGATAAACCGTCTTTGTCTCTGCTTAGAGTGTGAAATTATTTCCTGCAAGCAGTCCCTATATGAAATAGAAACAAAGCGGTGATTAGATTACCCTTCGAAGTGGGTATCGGCAAAATTATTGCAAAACAAAACGAAAAAAGAACAATGCGAATAACAATGAGCGTCATCGCATCAATAGTAAACTTGCACAAAGAAACGGTTTCCATTGCAATGATAGTGGTTGAAAAACAAGCAGAACACCTATAGGCTATGACATTCGAGATAGTGCTATCGCTATTGGCAATATTGCCTTACTCGTGACATGTTTGGTTAGCTTTGTGATTATTCGACTAAATGCAATCTACACTTGACTTTTACACGTGATGTCACACTGTTTTGGTTTTGGGGAAATCGAATCTAGATACGTAGCGATTCTGACGCATAAAATATATTGCTTAATGCTTCTTAACTATTTTCATGTCATCATGAGTTAATTTTCAATGAAATTCGACTACTATTACTATAACATACGTGTTCAGTATTATTTTTTAACATTTCGACAAATGAAAACAGATAAAAACCTTTTTTGATTGCGCTGTTCACTCATGCAAGGAAATCTTGAGGTTTAAGTATAAGAACTTCTATAGAGCACCAATTCAATATAAATACATACCTACCTTATCTATCTTCTTAATTTCTTCACGCACAATAACAAAAGGCTCTTTTTAAGTGATACTATAGCAAATTGTAAGGTTCTGCTCTCTCAATGCTATGTTTAACATTTATTAAATTAGTACAATCAATAATTAGCATAGAACTTCAATCTCGTGAAGATCGGTGCCTCAATATGGGTGCCGCACACATCTTATCAGATAAAATGAGGAAAAATACAGAGATGCTGCGCGTCACAGCCATCTCAGGTGCGGCAATAAGACTCTGTGTCTACTCACATGGATCTAGCTCGGTTGACCTTGGGGCTTACCTGGAAGGAAAATGCAAATTTTGATCAGTTTACACGTGCATAGTTATTAGTAATTACGTTACATGGATATATATTTTATAGCAGGATAATAATAAGTTATATATACATTAATTACATAATATGATAACAATCATGTGTATTCGAATGTTAGTGTGTCATCCAGATTAAACGACGTTGTTAAAACTAATCAATAAGAAGATGAAGGCAACGTATTTATATCTGATAATGGATTTTTATAGTTGTTTTGAATACAATTCACTTTTTTTTTTTTTTTTCGTTAGTTCAGATTCGTAATAGCACCTGAATAACCACCTGAATATACTTGTTTTAGCATATGCAGAAAAATGGTTGTTACGTAAAATTGGACTTTCAAAAAAAAAATCGATCAACAAGTAACAACGAACAGGTCTTATTTTCGATGCAGTGCAGAAAGGCTACGTGTCCGGTCCAAAGCCGCGAGAAAGTACAAGTAGAGAAGAAAGTGCGTGGACGCAGGCCCCGCGGCAGATCGGAATTTAGCGCGCTGCGCAGGAGTCGAGATGCGGACGCGAAGACTTTTCGGAAGCTTTTATGTTTTTTTTTTTACCAAAAGCAATCATTTCTGTTAATATTGCGTATTTTATAGATAAGTCCTCTAATAAGATAGTGTTTAGCGATTATTGTTGTATCAAGAATACACTTCCCTTAGCAGCAAGTTCAAAACGTCATTTACCACTTCTACCTAGCTTTTTAATGAGGGTTATAGAACATAAAGTTATCCAAGCGGGAATAACCCAGGAAAAAGTGGTCTGTAATATTGAATTTACAATAATCAAACAAGAGGTCTAAATTTATTCAAAAAACAGATTATGTTCTAGACACAAACAGGAAATCGAATCATAAACTTCTAGGTAATTAAAAAATCAGTTCAAATACAAATTCAACCTCAACCCACAATAATACTAGAACTTTTGGTATAGCTAGAAAATCTAGAGATAATTGTTTAAATTAAACTACTGATTCAAATCTTAAGGGACTATCTCAAAATTAAAATCGAAATTGCTTGACAAGAGTACATGAAATCGCGCTAACGCGGGAACCAGCCGCGCCCGCAGCAGATCGGAATTTTGCACTTGCGCCGGAGTTGATGAGCGAAAAGAACGCTTCGACGAACAGGTGGGTTGACACTAAATACCTTTTAGGCTAATTTATAATTGTGTTAGCTCGTTAAAATACCATTAAACTAAACTACTGCCAATATCTACCTTTGACCTTAATAATCAATTACTACGGACATTACAAAAAGATGGAAACACCGTGATCTAAATACCAGAATAATTTCGATTGGAAATTAACCACGACCAGGCATTTATATATGGATGGTATAATTATAGAAAAAAATATATAATTAATTTTAATTAAAGGTCGATTGATGATAACCACAACTCTGCAATTATAAACTTTACGGTCTCTGCTGTTTATCGTTCCTATTTTTATGGACAAGCCAAGCCGGATTAACCATTTAGCACCCAAAGCAATGCACGTTTTAGGGAACCTTAATAATTTTCTAAGTTCTTTCTTGTTATCTTAAGAAATAATATATTAGTTTATTTTTATATTATACTACACTATTATTTTATAAAACAAAGCATTTGCAAAAAGCAACAATAAAATTAGGAGGTTCTTATACAAACAGGTATAGAAATTCAGGATTTACTGTCGCTTTTACACTAGAAACAACCAACACCAGTAACATAGTAGTATGCCGTCAAAAAACTAACGTTTTTTTCTCCAAACCGCAATCGAATACCGGACCTAAAGTGTGCCGTGAAACGAGGGCGATGCGTGATCGATTTTTGATTTTTGTAATAACCGAAACGGCGTCACAGGTATCGATAGTATTCGATAGCGTTCAGCAATCCGCTTGGCAGGCGCCGTAGGAAGTGGGCGACGTGGTTGTGGCGAAATGTGTGCCGAGGTATTGTAACGCACGCTATTTATACTTTCATTGTAACACACTTAACAATAATATAACGATTTTTACAAAACAACTTCACTATTGACCGAGTCCAACCTTGCAAAAGTATCTGGATAAGTTTTGACATTTGAAAGCAATTTGGTCTTTGCCAGTTTCTTCAACCTTTTGAGTCTGTGGTACTATTTGATTCTATTTGAACTGACCATTACTAAGTAAGTTTTTAAAGCTTTTATAAAAAATAACATTTCATAACTTACACAGAACTTAAGTTTGGTAGAACCATTTAGCATCAAGTATTTTATAAAGAATTGCAAATGCTACATAATGCCACTCACAAGCACATTATATAAATTTATGTTTTAATATTGGATGGTGTACGCCAAATGGGATACATATTTTTTATATAAGTATATTATCTATACAACTTAAGATACTGTTCAATTTTAACCACACTCTATCTGGTGACTTCTGGTTAAGATGGCCTTGCAGATTTCAAGATAACTTTGACTGATGACAATGGAGTTAGATAATGTGACAAGTAGCGCTGTCATATAAAAAACGTTTTTTTCTGCTACGATAATAAAACATGGCAAGGTCTAGGGTTGAAGTTCAATAAAAACGTAAAAGTAGGAACACCAATAAGCATGATAAGTATGAAAGCATTTATCTCTAATAGGCGTGTGAAAATATCGATGACGGCAAAGAATTCCGGAGACGTCAATTATAATTGCCGAAGTTTAAAAACGCAACAACTATGCAAGTATCACCTTGTGGAAACATTGTGATTTCTACTTCCATAATAACATACATACTTAATCAGATTCACAGAACGTACCATTACGAATCAAGTAAGATGCATGTATAGTTTTCCCCACATAAATCCGAGTCTGTTAAGCAATCTGATTAAATGAAAGTGCTGGTTCCATAATACAGGTAGGCGTAGCGTGGGACACAGCGAAGCGGTTTGAATGTGGGTGCATTAGCCATCAAGGACGACACACCCACAGCAACAATCAGCGACGTTGTGTTTAAAAATATACCAAATCGGAGTTGCAATGACGTCAACTGTCGAGGACCAAAGGATCCACAGCCCTTGAAACGCAACTAGAAACACCGATACAACCGCGAAAGCAGCTAGTTTCTCTCGAAAGAATTCAACACAGAATCACGACGCGACAGCGGAGATGCCTCCAGCGCCGGATGAATCATCTGTATGCAAATAAAGCGGGTCAGACCTAATTTATTGTTTGGAACATCTGCTCGCATTCACGTAACTCTAGTTTTGTAATCCCGAACTATTGTTCGACCTTGATTTATCGTCGGCAATTGAAAGATAAAGCGAGAGGCGCGGGGATCGTCAGTGATACAAAACACCATGAGCGATGGGACTGGGTCACGAGACAAAAGGATATAGATTAGAAACGTCCTGTACGCGAAGCAACTTAAACAGTGGCCAAATTACCATATGTGTTGTGTTTGTAGTATTTTGTCGGACGATTGACAGTCGACGCGGGTCGGAACATCGGGGACATAGAAAGTCTCTCATCTTGACAAAGCTAAAATGACCATACGTCGTTGTAGGTGTGGATTTGCATTACAAATAATGTAAGAAGATATTGGAACGACCACTTTCAATTCTACATTATTCGTTGGCTGTCTAAACATATTACATGTTATTTAGTGGCGTTAAAACTAAACAATAGAGTGAATGCAGTCATGCTTCTTAGAATAAAGGAATTTTTCAAAGGAATGTTTATATTGAATGTATTAAAATTTCTCATTTCCGATAAATGAGGAAACGAGTTTAAATGCAACGTTCGTTTTGACTCTTATGACAAATCGAAAAAGGAAAAAATAAGGTCTCGGAACAGAACCAGCTATACTCATTAGAATAATACAAAAATTTAAAAGGACAGCCTACTGAACAAACACCAGAATTTTAATTGCATCCCATAAAACAGAGGAAAGAGACACATACAAATAGCAAAAGCAACTAATGGGCGCCGTGGACCATTCATAGGCGTTCCCATGACGACTCACAGTTAGCACAACTGTTCGTAGTTAGCATTGTCACGTACCGACCTGAACAACCTTCAGAATCAAGAAACGAGGAAAATTCAACTCTGTTATAAAGATCCAAAGACATTTGGGAGGCAACAGTAGCATTGTCAGGTTTTAGATATCGGAATAGGGCAGGGACCTTGTTAACATTTATTGGAGTTCAAACAGGTAATGTTACAACAGAGGTTTTACTTAGGAATAATGTTGACTATCAGACCCTTTTAATTGATGGGTGGGTTTCAGAAAACGTTATGTTGACTATTAACATTGAGACGCGAGGTGGACAAAACAACATATACACATAACATATTAAAATGAATGAGCATAAATAAAACCTATTATGTGGTTTGGTTCGGCGTAAAAAAGGGTTATGCCGGCTGTAGGTAAATCTATTCTGGTAAAATGGAAGAGGTTTCCGACTTGACTTTGACGGAAGGTAAACAAGCTGTTGGTTCGGGTAACTTTTATTGCGTGCTGGTAAAAATGTAATGTTTGACTTGGTTAAACATTTATGTTTACTTCTACGAAATCGGATTCGAAAGTAAAAGACGAACATAAAAACAGCATTCCGCCATGAATCTTTTAGACTAAGTCATATATTAACGTAAAGCCTTAGCCATATATTAACGTAATAACAATTTATAGATGATGGTTGACTTGATAGACGCTGTTATAGTTATCATTATCAGGAATATGCGGTCGATATAAGGATTTAACACCAATGTACAAAATATGTCGTGATAAAATATAACAGAATTCTATATACTATTAGTCGCCTTTTACGACATGCTAACCAAGAAACACAGTTGGTACATTCTTTTTGAGTCCCAGACCAACATTAGAGAAAATGGAAGAAAAAGTAATCAGAAAGCTGAAGCTATTACTAATATAACTAATGATAAATGAATGGAGTCAAGGCAAGGTCAAAAGAGTAAACAATTCGAGTAGCCTTCAAGGTCAGTGTGTTATCAGATAGACGAGCGCTATTTAATGGGAGGTGCATCCTGCGCGCAACGTGCCGTATGCAGATTAATGAAGATTGAAGCGAAGGAGTTCACGATCGCGTAATGCTTGTTTTCAAATGCTCTGTGCCACTGCGCATGCTAATTCTAGCAATAATATACTTCTAGTCTAGCTTATATAACTAATGGTTTACGGGCTTTTGGGTATGTGACTGAGTAGGTGACGAGCTAGCCATTTGTCTCTCCTTTTTTCACAGCTTTCCATCCAACCCAGCCCACTGTCCCATGTTGGTCTGGGACTTAAAAAGAATATGCCATATATGGGGTTCTTGCCTAGCATGTCGTAAAAGGTGACTATTGGTATATCGGGTTTTGGGTGTGTGATTGTGTTGAGGTTAGCCGCTTGTCACTGCTTATTCACAATTTACCATCTAGCCCAGCCCGGCTTTATTTTTGGCTGAATGTAGTTGAAGGGGCATGCCGCCTCTTTGACTCTGCCTACCCCTTCGGGGATTATGGGCGTGATGTTATGTACTCAATAATAATGTATTTACCAACTACGTTCCTTGCCTAGTATGTAGTAAAAGGCGACTAATCGTGTATTGTGTGCTGGGTTTGTCTGGTCACTAATCCATAAAATATTAGGATATTGAATATTTCTCAGTTCGTTAAATGTGTAACTAGTTAATCAATCGAAGAATAACGAAATAGACGAAAGATATTGAAATACTAATTAATATTACTAATAATATTACTTTATATATGTTAAAGTACAAATACGAATTTCTCTTTTATTGCTGGCAGTAAAAAGGGAAAGCGTTGAAGAATTTAGTATGTAATGTAATAAATTGCACATATTGATAAGAATAAAAACGTATTACAACATATTAAACGATGGAATGGTGGTTGCTCAGAAAATAAGAATGCGGCGTCACATTTTTTAAAATACGGTCTTATGCCGCTATTTCAACAGTTAGTCGTGATATTCAAATACATCATCGCCTGTATACACTAAACAGAATCTAGTATGATTTCCTATATTTGAAGTTTGTTTAGTACATTGATGCGACCAGACGTTGAGACTAAAGGCTGTATCATAAGTATCACAAGAGTGTGAAGTGCCAATAAGAAAACAAATACACTGTTAAAGGCCAAAGAAATTCAAACAAACAAACAAGTAGACAGCAAATCTTTAACGCAAGACTCCAATTCCAAGTCACTGTTAGAATTAATGATAACACGATTATCCATATTTGATAAATGCGGGAAGAACGGCTCGTTTAGAGGAATGCACGCATTAGACGGAATCACAAACCGGTCTAGCCGAGGTCAGAGAAGGGTTCAATCGAGTGGCTAAGATAAATAATGGATGCAGTGGTCCCGGCGGTGGCTGTCGCTTTTTATAAACTTGAATGTTGCCGGTAACGGTGCTGGTACCGTATCACATGGTGATTGCCAATTTCACACCTGTTGTTGGGCCGCCACAATAGGTTTTTGAACTTAGCACGCGAATTGGGCACATTCAAGATTTTTTGTGTACAGAAAGCTGACAAAACGCTGACGGTAAGTAGCTTCCACCAACAGGGCGTCATAAATCTATTGGAGGCCTTGGGAAAATTAGGAAAATAAAAGGGTTTTTGGTATTAAATATTTGTGATCCATTGGAAACCTTAGTCTACGGGAATCCTCTTGATCGGGCCTTAGACACGTACCCAAAGTGTCCAGTGGAAAAAAGAGGTCTGACCACCGGACATGAGGTTGATAATATTTGAAGAACGTCAGTTAATGATATGCCACGTATGGTGTCTCCAAAATGGGTTTCAAATGCACGGAGGTTGTTTACGAAACATGCAGTGCCTCAAAATGGAACAAGGAAAACTGAAAACAGGTTCGAGGGAGACCAGGTCATAAAATCTGTTTACAAAATGTCTGCCCACCAAATGCGGTTTAGTTAGATTGATTTAGTGGTCAATCAGTGAAATATCAATAAAGCAAATTACGTACACTGTATTAAAGTAAGACTACAGAAGGCTTAAACAATTATAGAGGTTACGTTTAAATTGTTACCGCCTAAACATGATAATGTCGTTCACGTTACATTAGTCGCAGTGATGAAAACGGCCTTGATATTTATTTCACTTGTCAAGTAAGTCAAGGAGGCGTTAAGGCACAACTTACTAAGTGTTAGCAATAAAAAATGCAAACAAACTCGGTCGTGTAAGCGTGATGGACAATTTCACAGCGATTACGCGTCTCCATAATAGCCATATCGGTGGAAATGACGCTGATAATACATCAGACACTGTCACGGCTGCGAGGCTCTCTTCATTACTGCCGTACTGATGACTGTGGCTTTGCTAGCCCAGATATGTATCCCACTTTTTTAAGTGTTGTATATCTTCTCGCTGATGTGAAACGGGAACAAAGTGCTTGATATATATGCTGCAGTTATGTTAAAGAAACTTCTTCGGGGCTTCTGACCGCCATTTTTATATAGACTTCAGAATTAACAGGTACTGAATGCCATTTATTGGTAAATATTTTCTAACGAAGAAACAAAAAATGGCATAACAGTTATATTAAATAATAATAATAATAATATACATATATATCATATATATCATACATGACTTTAAAGGGCCTCTACGTGTTGGCTTCGGCCCCACGCACGCCTACCAAAAGTCCGGGACTCTATAGTTCCGAGAAATGGAAAAGTCAGACATAATAATATTATCGACACTCGTAAGACTTTGTATTTCTATAAAACTTATTATTCGTTGCGTTAACGAACACAATGATGATGAATACTAAACATTGACTTATTCCGATGAGACTACGAGACCGCAAGTATTATACAACTGTTTTGAACACAATCAAACAGTTCTGTACAAATACCAACAACTGAAAATAGCAATACCAATGATAACGCCAGCCATTTATTAGGTCAAAACTACCAGAACACCACACCACTGATACAAAACAATCGTGTACGCTCGTATCAGCGCAAACATGGAATTTGCATAGTCGGAAAACGTCACAATGTTTGCTAAGATAAAAGAGAAAGACAAATAAAAAGATTTTTGAACACGCGGAAAACCAGATTTTACATCTAACATTTCAATCTTGACCTTGAAGATTTTGTGGGTGGGTCAGTAAAAAGCTTTATCTGTACGGATTAGTCAACATGACAAATAAAAATACTAGAATTCTGTTACTTTTCTGTAAACAACTTGCTCGATAGATGTGGTCAAATATAAGCAGTAAGCAGTAGAAGGACTTTACAGCGCAAAATTTATTTCGATGCAAGATTTTATCCAATTGAACTTGATATCCTCTTCTGGAAATATTATAAGATATAAATATAAACAAGTACTGAGGAAGACCGTAGCTCACGTAAAACTACAAAAGTAAATTGAGCACAAGATAACGTTTCCACTCAGATATTTTATAGCATTTGTACGTTTTTACCGCAGTATTGTCAAGCTACGCAATTAAAAGTACATATACACGTCATAACAATAAACGTACATTAGGTGCTATTATCTTAGATATTAATTACTCACCTACATAAACAGAGCGAAATAACTAATATGAAAAAACGTATTTCAGTAGAAAGATTTTTTCCAGATTGGTCTGGGACTTAAAAAGAATGTGGCAACTGTGTTTCTTGCTTAGCATTTCGTAAAAGGCGACTAATGTAATATGGGGTTTTGAGTATGTGATTGTGTAAGCGACAAGCTAGCCACTTGCCACTACATTTTCACAATTTTCCATCTAACCCAGCCAGAAATACTTACTAGAAATACGTAAGTTGAAAGATAAATACCTATATGTATCTATATTCTAAACATAAAAACTGCAGCATATCGATGGAGCTGGAATTGAAATATCTTAAATAAAGACATTTCACTTCAAACCTTGTTTACTTACAAGATGATGTAATTAAGACAATTAACTCTATCTACCTACCAATGAATACGAATGTCAGTCAAGACGATAAATTACTTAATAATATATACGATAAATTACATATTCAAACTTATCAGACTACAACTTCTACAAACATTTTATTTTTTGAAAAGGCCTGAGACCTTAAAAGGGTCTTATTAGAATATGCCCCTATGTTCTCATGTATCATCAAAAAGCCTTAAGTTTTCACACCACCTGTACGGTTCAAGGTTTTTGAACTCGACCGTCATTTAAATTCATGAGCGCTCATGAATGGAATGAAAACGAACTCCGGCTTTGAACTGCAGGACCTTTGGTTTGTTGCACACTGTTGTGCTGTGGCACAGCTCACAAGATGTTCAGTGTCGGTATTAGCGCCAGACAATACTGGGTCAGGGACTCGTGTGAACAAACAGACGAATATTGTAGATTTTATATTCCCGTCTTGCGGAATGCTTGTGGTGTATTTACGAGCGTTGAGGAATGAGTGCTTATGAATAGTCACAAATTTACGGATTGCTTTTAAGAAAATTGGAACGCAGCTTATTATTTATGGGAGTCGTTTCACAATTTTGCTAATTTTGAGCCAATTACTGAAGCACGAATCTTTAAGAGTTATGTCGTGCAGTATGTTAGAACATACTTTCCATCACGAATATCATCGTATAACAACGGACGACTACGAATTTTATGCAATATTTGATAGTCATCGGCTGGAGGGCACAGTTCTTAAATAAGGCCCTCTTTTTGTGCTTCTCATTATGACTATTTTACCTTCAAGCTTTGAGTCTACTGATTTATATACAATTAGATCATTTACTAGAGGCCACTCACTTTCTTTTGCCTCTTCACTATGGTGCCTCCCATATTACTGCTGACATAAATTTATAACCATAATTATCAAAGGAGCTTAAGGTTAGCACCTACATAGATCAGTCTAATTGATACTGTTCAATTGTCAGATATCTTTATCATGGCAATCAGCGTCTCGCGATGAGGTCGAATCCAATAGACGGATCAGAAACGTCGCAAATAGATCGATGATGGCGAATCGTTATTATAAATAGTAATCGGAACGCCTGTTTTAGATAATCTCGAGATTTTGAAAGATTACATGCATTTTTGTTGAGTAGAAACTACTTTCTTTCTCTGTTGTTCCAATGTGTTTATATTAAAAGCTTAAACAGGATTTTCTCGTGTTCTTTTCCGGGTTGCGTACCCCATGTCTCCCAAATCCCAATATCTTTCTTTGCAGATTATAAATATATTTTACCTTAATAGTAGCCATTTATACTAAGGGTGTTGATTATGTCTATATCAAAATTCTATCGGAATCCGCATAGTTATAGCACCTGTACACTGTACTTAAGTAAGTCGACGTAATATTGCTTGAACAAATTTGAACAAATTAGTTAATATACCTATATGTGTATATTTTGAGCATAACAGAGGCCTTTCAAAAATAGATTTGGGAAACTTTTTAACACTGTCGATACATGTTACAAAGTTTTCGTATGACGAAATTGTACTACGACACTACGTATGAATGGGTTAGTCTCAGTTTTAAATGATAATAGGTCATTGAACTGTACTTAAGTCGACTTCATGAATAGATTATGTTTTACAATTCAGCCTTTATTCTCTACAAGTAACAAATAATGGGACCCTTCATGATAGTAATTACGTGTCTTGTAAGAAAAACGCGACAAAATTTAAGAATGATTAAAGTAACAATCAAAGTCTAATTGACGAGATGTGTTATCAGTTAACAAGGACGATGTCTTGCGATGCGAAGAGTGGCAATACGTATCAAATTGTTATTTTTTTTTATCGATATACTGATACCTAAGTATATTTAGATTAAAACCTACGGTATTGTATTATATCTCAACACCAGATCCGCGGCAGGTTAGCCGCAAGGAAGGTAATAGTAAGAAAACTCTTACATTCAGTTAAGTCAAGTCTGTAATTCTAAAGAAAACAGTCTAATTCCTCGTCTAAGCTTTCGACAGGCTCAATGGCAGTTGCTTCAATGTAATAATCCAGACGGGTAAAATCTAGGATTACGGTGAAAGCAGACTCCTAAGACTAAGAACGGGTTTAAGTGTTAGAAAGAGGAGTATACTCGTATACTTAATTGCCCACCCTGTATACAGGCTTACCTCATACAATAATTACCTATCCAGCGAGAATCTCGATGACGCAGTGACTTATGCAACCAAAGTTTATCACAAGCAACAATCATAACAACTCTAGACTCTGTTAGTTAAATATAAGATATTGCCATTTGTCTTAGCTAATCACGTGAACAGCAAAACGCAGATTGAAAAATATTTAACACCTTTTTAAAATACCGAAGGTTATTATTATGCCTTTATTTAAGACTGGCGAATGACCATTATCTTCCCATGCCAGTCTGGGACTTAAGCCGCAAACCAACCATATTCCTTCCCTGGCATTGTGTTTGCATAGTAGGTAGGCAAAGAGCTACCACATATCACTGTTTTTCAAAATTTTTCATACATCTCAAAACAATTTTACAATTAGCTGAAAGTGGTTTACGAGCTTACTGTATCTTGGACTCCGGCTACCCCTTCGGGGATTGCGAGCGTAATACTATAAGGCTGGTTTCAGAGTCACGCGTACGCCGGCGCGGGTGGTAAGCGACGCGGGCCACAAAACACGTGTTGCCTTGTACCGTTCCATAGTGAAAAACTGCCCGCGCGCATCACCCGCGCTGATTACCGTCCAAAACACAGTTAAAAAAAACGTCAAAGAAAAACATTTTTCTTTATTAATAATTTCCAAAATTATTATTTTAACATTTTTTGACAAGCCCGTTGGTCGATTGGTCAGTGACCCTGGCCACGAAACCAAGGGTCGCGGGTTCGAACCCCGCTAGGGGCAAATGTTTCGTGTGATGAACATGGACATTTTTACTCGAGTCATGGATGTTTATAAACGTATTTAAGTATGTCTATCCGTTCGCCTAGTATCCATAGCACAAGCTTATAAGCTTAGTTTGGAACTAGGGAATTGGTATGTCAGTCTGGAGAATTTATTTATTTAACACCCGCGCGGGCGGTCAGCGGGACTCTGAAACCAGCCTTAACATATATATGTAGTGTTCCATTCTCCATGGTTCTGATTTTAAGTGACTGCGTCAGAGCGCCAATAAAGTTTACAATAAATTGATTGCCCATAAATCATATGTCGAACATACATCGCTAATTAGGTATTCGGGATTGTGCAAATTGCAAGAACCATAAACACAGGGTTACCACTAGACTTTTAATGCTTTTCGCAAATATTTTTTATGATCGCAAATAAGATTTTCAGTGTATGAAAGTAAATACTATTGGTGTATTGAGTGATGTGTTTGTGATTATGTAGACAATTATCTATCGAACCTAGCACTATTAGTTTTAGCTATGTGGTGGTTAGGGGATCTTATCGCTTCTTGAACTCTGCCTTCCCCTTAGGGAATTGCAGGCTTTTATGGAGTTGGAAGTATGCTTATCACACAGTTCACCAAGGTAGTCTGAGCAGTTACCAAGGTGCAACTCCTAGGAATTCTAGCTACACCTTCGGGGATTTCAGGCATGATTGTATATATGCCTATCAAACATTTATCAGGGCAACAAGGTGCAAGTGGCTACGAAGCCGTTTTCTAAAGGAGAGCGGGCCCAGTGCCAAGTTAGGTCATTAGCCCACTGCACCACAACAGGTTGCAGCCGTCCGGTGCTTTAGTGCATTCCTTGCATTTTCGATAAACTTATCGGGCACGTTCGTCTAACCTTTCGGTCCACTGTGCAGTCTGAAATTGTTTGGTTGTCAAAGTTGTTTACGCGAAAATTGTCGTTAATTAATTGCTTCTTCGATAAATAGCAAACTTTACCATAGAATTTTATAGACATGGATAATTTATTGGATAGTTAGGTAAATAGTGATAGTCTGATAAATTACAACATTGATGGTTTTAAAAAGTCGTCACTTGTTTTTTACAGTAAAATACGATGGCATTCTCAAACAAGTGTTTTTTGTAATTAAAAAAAAAACAGTTATTTGAACGACATTTAAAACATATTTAAGACTTTTTAAAAGTACTAAAGCTGCAGCCGATATTATAGGCATCTCTATGAATAGACAAAAAGTGCCAGCTATTTTTTGAGGACAGTTTGGAAATTTTTATAAAACTTCTTAACTAGGTACCTACTTATTTGGGAAATTTGGAATTGAATTAATTGCAAATTCTTATTGACCCAAATATTTAGCTTCACGAATATTGGTTTTGAGTAGCCAATCTAATTTCCTAACCTTTAGTTTAATATGCAATCATGTAGTTCAGTGTGTATAAAATATCAAGATTTTAGGTAATTTATTTACACAATTATCCAAAATATCCACTCTTATAATTAACTACTTTTAACTACTTATATTTAACTATTTATTTTAGGTTAATTTGAAACTACTCATTTTTTTACAATGCACATCACTCATGCATATTAGAGTAATTTTCATTTAAAATTAATCCACTTAAAAATCTATTTGAACTTAAGTTCTATTAACCAAGACAATCCTATCTTTCCTTATCAATATATGTACTTTAAAAAAGAATAAATTAAGATTATAGTTTAATATGTAAAATATTCAACATTTTAATTATTCACTTTAAGGGATAAAACATTTGCTAACATTAAGTAGTGTAGTAAAAATCTATCACAACCCATGTAAAAAAAAATAAGTTAAGAAATCTAAGTTACCAAATCTAACCAGTGATTAAAAAAAAATTCTCAGTATTATTTAATCTGGATTTACAGTGCCCACATTTCAAATTTTTCAGTAAATCTTTTGACTGGGTTTGAACCAAGTACCTAGGTAAAAAAAACTTATGTAATAACCAACTTAATATTACTAACACAAATAGTAGGTTTCTGATGTAACATCTGAAAACTGCAATTTATAAATAAATCCACAAGCTACTCTCATGAATCCTACTCATTACATTATTTTCCCCATTTTAATTACAGTTTAACCTAATTATAGTTAAAATATTGACTAATTATATTAAATATGATTATATATTGTAATTGTTAAAATTGCATTTTAATTATGATAAACAAAATAAAGTAATTACTTAAATGAGTCAAATGACCTCTTATTAAAAACATGTATTTTAATGCTGAACAAAGTCAATAATTTGTCTTGACTGATCTGAAGTAGAAAATAAGTGGCAAGTGACAGTGTATAAATAAAAATAGAAGAGATGAAATAACCACATTATTTCTGCGAAAGTAGAGCGGTGTGCGGCTGTCTCCGACCACGCTGTCTCTACCAGCCGTGTTATTTTTAAATCCTGCCACTTCCCTAGAGACGCTAATAATAATAGACCAACAAATACTTGGAACTACTAATAATTTGTACATCAATGGTGCCAATTGGGGCATTATTTAACTAACTGTACACCTTTAACATTTCTACAATCCAAAATTATCAGCTGTAAACTATAAATAGGTATTAGTACAGGCCTGGAAACGAACCGCGAATGCCACATTTAAAATGCGTCTGCGACACAGATAAGCTGGATCGGCGAGTAAACAATAACTGTCTAGGAGCACAGGTGCACAACCTGTACTGAAATAAGTAGCAACAGGTGAAATTGTGCTCACTCGGAAACCGGCTGCTGGGCCCGAGAAACTTGACACGGCGGCTCATGTCCAAGCCCAACTTTCACAGCACTTCGCCGCCCTGAGCCCCCCAAAACACCGAAACCTTTACACTCACACAAAACATACAATTTGTACAATAAACGATAAATACCTTTTCCTTAGCTCGTCCGGCATGTTTTTGCACTGTTTTCGCGATTAACGCACCTTTACTTTCAGCCATTTCGATCACTATTTCATTACCGACCGTCTATATTTCGATACACCACAATCTGCAACCGAGTTTGGCTGCAGCTGTAAAGTCACAAGTCAAAATCCAAATGCGTGCTGCTGTCTTGCTGAACTTCGCCGAGTGACACCAAGTTTACACACTAGCGCCCCGCTGACAGCTTGACGTGGAAAGTATTTTCGAAGCTGTTCTTAGCCGAACCAATAGATGGCAGCAGTTGATATCATTTTATATACAACGTTTTAAATTGTTTGTAAATTTTATCATAGATCTTTATCAAATATTTAAATTTATTTCTTATCTGGAAACGTTTCTGATTTTTCATCCCGCAAGCACCTAAAATTGTTTAATAGATACAAAACAAAACGCAATGTCAATGTCAGGTGTTTGTCACCAACGTCAAAACAAAAACAAATGACGCATTTGTTTTTGTTTTGAAATCGAATTTTAGGAATTGGCCGGTTTTCTCGGTGAATTTTCAGTTGTCTTTAAAAGTTTATCGTGACAA
This sequence comes from Glyphodes perspectalis, assembly GCA_951394215.1. Taxonomy (NCBI): domain Eukaryota; kingdom Metazoa; phylum Arthropoda; class Insecta; order Lepidoptera; family Crambidae; genus Glyphodes; species Glyphodes perspectalis. Next base: position 1,531,092 of record OX596204.1, on the reverse strand, counting down.
ACTATTAATTTTTTCTATTATTTTAACAAATTAGTTTAACAAACAAATCTTCTAACCAGTCAATTGTTATAAACACACAACTATGGTATGATAATTTATCTATTCCAGTTTCTTATACAGTAAAATGTTGATGCTTTTTGCCTTAGCTTTTTGATTTATTTTCAGGTTTTCAAAAAGTGAACAAATATAGGTACTACATTCTAAAATATTAAAATTTGTTTCTCGAATGATTTTCTTATTTTAATTTTATGCTTAGGAGGCAAAAACAGAACTTCAAAGGAATGCGATCACCGAGGCTCGGCGGAAGGAGTTGGAGTCATTCCAGAGGGCACTGGATATCCAATGGCTGAACAGCCGCATGGAGGACGGCCGCATGGGCAGATGCTTGGCCCTCATACAGCGGGAGGCGGAGATGGAGAAGGATTTTCAAGAGGTAGGTACAACCCAACAGAGAGTAAATATTTGTGTAGAAAATTTTGGACATTTCTATATTATTTTACACTCGTGTCGGGGACCATCACCGGACACTGCTCACTGAATAAACACTTTTACACACTAGGCATAACAGACAGTCCTCTGTGCAGAGCGTGCATGGAGGCGGAGGAAACGCTGGCGCATGTGCTCCTTGAATGTACTGGCGTCGCTCAAATCCGCAAGGAGACTCTAGGTACACCGGGATCACTGGTCAATGATCAATGGTCCACTCCAGCGACTAAGTGCGGAAACCAACACCTAGAACTTTAGGACTTATTATTTTACACCTATACCTAGGGTTGCCAACCGTACTTTATTATAAAGTATTGTTATAATAAAGTATGTGTATGTTATTTTGGACAATTGTACTCTATACTTTATAAGGAAAATAATGTACGCGAAAATACTAAAATCCACATGATTTGATTTCTATGGGATAAAAGATGTTAGTTTAGACTGTTTGAATATTTGTAAATAATTGAATGACAGTTACGGGGTTGATTAGCAGTGATAATTACTTGTTAAAAGTTGCTATAAGAAATGCAAAAAAATTTTTTAAGAAAAATTACAAAGTAAAATAAATATACTTTATTTAGACAATGTACTTTTTTTTCCTACCTTATATAGCCATTATACTTTGTTTCCCAAAGAAAGGGGGCAACCCTATCTATACCTAAGGTATCTAATAGTGGCCATGAGGATTTTATATGATGACTGCTGATTGTAAAATTTATGCAGGATGTTGTATTTTACCACACCTACTGTTAAAATTAACACTACATGTTATTTGGTGAACAAGTAGTCCTTTATTCTATTTTAATCTATGTACTATTTAGTGCTAACCCAATATTAAGAAATTAAATTTCCCTATGTAGAAAAGTTTTAAATTTTTTCATTTATTCAAGAGAACAGATCATGCTGCTATAGTCAATGCTCGGGCTGAAAAAGAAACTGCTCTAGGCATTGAAATAGCTAAAATCCGACGTGAGGAAGCCTGTGAACTGTTGCGCCGTCACTACTTGCGGGAACGAGACCCCAGCCTCAGGACATTGTCGAAGAAACTGCAGGCTGGATATGTGTGCAGAGATTTGAGGCAGCAAATCCAGAATAATGAGTACAGGAGGCTTCAAGAAAAGGTAAATGTTCAACAATTTTTTTTTATTGGTCTTCCGATAACTCTGCCTGTGGAGTCATTAGCTTAGGAAACCAGTATGCTTTTTGTAAACTCTTTCTAAGGTTATATCATGAGTCGATAAGAACTGTAGAGGGTGAAACAACAGTTTTGAATGTGAAAGAAGCGAGTGAGGTGTGTAAAGACAGTGCCTAACTTATGCGGTTCTCTCGGCCTACCCCGCAAAGGAAATGGCGTGTAGATTGAGTGTATATTACCCTATTTTAGCTTTTAACACCAATCAGAACCACTACTAAATTATTTGAATCAGTTAATTCATCACATGCTTTATTATAAATAAATTTGTCCATGTTTACCAGTTTAAATAGCATCCTACAATTTTAAAATATGTGCATCTCACCAATATTGTAGTATCATGATATAAATTTACACTATCTTTTCAATAATGACAATATGTATCACAATAGTCTGAAGAGCAACATGCTAACTTCGTACTACGCAACGCTCTGTACAATGACCAAGAGGCTAAAGAGAGGGAAGACCGTGAGAAGATGGAGCGCAACACAAAATACTGCAAGGAGCTGCAGCAACAACTAGTCAACAGACAACGCGAGAGACAGTGCCAGTATGAGGACTCGCTGATTGAGAAGAAGATGCTGGATGAGATCATGAGGACTATATCTGATGAAGACCAGAGGTGAGTTAAGAATAGTATTACAAATTTTATCATAACGAGTTTTGGGTGTGATTGTGTAAGCGACGAGCTAGCCACTTTTTCATAATTTTCCATCTAACCCAGCCCAGTTTTATTTATTTGACTAATTTTACAATAATTTATCAGTTATTTGAGGTACTAATTTGAATGAGTCATTGCACTCGTGTAGCTCGTTCTATTCGAGAAACAAAGCCAGTTTCTAGATTAAACGATAACCTCTTGAGTATATCTCAAGTGTTCGATAATACATTTTACAACAACCAGGACAAAAACCTGTTTTCTCTGACGACTCTCAACTTGAGCGCTTCTTACTGATAACGTTCCGTTTCATGTAAAAAAATAATTAATCGCCGGTAATATTACCTATATTTATATTTTTACGTTTTTTTAAATAAAATTTTATTATAACACTACATCTCAAGAACAATAACACAAAAAAAAACATTTGATATTTATTCCGTAGATTGAGTAATATGTTTACGTACGTAACATTACGTAGAACGAAACGCCAATGTCAACGTGACGTAAATTCGGTTTGTTGATTGATAGTTGTTTTGTTTTGATTGGGAGTTTGCTTGAATCTTTGTTGGAAAATGTTCAATAATAAGAGATATTTAAAGAGATCTCCCAATTACACTAACGAGGAAAGAGAATACCTTCTTTCTCTCGTTGAAAAGTAAGTATTTTATCAATGTTTCTATCGATATTACTTGTTATTATTATGTTATTTTTCAGTGTTCGTGATTCTTGAATCTTCCGTACACAAACAAGTTAGTTTTTAATGTAATAATTTCTTGTAACAAACATTATACTCTAAAGTATATTATGAAATTAATTTCAGATACAAAGGCATTGTGGAATCAAAACAAACTGGTGCTTATTTTATTCAGAAAAAGAAAGAAGCTTGGATGGCTATCACAAGAGAATATAACAGTATTTGTACGACGGGCCCTCGGAATGATGCAATGCTGAAACATTTTTACACTAATATTAAGTACAGATCTCGAAAAGTTTCTGCAACTGAAAAAGTAAGTTAAAACTTAATCAGACAAACCCAGAACATCTACGTCTTATATTTTACTTGGACCTGGGACTTTCTCCTGTACTAGAAAATAAAAATGGCTTTATGGAGAAAATTGATGTTCTATCCGACTTATTATAACTAACTAAGTAAACTTCACGCCACTTCCTTAGCTGGTAGACAGAGAGAACCGAACGCCATATGGCACGATCCTTACACACCTCACTTGCTTCTTCAACATTCTAGTCTTTTGGCTATAAATTTATCTTATAGGGTTATTTTAATGCTGCACAAAATTGTTGGATGGAATTGCTCTTATAAACAATAATTTCATTTATGCATAAATTTTCAGAAAGAAAAATGCCTTTATGAGCCACCTGTGAATACAGAAAATATAGATGAAAATGTAAGCACTGTCACCAATTCAATAGTTTTAGAATGTAAAATAACACCATTATATTATTTAGGTTTACATTGATATATCCACTGTATGTTAATAACCATTATTTAACTTTATTGTAATTGGCTTATATGCATTTGATTTCAGGCATCTCTAGATGAAAATCAGTATAAAGGACAGAATAAAAATATAAAGTTTAGTGATGCAAAGGTAGGTTTTAGATAAAATTATGCTGCAAATTATCTCAGAAAATATTTCTGATGAGCAATTAGTATTATTTATCTCTCAACTTTCTTGAGTTATAAATGATTTATGTAGTCATCTTTTTTCAGAATAGTGTAAATAGAAACAGTAGTGGAACATTTAATCCTTTATTAATGAAAACGAACCATCCAATTATGAATATAAAAATAGAGCCAGATGTGAATCCTTATGACGAAGCAGCTGAATACTTTGGTAAGTCTCTTTTTCTGAGGATTTATACATGTTGAAAGGATGCTCAAGTATTTATGAATATATAATCTTTACGTTAAAGGCTTCAGTCACAATTCTAAAATATTTTATTTTACAGGAGATACAGACCCTGATGTTACTACAGAGACAATCAATGTATGAATTCCTGATTAGTGGTGACTGAAACCCTGTCACAATATATTAGTTTTATATTTTATTGACAGCTAAAAAGAATAACCTTTTTTTGTTTCCAGGCATCATTAAATGGGAGCCGGTGTAAAGATATGAAAACGGACTTGAGTGATGAAAAGGTTTGTTATTTTTGTAAAATTTTTCATTACTTTAGTTGGCTTTGTGGTAAATATACTTGGTTATTGAAATATTTAACTACTGCTGAAATTCTCAGTACAATTAAATTATTTTACTTTTTCAGAAAAATGTGAATAGAACTAGTGGAGGGGCTTTTAATTCTAAGTCTGGACATCATGTAGATATAAAAATAGAGCCATATGAGAACTCTTATGACGAAGTTACAGAATATTTTGGTATGTATTTTTAATATTAAGATAAATTGTATATAGATTATAGGGATGTTTATACTCTAATACTTCTATCTAGGTCACAATTTCTTTAGGGTAAATGTAAAATCACCCTGTATATTGGAAACTTGTAAAATATGGACACATTTTTTTCTAGATATTTTTATTTCAGGAGAGGTAGATGACGAAGTTACTGCAGAATCAAATAATGTACGAATACCTGAAAACCGGAGGATGAAACCTCTTCATTCAGTCAAACGAAAAGTGCATTTAAATGCATATAGAAATATGCCATCGGAACTGTTAAAAAAAATATACTATAAGAAGAAAATCGAACTAGTGTTGTGCCAAAAGAAAAATGAAATGCAAAAATTTCGACAAGAAAAAATTAAATACAATTTAGAAATCAAACTTTTAAAAATGCAATTAGAGAAAGCAGAAGGAAATATTTATAAGTAGATTATATATGTATGATAACTTTCTAATAAAACGTGCCCTATGAAATAACGAGATTACTGTAAGCTGAATTGTGGTAATTTCATTATAAATTTTCATACAGAAAAGATTATTATAAAAAAAGGATTGTGCAATAAGTGAATGAAGAAAAGAAATAAAGTCTTCATCAGAAAACTGTTGTTATTTTTCTAACCCGTAATTTTCAACTCATGCCATAATATTGAAGTTGTAATTGAAACATCTAAATAGCTAGTGGTTCCAAGGGGAGGGAGGCTGGAGGCTCAAGCACCCAAATATGTTTTTGGTAGTAAAATTTATTTAGTCCCACCAATATTGATGGTGGAACGGGAATATAAATTAAATATACATACCTAAATATACTAAGTTTTTAATTGGGGAATTGTCACTTGATCGCTGCTACGAGGAGACGAGCGCGGTGTGTCGTACTCGAATCGACTAAAACCTAAGATGGTCTCCATCAACGGAGTATTCCGCAGTATTCACATTACCTGACTCCAACATGCAGAAGTGGGAGTGCGCACTGTGCTGCCCATCTCCCGTCCGACTGTGGTTGATGTTGTGCACCCCGCAGTCACGGTAGCGTCGGATGCACGAGTTTAACCAAGTATGGGACTGGGGTAATTGAGAAAACAGTTGGTATAAGTCTCAATTACCCCATCACGTCGGTGTCACCAAATTTAACCGCGAATGGGATGGTGTGGAACGAGACGAAAGTTAGTAGATGTCTGATTTATTTAACGTCGTATAAATACACACAGTTTATATATAGTTCAATCTGTTAGTGTATGCTTACTCATGTTAGGTTTCCTACGTGGAGTACGTGCTGTATTTTTCTGCGTGCGGCAATGCGGCACAACGAGCATGCGCGCACGCTAATGCCCATTATTTTAATTAGGCGCTTCAAAAGATCTACGCTGTCTTGCCCAAAAAATCTAGTTTGGCCACCACACAGCCGTCAAACTGTGCACTTTGACGTGCGACAGCGTGTGGCACATGCGGCGTAGTTTATGCTGTGCGCATTTAAGTTACTTTATATATCACTGGCTCATTTGTCTAATGGTAGCATACGCCGCCTAAAGACTAGGTCGGGCTGAAAAAAACGTTACTTTATATTTAAATTACTCAGTAGGTACCAACCCGGAGTCAGAAAGTTAGCGGTGTTTCAACCCTTGCTTCAGAAAGCGCGTTAATCCGTTGGTCCTGCGCCTGACCTCTTTCCGGTTATGTTGGATTGCCATTTTATCGATGAAGGAACGGTACGTAATCTAATCTAATCCTCGTTGAGATTAGCTGCCGTGACCGAATACCCTCGCTGGGGTCATTAGTTGGTCGTACCGGGGCGTTAAGTAAGCCCTGGACCTGGACCATCCAGGGCTGTTGCCAAGAGGGACCCCGAGGTGAGCCGCGACTGGTGTCATGCCAGCCAGTCGCGGCACCGGCCGCAGCTAGGATTGCCTAGCCACGGCCGGTGCCGCGACTGGGTCGGACTGGGCCGGACTAGGATTGCCTAGGAAGAGGAGGAGTTAAGTGTGACGTTGCTCGACTCCCTATTGTCAGCAAACCGCCAGGGCCGTACTGGGTTGCATTGCGGTAGGTCCAGCTCCTCCAAAACTACGCTGTGGGATGTCACGTAAGGGTTTTAGTCGGTTTGAGTCTGACACACTGCCTTCGGTTTCTCCGGGCAGGCTGTGATGGTTTGTGGGAGTTTTCCCTACAGACAAAACGAGAAGGGAAAGAAAGACATTGGTGCGCGTCATCTAACTCTCACTCTCTTCATAAATTCCAGAGAGCTGAAGCAGAAGCGCGAGCAGACGGAGAAGATGCGCCGCGAGATGGTGACGTTCGCGGCGGCGCGCGACGCGTGGCGCCGCAAGCAGAAGCAGATGGTGGTCGAGGAGGAGCGGCAGCTGGAGCAGCAGCGCCGCGCCGCCGCCGACCGCAGCTCCGCCGTGTGAGTGCGCTCGCAGTGTCGCAGCAGAAGCAGATGGTGGTCGAGGAGGAGCGGCAGCTGGAGCAGCAGCGCCGCGCCGCCGCCGACCGCAGCTCCGCCGTGTGAGTGCGCTCGCAGTGTCGCAGCAGAAGCAGATGGTGGTCGAGGAGGAGCGGCAGCTGGAGCAGCAGCGCCGCGCCGCCGCCGACCGCAGCTCCGCCGTGTGAGTGCGCTCGCAGTGTCGCAGCAGAAGCAGATGGTGGTCGAGGAGGAGCGGCAGCTGGAGCAGCAGCGCCGCGCCGCCGCCGACCGCAGCTCCGCCGTGTGAGTGCGCTCGCAGTGTCGCAGCAGAAGCAGATGGTGGTCGAGGAGGAGCGGCAGCTGGAGCAGCAGCGCCGCGCCGCCGCCGACCGCAGCTCCGCCGTGTGAGTGCGCTCGCAGTGTCGCAGCAGAAGCAGATGGTGGTCGAGGAGGAGCGGCAGCTGGAGCAGCAGCGCCGCGCCGCCGCCGACCGCAGCTCCGCCGTGTGAGTGCGCTCGCAGTGTCGCAGCAGAAGCAGATGGTGGTCGAGGAGGAGCGGCAGCTGGAGCAGCAGCGCCGCGCCGCCGCCGACCGCAGCTCCGCCGTGTGAGTGCGCTCGCAGTGTCGCAGCAGAAGCAGATGGTGGTCGAGGAGGAGCGGCAGCTGGAGCAGCAGCGCCGCGCCGCCGCCGACCGCAGCTCCGCCGTGTGAGTGCGCTCGCAGTGTCGCAGCAGAAGCAGATGGTGGTCGAGGAGGAGCGGCAGCTGGAGCAGCAGCGCCGCGCCGCCGCCGACCGCAGCTCCGCCGTGTGAGTGCGCTCGCAGTGTCGCAGCAGAAGCAGATGGTGGTCGAGGAGGAGCGGCAGCTGGAGCAGCAGCGCCGCGCCGCCGCCGACCGCAGCTCCGCCGTGTGAGTGCGCTCGCAGTGTCGCAGCAGAAGCAGATGGTGGTCGAGGAGGAGCGGCAGCTGGAGCAGCAGCGCCGCGCCGCCGCCGACCGCAGCTCCGCCGTGTGAGTGCGCTCGCAGTGTCGCAGCAGAAGCAGATGGTGGTCGAGGAGGAGCGGCAGCTGGAGCAGCAGCGCCGCGCCGCCGCCGACCGCAGCTCCGCCGTGTGAGTGCGCTCGCAGTGTCGCAGCAGAAGCAGATGGTGGTCGAGGAGGAGCGGCAGCTGGAGCAGCAGCGCCGCGCCGCCGCCGACCGCAGCTCCGCCGTGTGAGTGCGCTCGCAGTGTCGCAGCAGAAGCAGATGGTGGTCGAGGAGGAGCGGCAGCTGGAGCAGCAGCGCCGCGCCGCCGCCGACCGCAGCTCCGCCGTGTGAGTGCGCTCGCAGTGTCGCAGCAGAAGCAGATGGTGGTCGAGGAGGAGCGGCAGCTGGAGCAGCAGCGCCGCGCCGCCGCCGACCGCAGCTCCGCCGTGTGAGTGCGCTCGCAGTGTCGCAGCAGAAGCAGATGGTGGTCGAGGAGGAGCGGCAGCTGGAGCAGCAGCGCCGCGCCGCCGCCGACCGCAGCTCCGCCGTGTGAGTGCGCTCGCAGTGTCGCAGCAGAAGCAGATGGTGGTCGAGGAGGAGCGGCAGCTGGAGCAGCAGCGCCGCGCCGCCGCCGACCGCAGCTCCGCCGTGTGAGTGCGCTCGCAGTGTCGCAGCAGAAGCAGATGGTGGTCGAGGAGGAGCGGCAGCTGGAGCAGCAGCGCCGCGCCGCCGCCGACCGCAGCTCCGCCGTGTGAGTGCGCTCGCAGTGTCGCAGCAGAAGCAGATGGTGGTCGAGGAGGAGCGGCAGCTGGAGCAGCAGCGCCGCGCCGCCGCCGACCGCAGCTCCGCCGTGTGAGTGCGCTCGCAGTGTCGCAGCAGAAGCAGATGGTGGTCGAGGAGGAGCGGCAGCTGGAGCAGCAGCGCCGCGCCGCCGCCGACCGCAGCTCCGCCGTGTGAGTGCGCTCGCAGTGTCGCAGCAGAAGCAGATGGTGGTCGAGGAGGAGCGGCAGCTGGAGCAGCAGCGCCGCGCCGCCGCCGACCGCAGCTCCGCCGTGTGAGTGCGCTCGCAGTGTCGCAGCAGAAGCAGATGGTGGTCGAGGAGGAGCGGCAGCTGGAGCAGCAGCGCCGCGCCGCCGCCGACCGCAGCTCCGCCGTGTGAGTGCGCTCGCAGTGTCGCAGCAGAAGCAGATGGTGGTCGAGGAGGAGCGGCAGCTGGAGCAGCAGCGCCGCGCCGCCGCCGACCGCAGCTCCGCCGTGTGAGTGCGCTCGCAGTGTCGCAGCAGAAGCAGATGGTGGTCGAGGAGGAGCGGCAGCTGGAGCAGCAGCGCCGCGCCGCCGCCGACCGCAGCTCCGCCGTGTGAGTGCGCTCGCAGTGTCGCAGCAGAAGCAGATGGTGGTCGAGGAGGAGCGGCAGCTGGAGCAGCAGCGCCGCGCCGCCGCCGACCGCAGCTCCGCCGTGTGAGTGCGCTCGCAGTGTCGCAGCAGAAGCAGATGGTGGTCGAGGAGGAGCGGCAGCTGGAGCAGCAGCGCCGCGCCGCCGCCGACCGCAGCTCCGCCGTGTGAGTGCGCTCGCAGTGTCGCAGCAGAAGCAGATGGTGGTCGAGGAGGAGCGGCAGCTGGAGCAGCAGCGCCGCGCCGCCGCCGACCGCAGCTCCGCCGTGTGAGTGCGCTCGCAGTGTCGCAGCAGAAGCAGATGGTGGTCGAGGAGGAGCGGCAGCTGGAGCAGCAGCGCCGCGCCGCCGCCGACCGCAGCTCCGCCGTGTGAGTGCGCTCGCAGTGTCGCAGCAGAAGCAGATGGTGGTCGAGGAGGAGCGGCAGCTGGAGCAGCAGCGCCGCGCCGCCGCCGACCGCAGCTCCGCCGTGTGAGTGCGCTCGCAGTGTCGCAGCAGAAGCAGATGGTGGTCGAGGAGGAGCGGCAGCTGGAGCAGCAGCGCCGCGCCGCCGCCGACCGCAGCTCCGCCGTGTGAGTGCGCTCGCAGTGTCGCAGCAGAAGCAGATGGTGGTCGAGGAGGAGCGGCAGCTGGAGCAGCAGCGCCGCGCCGCCGCCGACCGCAGCTCCGCCGTGTGAGTGCGCTCGCAGTGTCGCAGCAGAAGCAGATGGTGGTCGAGGAGGAGAGAAATCCAAGACCCCGACCCACTAATGGGTGTTTCTGTACCTTTCTTATAACTGCAACATTTTAGATTTTGAACTAATTAATTATTGAAATATTTGCAGAGTGGCGGAGAGAGAGCGAAAGATGCACCAAAAAGAAGAAATAAATCAGAAAATTGCAGCAAAGATATTAGCTGATGAGGTATGCTGCTTGTTCATTCGTATAAGTTGAACTCAGTACTAACTTAAGAACAAAATGTGTGCCACCCACCACTCGAAGGTTATTATTGTCACCATTATTTATCTATGTTGGTCTGGGACTTAAAAAAATGAGCCAACTGTGTTCCTGGCCTAGCATGTCGTAAAAGGCAACTAATGGTACATCGGGTTTTGGGTGTGTGATGGTGTAAGCGACAAGCTACCCAATTGTCACAAATTCTTCACAGTTCTCAATCGAGCCAGCCGTAACCCAGCCCAGGTTTTATTTTTGGCTGAATGTGGTTGAGGGGGCTCGCTGCCCCTTCGGTTCTGCCTACCTCTTCGAAGATTACGGGCGTGATGATATGTATATATTATTTATTTATCCAGGCTGTTCGCATCGAGCGCGAGAACATAATCAAGAGTCTTCAAGAGCAGGAGTTGTTGGAGAAGAACGTGCAGGACGCCATCGCGGAGAAGGCCAAGCTGGAGCACGTGCGCACCGACACCAAGGACGCGCTCACGGCGCAGATGGAGGGGCGCAAGCGGCTTGCGGCCGACGAGAGGGCTAAGGAGGCCGACTTTAGGAAGGAGGTGAGTGTGGCAGTAATATTAAACCAGTTGGGTGTAATATTGGAAATGATGGTTTCGTCCTACGCATGCGCGAGTTTTAGAAAAACAAATGCTTGCATATCTCTTTGTTAGAGGCCGGTGATGCCGTGGTATCTTTTGTTGTGTATATCAAATGATGGAGGGAGTTGTGGAATTGTGGAAGCTCAGGCTATGCCAACGCCCACGACATTCCTCCACTCGAGCGATGAGGGGTACCGCGGGGCTTTAGTGGGTATACTCTGGCCATTTTCCACCCTTGGCCGAAGCATGCATGCGGAGCTCCTTTATAGATATTAAAGCGGCACCACTCTATTGATAAAAGGTGCTGCGGAGTATGCCCTGATGGCTTAGGGACTTCTTTTACAGAGAGCCAGCGCGTATCGGTAGCCAATTCGGTATCAATTCGATTCCAGTATTTTTATGACTGCTACTGAAAGTATAAAACGCCTACTTAAATTGCAGTCAGAGGCGAAAATGGCGGCCGAGAACGAGAAAGAACACGAGAAGGAGCGCAAGCGCAAAGAGAAGAACCGGCAGTACTCGGAGCAGCTGCTGCAGCAGATCGCGGCCAACGCGCGCCGCCGCCGCGGCGACCAGCAGCTGGAGGAGAGCCGCGCCAAGCACGTCTGGGACTGCGACCGGGCCTGGTGAGTACACCGGTGCACTTGGAGCGATCATGACCGCTGGGGACGTCGGTCCACAACACCGGATGTGAAGAACTGACTGGCTCGACATAGCTGCTACCTCAAGACAGAAATTAGAGGAGAATTGCGCAGAACACGTCTGCAAATGCGACGGCGTGGTGTGAGAAAGGTAAGTAGTTTATAGCAGTTATGAGCGCAGGAGACATGTAGCCCTGCGTCTGGTTAACAAATCTTAGTTTAACAAGAAAAGGGCTTGGTTATTAGTTGACGTAGGCTGTATGTATGTCAGCCCTGCTGTACGGGGCGTCTAGAATACTACCGAGGTATCGCTGCCGGTCGTAAGAGGTGACTAAAAGGGCCTTCAGGGGCTTTGGCACAGAGGAGGTTCAGCGGGAGGCTAGTTCCGACTCATATGTGGCTCCCGAGGATGATAACACTACCGAGTGAGCTGGTGGTGTCGTAGCGTCGTGCAGCACCACTGCGCTGCACAGTTGGGTGCGGGAGACAGGCACCCGTCTGGACCTGATGTGGGGAGGCATCTGCCGCTGCCCGGCGGGCGGGATGGTCGTGGCTGTATCCCTTTGAAGCTTTGGCTGCGGTCGTCTCGGCTGCCGGGTGCGGGGGCGTTGGCAGTCGATGCCTGGGAGCCTGCGCTGCAAGCGGACCGATCTGCGTCCTGTACTTGCGAGTGGTGAATCTGTTGTTTAGTGGGCTGGCTATTACATCGAGACGCGGCACCGACCCTTGCGCCTTGCAGCCTTCTGCTGCACTGCTTGCGACGACAGAAAAAGCGATATAGGTAGTACTCAGCGATGCGTCAGACGCTGAAGGAACTGGCCGAGTTTCGTCTGGTGGGGTATCCTTCAACACGGCGCTGATCGCGGGCTACCATGGAGGTTTAGTCCGTGCAAGTCGGACATATCCTCCCGAGGCAGATCAGGAATCCAGAAGGACTCTCCCATGTAGAAAAAATACTAAAAATAATATGTATGTGTATCACTGAGTTCCATTGAATTATTTCGCTGCACCAGAAGTTTTCACTCACTTCTTAAAGCGGGCTGGTAAACAGCTGTTTAGTAACTGGAGAATTTGAGAAGTGCCGCACTCACGGTTCTGCTTAGGATCAACAAAGCGTCTGCTTGAACTGGGCCCGAGTTACTACATCTACCTTCTGATCCCCTCAGGCGCGAGGAAGTAGCGGAAGAACGCAAGAAGATAGTCTCTGAGCACGTGCCGCACCTGCTGGGCTACCTGCAGGCCGGCGTCGTGCAGCACGCCGACGTGCCGGCCGTGCGCGGCGGCGCCGCCCGCCACCAGCAGCTGGCGGCGCTCGACATCGACTCGCTCACCGTGCCCAGCAGGGTGAAGAGGCATCCCAAGTGCAACGCGCAGTGCAGGGTTATTAGGGAGTATTAGGGGACAGGATTACTAGAGAGTATTAGGGGCCATCCATATAGTATGTCACACGAATTTCATGATTTTCTGATTCCCCCCCGTCCTTGCCACATCTGGTCACATTTGTAAGACTCCCCCCTCCCTAGTGTGACATCACATGTTTTGCAATTTTACATCCAGAAATTGCAAATTATTATGATATATTAGATTTTGAAATGTGATGTAACGAAACCTAGGACCCCTCCCACCCCTTGTCACACCATGTCACACATCGTAGACCTCCGTTCCCCCTTTACGTGTGACGTACTTTATGGATGGCCCCTTAGGGTTGGTGGTGGGTATGCTGGCTTTTTTAAATATATATTTTTTTCAATAAATTGTATATTTGGCATTTAAAAGAGTGACTATGAGTTTCTTGCCGGTTTCTTCTCGATTAAATCTACTTTTCGAACCGGTGGTAGTATTGATCCTTTTCTTTTCTTGTATATTGACTATTTATAAGTGCTTTCTTGAAGTCTATATAAATAAAGATATTTTGAATTTTGGATTGTGAGTAGCAGGGATTGAAATGCTAGATCCAGTATTCCAGCTGTTTTTTTTTTTTTTAATTTTAGCTGTCCTGAATCCAGCGACATGTTCTGCTTTAATGCCCCGCTGGATTTCATTCTCCTAGAATTTGGAATGCTGTAACAAGCAATCCAGCTGGGACCAGCACAGTTTTAACTCTGCTGGTTCCAGCGTCGTGTGCTGAATCTAGCAAAAAAAGCCGCTGGATTGCAATTCCTAGACAGGGGTATTCGTGATGATAATAGGTCTGGTGGCTTCTTAAGAACAATCTGGATGTGTGAGTGCAGAATAGTTCTGTTGAAAGTTTAGGATCATCAGGTAGTATTGTAATGTTTTAGTTCTACTAACTTCTTCGGAAAGTATTAGTATGAGTATTAAATATTGTCATTTATAAGGTCTTAGATAGCTTCTTCTGGAGGCTTCGGTCACGTTAATATAATGTTTCCATCGTTTAGGAGCACCTTTTTCTGGATGAAAGGTGCTTTATATATATCTTTGTATTTAAAATCTCGTGATGACTCATGATGGCAGTTAAAAAAAACTAACCTAATTCACGCCAATCATATAGTGGGGTAGGCTAAAGAACCAAGTGCCAAATGGTCAGAATGATGTTAATTAAAGCGTAACAAACGAACAAATTAGTTTCGTTCCTACTACTAGACATTAGCATATTATTATGAGACTCCTTTAGTTTCTATAATGGTTGTACTAAATAATACATACTTATGTCATAACTATTGGTGTTAGTAAAAAATTCATTACACCTTGTATTTTATAAGATTGGTGACTAGGATATTGATTACCCACCAATATTTTTGAAACTGTAAGTCTAAAATATAACTAAAATACAAATCAAGAGACTGTCAAATAGTATGTGTCTCATATCTGTACTTAAACTGTTACATAGCGTAAAAGCTAATTAAATATTATTGTGCCATATCTTAATGGAATAAAATAAAATAGGTATTAATTACCAAAGTATGGTAATCAAATATTTTACATCTAAGTGGGCAAATACTACACCTAAAAGCACGCTATCAAAAATATGTACAGATTAAGAGTATACGTGTATATGGCATGTGTTTGGTCAACTGCGTCTCCTAACACAAGTCCCATATTCGTGACTCGTCTCTTGTTTGTCTTAAAGAAAAAGTTCGGTCTGTCCATGGCCATCCGGCTGAATAATGGCTTTCGGGACTCGACATACAGTTTGGAAAATGCTGGTATGTTGTAAAATTTGTTCCTTTGTATTGAATATTATTTTAAGTTTATATATGTATATGTTATGGCTCAAGATGGATATGAACATAAACTTATAGCCGGCTAAACTTAAGTTTATGTTTGACGAGCGGCTTATGTTAATTACACCTATCTTTAGCCGGCTAATGTTAAGTATAGCCGCAGCCTCTTGGCTATAAATGTAGAAGCAAATGAAAACGAAATAAATGTATAGTTTGTTACTCTAGTATCAAAAATTATTATTATAAATTCAAAAGTCACGTCATTCATTCATTACAGATAGTTTGGTGTACAAAATTCAGTTTATTAATTGAAGTTATTTAATATAATAAAAAAAAACCAATGCCACTGATGGTAACTCAAGGATTGCGGAAACACGCAACTGTTATGCGTCTGAGGAGAGTCTGAGGAGCGATAAGTTCTTGAAATACATTTAGCCAGAAGTTCACAAACTTATAAAATCGTTACTTCTGTGCCAACTACGCGCTCACACTAAGAGTGGAAGTACTTCCGCCGAGCTAGGTGTTGCTTGCTCGGGGACCTAGGTCCGACTAACCGTCGCGGTGTATTGTATATATACTTATTGGCTAGAATAACTTTGTCAGCGCGATGCAGGATTATATGGCGTTTCTCTATGTTCGAACGATATCATCTGTTTACGTTTACTGGAGCTATAATCTTGACTATCTTGTGGTGCGGTCGCCACACTTCTATTCACTCTTAGAGTCTAATAAAGCCTTAGACAAAACTAATAAGTATAGAAAGCTGAAATATAGAATTTTTTTTATTTAGGATTAGAGCGAGGTCGGGGGCGGGTCGCTAGTATAAAATACGCGGGTTTAATTCCTTCAAGAAATGTACTTGATTCAATAAAATTATTAAATGTATCAACAACCATTGGATTACTGTATTATGTTAAACGATTAGCACGTAGTTTTTATTACATTATGACGTGTATGTTGAGTAGATTAATTGAAATTGTTATTAAGTGTTTTTGTAATTGTTGTGTACTGGTTTATTGTAATAATAATTATGTACTTTCATGTTAAATGAGACTTATCTATTTGTGATTTTTGATTGTCCGTTCAATTGTGGTAATGATTTTTAGTGAATCAATAAATTGTATTGGTTATGTGACATTTCTTTTATTCCGTCATATGCTCAGATACTTAGGTAAATAGGTACTTGTCCCTTCTCACATAAGGGCAACTGGTTGTGGCGTTTGTAGTGCTGTATTGAATCTTTTTCTTGGAAAATGTAGTCGACAAAAATACTACCCAAACAATGTCAAAATATTTGACTTAGGACGGAATCAAGACGAGGCACCACTTAAACCTATACTGCAATGTAGGTGCTGCTACAACGTCGTGATATGCAATAGTATTTCTTGCTATAAGATCTATATTTGATCCACAATATTATACTTAATAAAAAAATCTGCAGCGGACACCAATTCTCTAGTTCCAAAGTAAGCTTAAGCTTGTAGTACCTAGACATACTTAAATACGTTTTATAAACATCCATGACTCGGCTATTTTGTTTTGCAAAGATTTAAAATTTGGGCCCTCAATCCAGATGCACACCCGAAACTCCTAGACCGATTTAAATAATTCTTTCACCAATGGAAAGTTACTTTATCAGCGAGTAACATAGACTTATTTTATCCCCGTATTCCCACGGGAACGGGAACTATACAGGTGAAACCGCAGGGCGCTGCTATTTATACTAAAAAAATCTATAAAGCCTTCTACACCTTTCAGGATTTAAGTGAATTTCCTAAGTGTATACAATGATTTTTAAAGTAATTTAAGAGATTATTTTACTAGATACTAAAGTACCTATATACCTATAAGTATTTCAAGCTATCTTACAAGACCCATGTTGGTCTGGGACTTGGCCCATGTTGATCTGGGACAAAAAAAAAGAATGTGCCAACTGTGGTTCTTGCCTAGCATGTCGTAAGAGGCGACTAATGGTTTACGGCTTTTGGGTATGTGACTGAGTAGGCGACGAGCTAGCCACTTGTCACTCCCTTTTCACAGCTTTCCATCCAACCCAGCCCACTGTCCCATGTTGGTCTGGGACTTAAAAAGAATATGCCAACTGTGGTTCTTGCCTAGCATGTCGTAAAAGGCGACTAATGGTATATCGGCTTTTAGGTGTGTGATTGTGTAGGCGACAGGTTAGCCGCTTGTCACTGCTTTTTCACAATTTTCCATCTGACCCAGCCCGGCTTTATTTTTGGCTGAATGTGCTTGAAGGGGCTTGCTGCCCCTTCGACTCTGCCTACCCCTTCGGGGATCATGGGCGTGATGTTATGTATGTTTGTATCTTACAAGACCTAATTTATAAGGATCGGAACATGGTTCACTCGCGCCTCGTGCCATTACTTTTGTAACGTAAATTGTAAAATAGCTTGTACCTACCTACTTATTTGTGTTATCAATTCTCCCGACACTGGTTACCAAACACTTTGGAAAGAGAAACATTTATTTAGATAAATGTTATCCTTCCTAACATATACGTTAACTAAATCTGAACACTAGTTCGTCCAAGTTTTAACAAGCGATGCGATCCAGTTATCGTTTTCATTAACGAGTTAGTACCGTAATAAAGCGAGTCGGCCAGCACTCGGCGCGGAGTGAAACTCAAACAATAATTAGTCGACCCGCGGAGCCCACGGAAAATATTTAAACGATGAAATTAATTCCAAATACGAGACTCGAATATTAAAAGGGTGGGCCGGTAGGGAGGCCAAGCTGACCACTGAGTCGGGGACGGTCCTGAAACTCGAAAAGGCACGTCACATCAGATATGTTATTATGCTTATTGGTATGGTTAAGGTTAAGTTTTTAGACTGTTCACTAGCTAGGGAAGTGGCGTGAAGTTTAGTTAGTTAGTTTTTTAGTTTTCACTAGCCTGAAAATTGAGATTGAGGGGGGGTTCGCCTATTGGTCGTCGGATCAAAATTTGTAGCTAGGTATTTCAATATTGAAATTACTCAGTAGCAGTTCGGAATCAGGAAGTGAGCGGTTTTTCACCCGTTTGTCTCGGAAAGCACGTTGGTCCTGCATCTAACCTCTATGGTCATGTTGTCGTCTAACTGGACTATGAGGTGAAGAACAGAGAATACCTACTTCTGTGTTTGCGGAGTGAAGTAGAGTAGGTATTGGTTTGAAAGTGTATATAACTTTTAACTGTTTTAATTTAGTTGTTCAAAACATTTGTTGTATTCCATTTCTTAAAGTATCTTTAACTAGCTTCTGCCTGCGGTTTATGTGTTTTTCTAATGTACTTATAAGTTATACTATTGCAAAGTTTTATTAAAATCCATCCAGTACCTACTTTTTGCGCGAAAGAGTAACAAACATCTACACATCCATCCATCCATTCATACAAATTTTCGCGTTTATAATATTAGTACGATAAGAAAATTTGTTTTTGTTCAAATAATAATTTGAGATGATCAGAAAGCACAGACACCCTACCCCCTGATGAAAGTTAGCATTTTTACGCAATAAAGAAATAAAAGTTGCCGGCTCAGCGGTCCAGCAAACACACGTTAGCATTCAGGGCCCCGATAAGGATCTGGCGCGCCCCGCCCTCGTAAAATCGACACTCCACTCAGTTTTATTTGCCGTGCCGCCATTCCACGGCTTATCTGCCGTTCGCAGCATAAAAATCATGTTTGGTTACGCGTTAGGACAGCCCGGATAAAGCCGCGTGCTTGTTGGGTATTAAAATGGGCCGATCGATGGAGACGACTCACGGATACAGAATCGTTTACCAGGCAGGTCTTATGTTCGGATTTGAGGGATATATGTCATATAGATAAATGGGTTTGTATTTATCAGAATGTTACTAAAAAAGTAATCGTCAAGAACAGACTGTTTATAAATGTGTCTTGTTGATATTTAGGTACTAGTAATTGCAGTACTAGTAAGGCCCAGGCTCACCTACCACGATCAGATTGGTCGTGTATTAAAAGAAGGTGATGTTAGGAGTCATAAAAACCGTAGAGATTGTATGAAAAGGATTATGAATGTTGAAGAGGCGAGTGAGGTGTGTAAGGATCGTGCCATATGGCGTTCGGTTCTCTCTGCCTACCCCGCTAGGAAAGTGGCGTGAAGTTTAGTTAGTTAGTTTTTTAGTTAGTAATTGCAATTCAGTGGCGCTTATTGCTTGATCCAGGATTAGAATCTCTAGTAGGAATTGAAGTCCAGCGGGGATGAACCAGCACATGTGGCTGGATCTAGCACAGCTAAAATTGACAGGCCTGTTGGTCGAATGGTCAGAGACTCTGGCCATGAAACCAAGGGTCGCGGGTTCGAATCCCATTAGGGGCACATGTTTCGTGTGATGAACATAGACATTTGTACTCTAGTCAGGGATGTTTATAAACGTATTTATGCATGTCTATCCGTTCACGTACAGGCATTAGCTTAGTTTGGAACTAGGGAATGGTTGTGTCAGTCTGGAGAATTTATTTATTTATTTTTTGCCCAAACTGGATTGCTGGATTCAGCATTGCAATCTTTTTAGTTACTTTAAAGCCATAATAACGAACTAGCCGTAAAGCCAGTTACATCCATTATTAAATTATTATTTTTTTGCTATGGCCGATTTTTCATTCATCATATAAAATGTTCATGTGATGAACACTGCCATTGCTAGGTACTCGAATTATGAACAACTCCTTCTCATCATCATCTTAATTTTTTAAATAATCTAGACTAGACTAGACTCTAAATAGTCTAGACTGTTTCATCATGGTAGTCAAAAAGCGTTTGTATAAGTATAGTTTATTTATCAGTCTCCCCCTCCGACGAGTCCTCCTCCGAGGCGTCCGCGCTCTGCGAGACGGTTGAACTGGTCGCCACCGGCTTCTTCTTCTTCGCTTTTTCCAAGTACTTCTCCGTCAGCCTCTTGAACTCCCTCTGGTCCTCTATGTGTTTCATTTCTTTTTTACCCCATGGCGTTTTATCGGCGTACCATTGAAGATATTTTGCGTAATCCTGCAATCGAAAATTTAAGGTAACTTATGTTAATTGTAGGTACTGGATTGTCTAATATTCTGTCTATTATAGTTTTTGAAGAAATAATACTCAATTACATTGAAAAAATTAATAATTTGGCTAGGTTTGATAGACATGTTAATACAAACTAGATTGGCGCTTGAACTTAAGTTAGATTGCGCGCTAAAATGTGAGTAGGTACTTACAACTTTATCTACGTCTTTCATCAAGAAGTGATTGTGAATTTCGATTGGAGTCAGACCGTAAGCTGCGATTCTGTAAATTACAGTAAAATGTATTTTATTTAATTGAAAAAAAAAGATGCCTACGTAAATATATTTTTCATTTACGGCTTTTCTTTATTTACCAAATATTCCATTGATTCAGTAAGTGTGGTTTAAAAAAAAGAAAGTAAGGCTTGAAAACTTAATATTAAATTAAATAACAAAAAATTTTTTGGAAGGTTAGCAGCTTCGTTTAAACAGACCGTCTACCTGATACCTAATGGGTATGTTTAGGGAGCATACCTAAATAAAGTTGGCATTTAAAAGAGTGCCAACCTAACTATCCAGTTTCTTATCGGCTTCTGAAATCAATTTCACGAAGGAGAAGCAAATCAAAGCTATATAGTTTTTCTTTATTGACAAGAGTTATTTTGAAGTTAAAGAATTTCCACGTAAAAATAACTCAAATTGCTATTCTTTTTAAATTATGGATAATGAATTACCTCTTAAAACTACTCTCTACTCGCACTCATAATACTTCTATGTCCATAGGTATGTCTATGTCCATAGGCTAATTAATGAATATCTTACCATTAGATTGGCCTGCTTATTTTTGTCGTCGCCTTTAGTAGAAAAAATGCAAAATTATGTATAACTAACTAACTTAACTTCACGCCACTTCCCTAGCGGGGTAGACAAAGAGAACCGAACGCTATATGGCACGATTCTTACGCACTTCACTCGCCTTTTTAAAATTAAATTTTGTATAAAAATATATAATTAAGAAACCTGACGACTTGTTCAGCAGATAAATAGGTCTGCAGCATCTCTCCCAAGTAGCCGTAATTATATCCGCGCAGGGCGTGCGCGAGGCTATGAATGTCCAAGTTTCTTGGCAGGAAGCGGTTTCTGTGACAATAGGAATAGGTGAAACAACTTGTGCGAAGACTTGTGCTATGTTCTGATATTATACTAGCATTGATAGATATCAAGTCAGCCGTGACAACCATCACAGTAATGTTGAGCTTTGTGATGTGACTGCATTACAAACATATTATTTGACTTGAATCTTTGAGTCTCAACGCTATTGAAAACGTGTTCATTGGATTTGGTATTAATAAGTAAGTATTACATTAAGACTTAAAGTATGTTTGCTTTGCCAGAAACCTTTGCTTTTGCAAAAGCCTTTGAGAAACTAGATTTTTGGTGGGATTCGTTCTTACTCGCTTATCCAACAGTTGAGCATCCGGAAGACAGCAGAATATGATGTGTCGGGGACCAGGACGACTGTAGGGAACTGTTTCAATAATTTACTACTCTTCGTTTGCCACGGATCCACGCAAGTCCCTTCAACAAAAGACTCAACTCTCAAGGAAAAGCATAAAGCAGCCAATAGATGTTATATTGGATCTGCATTTCTTACCTATGACAGCTATTCTATCGGTCTTGTTAATCTTTTTAAGCATTTTACTCAGTGAACGTGTCAAAACATCTAAATTCATTTTAGCTTCTTCTGGGGGCACCTAAAAATGTTAAAGCACGCACATTTGAAATAGCACTCTTTTTAAATTAGGTACTGAAAAAAAAATGTTATCAAAATGATTTAGGTATATTGCGGATTACTATACTTGTGAATACTCATCATCTTCCTAGCGTTATGTCCCGTGCTTAGACGGGGTCCGCTTAGACCATGATCCAGGATGTAGCAAGTCTGGTAATTACATTGAAGCGACTGCCGATCTGACCTTCGTAACCCTAAGATAGGGGAACCAGGCAATTTTTGGATCATGGTTACAAATCCCAAGTTATTTGAATTTGCAGGTTTCATCACGATGTTTTCCCTCACCGTCTAGCTAGTGGTATAAATACGTTCAAGATTTGAAAAATCCAGAGGTACGTGCCCGGGTTTGAACCCGCACTCCTCGGTTTAGAGGCGCGTGTCCTTACCATTGAGCTACCACCGCTTGTGAATACTTGTGAATACTAACTTTGTTATAATACAAACGGTGAATATGTTTGATATGAATTACAGCAGGTTGTGCTATTTTGGCACATGTTACGACCGAGTTCACCAATCGTTGCAAATCAGCTGAAGATGGCGATTGCTTATTGAGATTAGTTGCATCTAACTCGAATAGCACTGCATCTGCAATACAAGTTGATACTTATATTTCTATCATCGTGGAACAAACGTTACC
This sequence comes from Glyphodes perspectalis, assembly GCA_951394215.1. Classification (NCBI taxonomy): domain Eukaryota; kingdom Metazoa; phylum Arthropoda; class Insecta; order Lepidoptera; family Crambidae; genus Glyphodes; species Glyphodes perspectalis. The sequence goes on along the minus strand of OX596204.1, from coordinate 1,508,780 downwards.
TCTCCAGTTGAAGTAACTAGTAGGAATACTGTGAGTTCTCTTAAAATATTGTTTGAGAAAACTATTTTTTTATGTTAATCTGGGACTTAAAAATGATGTCTCAAATGTGTTCCTTTGCCTAGCATGTTTGAAAACGATTAATGTTGTACTACTTTTTAACAATTTATGTCTTACCCATTTTTCACCCAGTCTTTTTGGGTAAAAAAAATTCAATTACAACTGACTGACTGAGACTGAAGACGTATGGTAGACGGATGGTATGTATATGTGTAAAAAGCTCAAATTTTCAGCAAAAGAATATTTGTCTCATGTTGGTCTGGAACTTGGCCAATGTTGACCTGGGACAAAAAAAAGAATGTGCCAACTGTGGTTCTTGCCTAGCATGTAGTAAGAGGCGACTATTGGTTTACGGACTTTGGGTATGTGACTGAGTAGGCGACGAGCTAGCCACTTGTCACTCCTTTTTCACAGCTTTCGGGGATTATGGGCGTGATGTTATGTATGTATGTATGTAGAATATTTAGTCAGCTTTTCACAGATATTTTTTAGTAATTTACCAGTGACTGTGGCCAAGGCATGCACCAATGTGGTCTTGCCACTTAGCCTGGGTCCTATAACCAGAATCTTGTGGAAGCCATGGGTTGCTTCGCGACATCTCTCCCACCAGAACGCTCTAGTTTCACCGGAGAAATGGGGAGCTGGTCTGTTTAAAGAAAAATGTATGTTGTTATATCCTACTATATATTATATTTGGTAAAATATTCAGAACTGATATTTACATTCCTCTATGACTTAGTAGATGATGTTATTATTTAATACATACTCGTAATTACAACGCATATCGTCTCCGGCAAAGTTGTGGTCTCCTAAGAAATCTTCCAGCATTGTGTGAGGATAGTCCGTCAGGATTCCTTTGAACGCCAAATCCTAAATGCGTAATACTGTTTACGTTTGTTTGTATTAACTGGCCTATATTCGTCTAGACTCTAGAGGAATTTATGAAATAAATGGTCATAAAAATTACCCAAAACAAAATTACTGTATCAAATTTTAAGATCCTACTAATTATGGTAAATTCAGAAATTATATGTAGTATGTAGCGAATTACAGTTTAATAAGCTCAAGTGAGCTGGAATGTGCTTAGCGCGGTGCCCTGTTTTCTAAACACGTTTAAAGTTTTTTGAAAAGCTCGACGGGGCATTCGGTAGTGACCCTGCCCCATGCGCCAAGAGTTGTGGTCTCGATTCCCACCCAGGACAAATATTTGTATGATGAATACTTGTGTTTGTTCTGTGGCTGGGTGTTAATATCCAATATTTAAGTATATACTTGTAATACCACTGTTGTTTCTGATATCCGTAACAAAAGTGCTTAAGCTACTTACCACGGAGTCAGATCAATATATGTGATTTAGTCAATATATTTTAGATCAATTAGATCAATATATTTATGCAGACATGTTTAATAGAATTGGATTGGAATAAAGGTTATAGGTACCTCCAGTTTTTCATCGATGTTTTCACTCTTTTTGGTTTTAACTCTTCCTTTCCGTTTCTGATGTATAGATTTCCTCATGGGTTCGGGAAATGGTTCCTCATTATTCTCGTAGTCCTTCTTCAAAGCACTTTTCAGGATTTTAAGTTCATTTCTGTGTGAATACCGTGTGTTATTTTTTTACTTTTAAATATTATTTTTATTATAGCGCATTTTTATTTATTGTTATTCCAAAGTAAAATTTTATGAAAAGTAAAAAAAATCTTGTATGTAAAGGATCATGAATGTTGAAGAGGCGAGTGAGGTGTGTAAGGATCGTGCCATATGGCTCTCTTTGCCTGAAGTTTAGTTAGTTAAAATTTTATGCAACCTAAGTAATTACCTCATATCATCATCAATTGTCTGCACAAGTTCCATTTTAATTTCTGCATATAATTCTTGTACATCTACGTCTGGTACAAATTTCTTTTTGACTTCTACAATTTCAGTATGATCCAAATCATCCCATTCTTTTCGATATTTATCTATCAGCTGAAAAAATACATTAAATATAAGTAACTCAATATATGTCACTTTTATGCACATATTTACATAGAAAGTGAATTTGTTTCAACCGAGCTTAAAGAATAGGCAAACAATTCGTTATATTTCAAAATATAGATAAAATAATAGAGACATGCATGTTATCATTTTTGATTAATTCTTAGACCGGATATCGATCTTGTCATTTTTTACATTAAGCATCGAGATATATGTACGTAGTACTTGACATTAAGATATTTATTTACTCCCAACAGTTCTACCTCTAAGATATGTTCTGTTCTCTTTGACTGTGGGTAGCTGAAACCTGGATGCATAGTCGGATTTTTCATTAGTTTCTGCATCATTTTCTCTTCCAATTTTTTCTTCATTTGCTCTTCTTTTTTCTTCATCTTTTCTTCTTCTTTTGCTTCTTGATTCTCGTATTTTAACTGTGAATATTATATTTCAATATGATATAGTGTGACTAATCTTAATATACTTGAAATACATCTCGGAATGTTACCTGGAGAGCAGATTTACTTTTATTAGCCTTCTTTTGTTCTACATACGCTCGGTATGTCTCCAACCATTCAATAGGTTCAGGTATTTCATCCTTAACTATCAAAATAGAACCACCTTCTTCTTCTCTTGGTAGATCGCAAAAATATTTTATTTCGTCAAACCTGCGAAGAAATAGTATAACTACCATATTTTTTATAACCACAGCATCGGTAAATAGAACGCTTGTTTGCCAATTTTAAGGGCTTGTAGGTCTATTTAAGGGCGATGATAATGAATGATGAAGTATGCCTTAAGGATTCAAAGCGGCCACAGTAAGCACATGAGCGCGACAAGCTTTATGTAGCCTTAGACACTATTAATATTTAAGAAATGCAACTTGATGTTGGCTTTCTCTGAGATAAATAATATCAGACAACATCACATACAATGATCTACTCCGAGCTAAGTAGTGGTGTTGCAAACATATACTAGATATTAATCCAAACACAGAATAAACACAAGTATTCATCACACGAATGTTTATTCTGTGTGGGGATTTAATACACAACTCTTGGCGCATAGGTCACTGCCGAATGCGCCGTCGAACCAGTCATCATACGATATATAAATCTATAAAATAATATTGAATATATTAGTTATTTTTAAGATCTCCTTTGTTATTAATATTTGTAACCTTACCATTTCCTAAACCACGCATTAATCAAATCTCGATAGTCATCAGCGATATCCTCCCTTTTTCTGTTTTTATAATCCTCTTTGATTTTCTCTCGAAATAGCAGCCATTGATGTTCGAATTCTTTACGGTGTTCAGTCCGTTGTTGCTTTATCTGAAGAATAACCATCAAAGCGTAGTTTTAATTGAAATTTATTTTGTGACATAAAATATGTACATAGTTGTACCTACTTTATTAGCTGAATGAATCGCGTCTGCGTTTCTTTTTCCACACAACCGTATTCCCAAAATTTCGTCCATCAGACATTCTCGTTTCTTTCTTCTTTTAATTTCAAAGTACGCCCTATAACATGACTTCTATTAAAATAAATATTTGACAATTCAATCATAGTTCGTGAATAGTGTTTTGTATCATTCATTTACCTTAACGTTTTTTGTATTATCTTAGCACCTCGTTCTCTTAGTTCCATAGGAGCTGGTGGCTTCAATGCCCCTGTCAATTCCTTTTCCCACATTTCTCTTTGTTGTTTTCTTTGGGTTGACATTCGTATTACTTGCCTATAAATGAATTATTTTGGTTTCATTATCATTGCCCCTAACACTGTGAATTAGTTTGATAATGCTATAAGTATTCTAAATGCCAAGTTGCATAATACTACCTCGCTCTTTCTTGTGCTTGTATGAGTGATGCCATTCGTCTCGTTTGTATCATTTCTTCTGTCTCGGGTTCTTCCTCTTCATGCTTTTCTGAGGATGTGTCATCTTGTGGATTGTCTACATCCCACCAATTATCGATTTTTACTGCCTCCTCACTTTTCTCACTTTTTTCATCTTCTGCTAAATTTTTTTAAGTAATACAAAAATAATTACACATGACACATTATTAGCAGCAGTATCGAATCCCTAAGTGACTTACCCATCCTCAATAGCTCTCGTCTCTCCTCTGCCTTCCGCAACGCATCACGGACCGCAGCATCTATGTGTGCCGGTCTCTTGACGTGCGTGGGCACATCGTTGAGCTCCGCATCGAATGGAGTCAGCTTGTGGTGAGCCAGCCCGTGGCCTAGGAACTGGGTATCGCTGTACTCCAGTTTTCTTATATCGTGTTTCAGCTCCAAAATTCTGATGGAAAATTACAAGTAAATCATTAATAGATATTAACTGTCTCTGTCAGTCTTCCTGTTTAAAGTACTTGAAGGTATGTAATGGTAAATGGCACGCAAATACTTTGCACTTTTAAAAAGGGCGTAGGCTAATTTTCCCACCAAAATGTGTTACACGACAAATTGCGTTAGGAGCCACAATAACCGTAGAGCGTGTTTAAAATAAGTTATGAATCTCAAAGAAGCGAGTGAGGTGTGTAAGGACCGTGTCATTTGGCGCTCGGTTCTTTCTGCCTACCCCGTTAGGGAACGTGGAGGAATTATTTTAATAAATAAATGTTACCTATTCGTTACTGCCTTGACCACGTCAAACATATACAGCGCCTTCTGGACCTGCAGGTTCTGCTGCCAGCAGTCCATCGCATTGTTGTAGATCACGATGTAATTACCCAGGATCCCGCACAGCCGGATGACTGCATCACAGCGTTTTTTATCATGGACTTTGGTTTTCTGGTTACGAAGGCAGGAGAAACTTTTAATAAAGTATTTTTTTTTTACATATGGCCGTGCAGCATATTATTCAAATTCTCCATCCATCAATTCGGATACTCCAGTAGATTGATTGATAGATATCAATCCATCTATCGCTCCATATATTAATTCGGATACTGGAGTATCCGAATTGATAGATGGAGTATAAGCTGTACCTAAATATGTTTTGGTTTGTTTGTTTTGCAGTGTAAATTTTAGCACTGCTTGCACCCTGGGAAATACCATGTGATAACCTTCTCTAAGATGAGAATGTAGGACAGAGTTCTGAAGATTTGATAGGGCAGCTATAACGCCTCTTACAAGAACATTCTGTACGTCAATATTTAGGCGTCAGACCTGAAAAGAGAGGCTTAACGCTGGACTAAAGAGGCATCATATTCCTGTAAAGAGTGTGATGCAATGTATCCTTTGCACTCTTTTTAGTATACTAAAGAGGAAATGACATAGGTATATTCCTAATAAGATTTTAAGAAATGAAAATGTCATTTCATTACTTTTGCTACAAAAACGCAAACGACGACACTGTTCACTGAAATATTGCCCCACCTGATATTCTTGATCTAAGTTTATTAATTCTTCTAGTCGTGTCAAAGTCTCTCTCCATTTCATGAAATAATAGTCACTCGACATTATAAATTTTGTTCAAATAATAAAAATAAATTAAAGTAGTCCCTTGTCATTATCGCAAGAACTTTTTGTAGACCATTTAATCGAGTTGGTCATGTATAGAGCTAAGAAAATTATATATAGTGTTTGTATGGACTACCATATGGCGTTCGGTTCTCTCTGCCTACCTCGCTAGGGAAGTGGCATGAAGTTTAGTTAGTTAGTTAGTATAGACTGTTCTTTGTACACATGGGTAAAGGTCTTTACAAAAGTTTAAACTATAGAAAATGTACAAAGTACCTTTCCTGAAAACAAATAGATAGTAGCCAATAGTAGTCCAGTAACACTCTAAATGTTTGTGCGGACGTCTATTATGAAAAACTAGCTGGGCCCGCGGTTTCATCCGCATTTATGATTAATAGCCTATAGCCTTCCTCGATAAATGGGATATCTAACGCTGAAAGAATTTTTCAAATCGGACCAGTAGTTAGTTAGATCCCGAGGAGGCGACCGAAGGTTTTTAAAAATTATAACTAAGAGTATATTTCAGCTCGATGCTTTATTATAGACTAACTTAATTCTATTACAAGATTCTTAAAGCTAAGGTCTTATCTCTACAACGGATGCACGGCGCCACACTCTAGACTAAACAATAAAGAGCTGCGTAAGCGTCGCCCGCCCGTGAGGTTCGGAGCTTAACACGATGTCAGCGTTATAGGGCTGGGGACCGGCTGCATAACTCTTCCCCCCTCAGATTCGAAATTATCAGAGGATACTATTGCTCTGATTATTTCGATATAACATTTTAAAAAGATTATATTTATACATTATAAAAACACAAATTACTAAAACTAGGATTAAGTATAACACAATAGTAGGGACGCTCACACTTTTCACATTAATGACCCTTTCGTTTTTCACTTCACTTTCACTGATTTCCATTAGGTTGTTCAGACGGTGAAGATTTGTCAAATCGCTGGTGTCCAAATTGATAGGTTCTCGTTGTACTTGCGGCCCCGTGGGTGTTATTTCCGGTAAACTAATTATTGGTAATTTCAGAGAGTTTGAAGAGCTTGCGGAGAGGTGATGCGATTTTAGGGTAATCTCACCTATTTTCACATCACAGTGATCGTCGAGAGTAAGGAGGTAAGTACCTTTAAAATTTTCTTTCGTTACTTCATTATTACATATTTTTGTTAATATGTTTTCAGATTTGCTGTAAAGAATCCATCTCTGTTTTCCAAGTGATTCTATTTTTACAGTGTTAATTTCCACTAATATGGGATTACAGAAACTGGTGTTGCGGGAAAACTTCATTAGTGCTGTTAAACAGTTGTCCTCGAGAGGTAGCTGTGACTCGTCTTCATAGCATAAGTACGCCGCCTCGTGGAGCTCATGGCAAGGCTGGGAGAGCGAGACCATGTCGGACCCTTTTACCAGGAGATAAGGGTATTTAGGAATCAATATTTTAGTTAGGTTGAGGGAATCGGTTATGGGTATAGGAATTGCTTTATAGTATATGTATATCTCGTTTTTGATAATAGGTATATTTAAAATGAATGTTATTTGACTTCCTGTCGAATAAGCCTTTAACTCTATACAATGCTCTATTTTAACTAAATTATCGTAACTTACTGGATAAACAAGCTTATTAGATTTTTCTATTTCCTTCAATAGTTTTATTAACTCATCAGGATTTAGAAGTGAATGGTGTAACGTTCTTAATTGACTAAATGCAATACATGTTTCAATTTCATCTAAATGATTATACAATAATTGAAAATTATGTAGAAATAGATGGTAAATGTTAACAAAATTCTGCATCGTTATATTAACCCTTGTCTGGTTAATTAGTTTCCTTAATTCCCATAATTCCTTATCAATGTGAACAAAATTATTGTGTGTAGTGTTTGTTATTTTAACAAGGTTTTTTGATATTTCAGATACAAGTGTCACTTTTTTCATTAACGTGCCTTGACGTACTTTTAAAGAGTCAATTAATTTTTCATACCTGATAGCGTCTTCATAGTCCAGGTTACCAGTAATTATTTTAATTATAGATCCAAGAGGATTTAGAACTCCACGTTTAACTCGAATGGATGGGATTAATTGCCTTAATTTTTCAATAGTAGAGTTCATGACATAGTCAGTTTGAGCTTTTACATTAAGTAATTGGAAGTTCGAAGTCTTATTATCCAAATATATTTTTACGTGTTGATTTAAATTTGCGTATCGATTAATATTAAATTCTAATTCCTCTTGTATAGTGCTTAAATTTAAAACCTTAATAATAGTCCATTTATCGTAACTTAACCTAGCTTGGCCCTGTTTCATCAGCAGCACTCCAGGATATTTGTCAATCCTTTGAAGTTGAAGCGCGTGGGTCCTGATTGTCAGTACCGCGAGCGCGAGGCACCTGTGAAGGTCGTTTAATATCCTTAATAGGTACTTTAGTTTCGCGGTTTTTCAACGTAACAGGACAAGTGTTTTTATCTAATTTGCCCGAAACTTGCGCCTTTTGGAAGCGAGGTTTATCCTTGCTTCTCCTAGTGTTTACACCTTTTACAAATATCGTATCTCCTTCTTTTACATCAAACGACGTCTCACCTCCACGTTTTTCTACCACCTTTTCTTTATCGGTTATCAATTTGTCCGTTAGGTATTTATATAGGTATTTTGTACGCTTTACATGGTCACTTATTAATTGTTGGGTATAGTTCCTATTAAATTCTATATTGAAAGTACTATTGGAATCTGTGTGTCCGAAGACAACTTCAAAGGGCGTAAGGCCGGTTGCGGAATGAATCGTCTGATTATACGACATTATTGCATACGTCATTAGATTAGCAGCGTCAGTTATTTTTCGTTCATATTTAGCAATACGGTAAATTTCTAAGATTGTTGAGTGAAAACGCTCTATTAAACCCATGGAGTTTGGGTTGTGCGGGGTACCGATGTGAAGGTCTATTTTGTAAAACTGTAAAGTCTCTTTGAGTAGAGTGTTGTTAAATTCGGTACCGGGGTCAGCACTGATTCTATTAGGCACGCCATACAGTGAAAAGAATTTAATTAGTGCGCGAACTACTTCAGGTGTAGAGCGATTAGATATCTCAAAGGCTTGTCCTAATTTACTGAACGAATCAATGATAGTAAGGAAGTATTTTCCTTCTATAGAAAATAAGTCCATGAAAATTTCGGCAAAAGGTCTTGTTTGTGTTTGGGTCAGCTGTAATTTAGGTTTTAAGGGTTTACGATCATATTTTTGTGTTTTACAGGTTTCACAGGAGTTGATAACAGAGGCTACTGTTAAGTCCATATTACTCCAAAAATAAGTTCGTTTTAGTTTTACAAGAGTTTCCTTAATGCCACGGTGGGAGGTTATACCATTGTGATATTTGAGTATAATATCGCGTTGTTCGTCCTCATCCTCAATATATATAACTCTTTTGGTGCACTCATAGAAATAAACTGTATCCTTTTTAAACAACTTTATTACAGCATCTGTAAATTGACAGCGGTGTATCTGGTCCTCAAAATAAAAGAAATATTTAGTCTTGGGTTTTATATATTCCAGGAGAAATCTTTTTACTAATTCCGGGTTGTCTACAGGTAAGTGAACTTCCAAGATCTTTTGTTCATCGTGATTTAAGTTTTTTACAGTTAACTCATTTCTGAACCAGGTATAGACGAGAATTTGATTTGGTTTTGTATCTACGGCTTCATCTAGGATTGGGATACCGTTTGTCTCAATATCTTCGGCTAAATGTGCCGTTTCAGGTAATGAAGGGGCGGTGATTGTACTTGATGAGGCAGAGCGAACTGGGTAAGTTGATTCATGATCTAATGGTACAGGAGTATGTGAGACTTCCGATGAGTCTGATATTATTATTGGACTGTCGGACCTTTCGGTCTCGCCGACATTACCCTGCATGGACAAATCAACATTGTCGTTGGTAAGTGCGTTTAATTTTGTACGTGACAGGGCATCCGCGTTGCTGTTTTGTATGACTATAGCGCTGGGCATACGTACGCTATTTTCAAAATCTTGAAAATCAATAATCGCATTGCTTAAATCACCATTGCTTAAATCCGTGGGTATTTTAACACGAGTTTCGGTGCGGGGTTCTAATGTAGCTTCAAACGCGAGACTGTAAACTATTGGTATTTCTGTATTTCTTGTTCTTAAAATTTGATTTTTCATGTCAATTGTAGCATCTAACATTTTAAGTAAATCAGAACCAATCAAACCATCACAACGCCCGTCGACATCATAGACGTAAAATTTATGTTTGCTCAAACTTTTAAATGTTCTTGGCAGGGGTATAAAAATGACCTCGTCATGTGTACTGCGCGCGTGCGTACTGATAACCTCAAATGGTTCATAATTTTTAAAGTCGGAAAAGAACTGATCAGCCTTAGTAGGGCTAATAAAACTCCTAGTACTTCCGGTATCGATCATAAGACGTGCATTAATTTTGGGTAAAAATATATGAGGTAGTTTATTTACGCCGTTATAATTTAAGTGTATCATTTCTGGGACTGTGTCTGAGGCCTGTAGCTGGAAATTTACGCTGTTTTGGGGATTTTCAGTTTCGCATACCGCGGGTTTCGCATTGTCTACGTGAAAATTGGCCATGTTATTTTCGTCGGTAAAATAGACGTTTGGTTCGTAATTATTGGCATAGTCAGGTAAGTATTCCTGACCTTGGGGTTCTAGGTAATCTAAATAATTTCCTTCATATGAGTATAATAAATTGTTACCCTCAGCATCGGGTATGTGTGTAATCATATTTTGGTTTACAGGACGAGCAGTGCGCATAGAAACATCACTGTCCTGGAAATTTGGTGGATTACGTTGTAACTGACCTTGAGGCGGTAGCCCAAATTTAAATTGTTGATTTTGTGGCGGCATACCAAACTTGAATTGTGGATTCGGTCTAAACTGCGAATTATTGAATTGGAGTTGAGGTCTGAATTGACCTTGTGGGGGTATGCCAAATTTGAAATTATTTTGAGGATTTCCTGTATTTGGTGCAAAACCTTTTTGATTGGGTAAGCCAAATCTGAAATTTCCAAAAGGCTGTGCATATTGCTGATTTGGAATTCCGTATTTAAATCCAGGTCTAAAATTATTTTGCGACTGAAACGGGTTTGCAGGTCTAAAATGTTGATTTCCGGGAATTCCAAAATTATTCGGGAAAAAATTAGGCCTAAATGCTGGTTGAGTTCTGAACCCTTCGTTATTTCCAAAATGCTGAAATGGTTTTACTGAATTTAATTTATTTTTATTTTTTGCATTATATTGCGTTTGAAAATTAATCTCTTCCATGACCACGCTAAGTGCATCTTCCAATATCGTGCAACCTTTAAGTCTTACTATTCTAATTAAGTCCTCTGATAAGTTATATAAAAACACATTAAGACACATGTTATTATAAATTATAGTTTTTGCTGCTTTTATTTCAGAGTCAGTGAGCAAATTGACCTTAGAGCAGAGAGCGCTACGCATTTGCTGAATTCTAACACAGAATTGTAAATAAGTTTCGCCAGATTTAATTTTTAGATTTTCTAATTCTATTGCAACGCATTCCTCCGATCTGGGGTCACCAAAATGCTGTATGAAAAGAGCCTTTAATTGTCCCCATGTAGTTATGTCGTCGCGCTCGCTAAGTAGAGCTGCTGCTCTACCAAACAGTCTGCTACTAATACAATGAAAGATATATGTCGTCTGTATTGCGTTATTTGGCCCATTAAAATTTCTTATAATGTATTCACACTTTCTTAAAAATAAATTCAATATACTTTGATCGCCATCAAATTTTGGGATCAATTCTAAAAAATCTCTAGGTATCATTTGAATAGTTTCGTTTGCTTGTGCCATTTTTATTTAATTACTTAAATATCTATTTTATACCACAATTATATTTATAGCAATTAATTAATTAATTCAAACACAATATTTTTACACAAGAATATAGTAAAATATTTAATTAATACTTATATCTAAATCTACCAATTTTTGTGCAGGAGTCAAATAACTTTCAACGATTTTAGTTTAAAAGTCACGAAATAAAATAAAGTACTACGTTAACAACCACGGGAAATAGCCGGGAAAAGTCAGGAAAGGTAAAAAGGTTCACTTACAGTCCGCTCAATCCCATGCCTTCTCGTAGAGCTGCTCTCGTAGACCAAAACTTTCGGCGCCCAAGATTAACTAATTTATTTGGTTCGAGGATTGCTTTATCGCGCGTTAGAACGTGCAACTGTACCGCTTGCGATTGTCCAGGATAGTCACAATTCGAACTTAGCGAATTTTCGCGACGCTTTCACAGTTTTTCCGCGATTTTGGCGTTTATTCTGCGAATTCCTATGAACTTTTTAACACGATAGTTTACGATTTCGGTATACTTTCGCGAATCGCGTCTGGTTACAGCCAGCAATCCTACCGGCTGCGCCAGTTAGATCCCGAGGAGGCGACCGAAGGTTTTTAAAAATTATAACTAAGAGTATATTTCAGCTCGATGCTTTATTATAGACTAACTTAATTCTATTACAAGATTCTTAAAGCTAAGGTCTTATCTCTACAACGGATGCACGGCGCCACACTCTAGACTAAACAATAAAGAGCTGCGTAAGCGTCGCCCGCCCGTGAGGTTCGGAGCTTAACACGATGTCAGCGTTATAGGGCTGGGGACCGGCTGCATAACTAGTTAGATTAGCGCGTTCAAGCAAACAAACAAACTATTCAGCTGTATAATATTAGCTTAGATAAGTACGAGTTACAACTTATATATCAACCTTTCTGAAATAAAATCTCCCAGTTCCAAGTAAACCCACTATAATCCGCCATTGATGAAGTTTTCTCATGTTCCACATACACCACAAATTTGCCGAAATTAGTCCGCTAATCTGGAAATTTGGAAGCAAACTTGTTGATTTTCCGTGTGCGAATCTGAACAGCCATTACTTCCTCACAAAACCCTATCAAGCCAGGAAGTGAGCAACAAAGCGACCGCAGACTACAGAAAAAAAGCGTTAACAACATTCGCTGAAAATAAAAAGGTAAAACGAAACGACGACATTTGGAGCACGCCGACAGGCGGCGCTGCGGAAGGCTTTACTACTTCCGGTGACAAGATGGCCGGGCATTCAGCGCGCCCGGAAACTGTGGCGGGGGCCCAAACACGATAAAACACGGCCCTTTCAAACGCGAAACTCGCACACTCCCCCACTGGAAATCCAACCTTAAACCTACCTCAATTTAGAGTTCGAATTTCAGTTTTTTAGTTTGTGTGGAAAGGTGTTTCAGTCCCCAAAGGAAGGCAATGAGAATATGCCGTTCGCGTCAAGTGCGATCGGTTATTTCCCCATCGGGTATGATGTAAAGGTTTCCGCTGTCAATGATAACGGGTAATGGGTGCCGTTTGCCCTTTCACGGCCGACTGAACGGTGACTAAACAGTAATACAGATTTTAGTGGGCCGTGTTAAAGTTGAGTGTTAGTGTCGGAGATAAGATAGCGGGAATGGAAATGGGATTGGGTGGCTATTTTATGTTGAAGCGATGGGCACGTGACGAGCTGAGCGTGCTGGACAAAGCATGGTTGACCCCATTTTGTAGAGTGGTAGTTTCTAACCCGTGCCTTCGACTGTGAATACTATAAAATTATGTCAAAGAGACCGTATGATCCCCAATATTATTACAAAATAGTACAAGATTTTGACTGGCTCGATGGCACATTCGGTTGTGACAGTTCTATGCGCCAAGAATTGTGGGTTTGATCCCCACCCAGGACAAACATTCGTGTGATGAATACTTGTGTTTCTGTGCCTGGGTGTTAATATATATTATTTATTTAAGTATATACCTATTTGTAATAGGTACAGTTGATTCTGATATCCGTAACACAAGTGCTTAAGCTACTTACTTTGAATGTTTGGAAAAATGCTGCTTAAAGGTGATTTAGTAACAAATATAGATATTTTCACATTTATTATGTTGGTAAGAAAAAAAAAGGCTATTTTCATCAGGTTACCAAGTAATTTAATTTATATTGGCTGTAGGAAACATTAATGAATCGGTTTCTTTTGAATAGGGAGTTCTGTATTCATGGTGGAGAGCTTTCAGATAATTTTAATAAGAATCCTACGTTTTACCGTTCTAGATAGTATTACTAACGTTGTTGTAAGTACATTATTTTTTTTAATTTTATTATCAGTAGCGATTATAGCATAAGCTCTAAGCTATTCTAATTCACTTCAATTTTATTACGTTAGTAACATAATATGAGAGGTTCCGACACGTTGTAAAAATTTCAATTCGCCGCCATCCCCGAAGAATTCGGTAAGAGACACTGTAATGGAAAACGCCAACGTCCTCATAAGGGGACTTATAAAAATTCGATACATCGCCGGCGGGGGCCGCTGGGAGAGAAATGTAAGAAAAAATCTATTTTACATCAAACAGCGTGAATATTGGAGGAGTTGACACATGACAGGTGATGTTAGGGTAATAAAACCACGTTGCGTTATCCAGTTTCGGAATTATGTTGTTATTCTATTGTGGCCCTTAGGCAAGGAAGGGACGAGTTTACACGGCCGGAATTTGTTTTCTCGGGGTAATGTAACACTTTAGATGGAAAATGTCGAGTGGATGTCAAACGCGATTGGATTGGATTTGAAATTATTTTCGATCGGTTCGACGGGAATTAGTGATGAAAGGTGTTTCGGATACGACGATGTGACGGTATTATGTGTAGCGTGCGGAACAGGTGATGTGTGACCTTGTCTCTTTAAAAAAAAAGCTCCTTTATAGTTTGCTGATAAATTAGTCTCGTCTTGTTATACAATGCCAGTTAATATTTTAAGTGCTTAAAAGAAAGTGGAATAAATAAATTCAAATTTACGTCATAATAGGTCATAGGTTTCATGGGATTTCGGATATTGTATCCAAAAAATAACTTCTCTTTTCTTTTCAATATTTTTTTTTGGTAATCAGCTATGTCAACAATTAGATGAAAAACAGATTTGTTTGAGTAATGTGTAAGCATTGTTTAAGGCTATTGTTTATTGTTTAAGATAAATACACCTTTAGGCATTTTACCTTTACGCATATATTTAGGTATATGCGTCTAAAAAAGGTTTCTCAGTAGTCATACGTAAAGTAATGCGTAGTAACAAGAATGCCGTTTTCGCGAACAACCAACAACAACCATAATGCTTAGCCTGCAAAATTGAGGTACTTCATTAATAAGCTTCTGCCTTTATTTTGCGTGTAGGCAAACTTGGAAGGCATCAGTTTTAATAAGCAGTAAAAGTGATAAACAGTATATCAAATTTACATCTCGCCGGGGCGCTCCCAGCACGGCGCTTGGCGTGCCTCCGTCGCCGTATTTTTGGGCGATATTACATTATGAGGCCCCGAGGGGCCTCGGGCAACTCGATACACGCTCCGGAGCTCTTAACATGTCACGCGCCAATGAGAAATCATTTGCGAGAATACTCGGTTGACGGCGGTGTCGCCGCGGCGGAATTGAAGAGCGATCATTAAAATAATCTGTGTACAACATGCTGGGTAATCATATTGATTAATCGCCTGGATTAAGGCCCAGTGTACTTAAAAAAAAATCTTAATATATATAAATTATGCGTCACGTTGTTTATCCGCGATGGACTCCGAAACTACTGAACCGATTTCAATCAAATTTGCACACCGTGTGCAGTTTGATCCAATTTGAAAGATAGGATAGCTTACATCTTAATTTATTTAACCCGATTATGTGTCATTGACTTTTAGGCGGAACGAAGTTCGCTGGGTCAGCTAGTATATATAATAAGATTTATTGTATAACTCTATGAACATATTTTTATCCTCGCGAAATAATATATCTACGAATGTTCTTTCTGATATTATAAAGCTGAAAAGTTTGTTTGTATGCATGAACGCGCTAATCTCAGGAACTGGTCCGATTTGAAAAATTATTTCAGTGTTAGGTAGATAGCCCATTTATCGGGGAAGGCTATTTAGACATAAAAGCGGGTGAAACCGCGGGCACAGCTAGTGATATAATAATCATTATTGCCTCCTGAACGACAGTATTTAAGCTAGTATTTAATATAAATATTGCTGTCACTACCGTCAGCTAGAAGGGGTAATCCGCTAGCGGCGAACAGTTGGCTTTAGGTTGTCATCTAACGTAACAATGTATTAGAATAGAATATAACCAAATTCTGAATACAGGGTTATTAAGGATTCCATACGTAATAAATAGCTCTGGTTTTTTTTGGAAATAAAAGTAAATGTGGATAACGAATAGAAGGAAGAAAGTTATCTAGGCGTAGCTGATTGCACCATCTTAGTACCTACCTAATATCTGAGCTATCTAATATCTGCCTACCCCTTAGGGGATTATGGGCGTGATGTTATGTATTTATTTAAAATATAACTTAAATAACTAAGCTGATGAACCCTATTGCGCGGCACAACGAACAATAGCGATGTTGACACATGTTACCAATTCATGTTAAGTTATGTTCTATACATTAAATACAATATTAAAAAAAAAAAAAACCTCAAAACATTTTAAGAATAAGTATACCTACTTAAGTATTTATTCGTCATAAATTAAAGAAAATTAATTTAAATTGCGTTGTTTAATATCCATTATCACGTGACTGCGAACGCCATCAAAGCGCGATGACGTCACTGACCGCCAAACAAGCTGACATATTTGTAAAAACTCACTCAATATCAGATTAACTTTGACAGAGCGCGAGAATTGTTATCGGTCTGTGACGTAATTATAGTCACGTGACAGTTTGAAGCGTTTCGGTGGGAATTCTAAAAACTAATTTTAATTAAGTACGTATTTTTTTATTGAAATTTTACGTATTTTCTTCATGAAATTATTATTTTCGTATTTAAATAGGGTCTATCTATGAAACAAAATCAATTCCAAAAATTAGTCAACTTCCCTATTACACACGTTTAAATCACAAGCTCGTATCAAACGCAATATCCGAGCACAACACATAGCATCTAAAACAATAATTGAAATAAAAACGCCGACGTCAGAGAAGGGCATTCGGAGGCGCGCGCGATTTATTAGCCACGCAAACAAGTTGCAAATTGCTCTGTAGGAGAGACGTTTTCGCTAAATACCTATAAAAATGTCTGCTCACTGTAAAATATTGTAACTAGCGGGGTGGGGTGAGGCATAAAAGGTAGCGGAATTTGTTCTCGTGTAGCTCAAAGAGGTAGAACGGTGCCACCTTGACCAATCTGTAATGTTTCAAAATCGATGTATCTACGAATTACTTAATACCATTTGCTTGGCGGTGAGGGACAACATTGTACTTCAAGGAAAATTGCACTGATACAAAGAACTATGGAAGTGTAATTGGAAACGGAGTTGTTGGGCTCCTCTGTCTAAGGGTTATAAAGTAAGTTGATGAAGTAACTTTTCTGGAATGTTCTGCAAATAGTAGCCTGGATAAAACCATAAAAAGCCAACCAACCAAACCACATAGATAAAAGGTAATAACGAATTCTTTTGAAAAATATTAAACTGTGTATATAAACACAGTATTTTTTGGCTCCTATGTGTTTGATGATTGCATACAATGAACAACTAATATTTCAATATTTCTACCTTGTATTACTATAAGAAAATGATATAATTAAAAACCAAATAAATACAACCGCCCGCGCCCGTGCCTCCTCCCGCCTTATAACCTAGAACTGTGTATAAATTGTAGCACTTCCCTCGTTCGGATGGCTCATTTCGGTCGGTTTGCAGCGAGATACTTTACCGCCGCTGAATCGTGAAATATCGCCGTTCCTTATCTGCTTTATTAGCCAGCAACGGCTACTGTCTGAAGGAAAGTCGTTTTTGAAGAAATATTATTATGCGCTGCTCGTATCTTTGTCATTTATAGTTGTTTTGCTCCATTCAAAGTGGTGCTAATGGATGTTGCCATAAATTCAGCCTTGGAACTTTTATAAGTCATAGATATAGCGGGGCGCTGGTGGGTTTGTTTTTGTTGTTCCAATTTAACAGATTATGGATGGTTAGTGGAAGCAAAGGCCACTATCGTCTCTCACTTCTGAATATTATTTAATGAAGCGTAATTCTACAAAACACGAAATGTTTTCTATGGCAACGTTCATGAACAGGGTGTTTGGTTTTTGAATAACTAGAGAGAGAAAAGCTAAGCCATTTAAATCAACATTAAATACAATACAAGATTGAAAAGTTAGCTACACTCTCTCTGAGTTGAACGTACAACACGATAAATTAATCGCGATTGAACGATCACAATCCTTTCAACCGTTATTACTGCACCTTGACCATATGAAGTCGACGCAGTATGTTTTTTCTTTCATACCTTCGACTCGCTGTTTCCCGCGACTTCGCCCGCGTAGACTAATATTTCTGTATCCTGTATATTTCTGTATCTGTATATATGTACAGAAACTGTGCACTATTCCGGGATAAAAAGTAGCCTAAATGTTATTCCAGACTGTAATCTATCTCTGTGCTAAATTTCATCCATATTCGTTCTGCAGTTTTTGCGTGAAGAAGTAACAAACATACACACACACACACACAATCACAAACTTTCGCCTTTATAATATTAGTGATTATTCTTTTCTAATTGATCATGCTATCCACTTTCAATTCATTCTATTATCCTGCACATACCTAATCCATCTACTACTCACCAACATGTATACTCATCATTCTCTTCGTTATCTGCCCTATCTCATCGATCATGTTAAGTATTCATAAGAAAAACTCCACTTGTTCAAGCAACTACTTATTGCACGGGAAGCACTAAATAACCATTTTGAGGTAATATTTTAGGTCCAAGCGCAGCCATTGGGAATTCTTTGTAACCGTGAATACATATTTCATTCGGATGAAACTTTAGACCGTCTTACACGTGCAGGTATAAAGTACACTTACCTCCGAGGTGCTTATTTTGTATAAATAATAATGGGAGCAGGAAAAATGTTATACTGGTGAAACTTAGGGCTTCAAAAAGTTGCTTGTAATAGTGATACATTTGTTATGCAACAAACAAGGTTGAGGTTTATAAAGCACGGAGGAGTCAGGGATATCTATACTTACTAATATATGAAGCTAAAGAGTTTGTTTATTTGGTTGAACGTGCTAATCTTAAGAACCGCTGGTCCGAATTGGAAAAATATTTTTGTATTTAATAGCCTGTTTATCGAGGTAGGCAGGCTTACATCACGCTACGACACATGAACCATAAACGCGGGTGAAACCGCGGGGCGCTGCTAGTCGTAGATATTTTTGGTTAACGCGTTCAGAATTGCTTGATGGAAGATGTTGATAACCCGGCTTGGTTTAGATCTCTGAAATTTTGTGGTCTCTGCCTAAGCCTCCCTCCCAATTCTTAAGTCTCTGTGTACGGCCAATCTTATTTTAATTTTACCAGTCCCTTATTCAGCGATCATGCTAACAATCATCATGTATTTATAAAAGTAGCTGGTAATGTATAAAGAACTAGCAGCGCCTCGCAGTTTCACCCGCGTAGTTCGTGTTCCCGTGAGAATATGGGGATAAAATATAGCCTATGTTACTCGCTGATAAAACAGCTTTCTTTTGGTGAAAGAATTTTTCAATTCGGTTCAGTGGTTTTGGAGCCCTTTTAATGCAAACCAACAAACAAACAATCATATCTTTACTCTTTATAATATTAGTATAGTAAGTACAGATAAAAACCCACAATTATAGAAACTCTGTTTTGAAGTCCTCAATGACGTGTATCCTCAATGATGAAAGATACGATGTCAGCCCTTAAAAGGACCATCTATCCTTCCCCTCATTACGACAGTCTCAAATCTAATATAATAGAATTACACAGTGAAATACAGCGTTAATTGAACTTTACGTCTGTTTGTTGCTGAGCATTACTTCCCCTCGGAATGCTTTTCAAGTGCAGTTAAGAAAGACGTATGGTGGCGCAAGATTTACACGCGATAGATGCTTAAATACGAGTGAAGTTGCATTGCTTGCGTCTATTGCATATTTGGAACTAACGGAGACGTAGTGATGTTATTATCATTATGAGTTTAATGAGACTAAGTAATTATTCTGTCATTAGTCGTCGCTAGTCGGACCGGACATTATTTTTGGAGTTTACTGCATTTAATTTCCAGATCTTTGAATATATTTTGTAAATTATAAAAAACGTAGTGCAACAAAATATTTTATCGGATTCACCATCTGTTTTCCATCCGCCTCTACCATTTTCTAGGTCAACTAAATAATATAACATTGCTTTTAATAAAAAAAATCGGTCTCTTACAGACCTCACTCAAATCTGAATTCAGTCAAAAGTTCCTTCTTTTAACCGAATTCGGATAAAAGAGACAAGAGAGAACCAAGTCATTGCTTAGTTCTTTTTTACGATTGCGGTTCTTGTGCCACTAGGTTTAAGTTTAATGGCTCTTCATGTCAGTGGCGCAGAAAACAGGGCCGAGTCAGAACTGCCAAGTTCCATAACTCAAGCCTTAAACTGCGCTAAAAATCTACAAAAAGCGTGTCGTCAGCGGCTAACCGCGGCCACAGCGTAAAAGGGAACAGTAATACAAGAGTTTTTGTTACTGTCAGTCAGTACTATTATGCTTATATTATATTTTATGTCTTAGTTAGGTCTAGGTCCATATGATTTATAAGTCAATAATGCTTTAAGGGCTGAAAGGAATTAGTTGAAAGTCACTTAAGTAGGATATAAATTGTATTTTGATGGGCGGTAAAGGGTAAGAAACCACTAAAAAATATATTTTTATGTTCTCTTCCCTCTTCATCTCTCTTGAGTTCCTACTTTGTCCGCATTCAAATTTTGGAACTTACTAAGCCTTTCAAACCCTTAAAATGAAACCCATCTGTAGAAGCCAGCGTTAACCTATCGTGGAATATTTTGTCTATCAAATTGGCACAGATAGTCATGGGGGGATAATACCTACATTGATCCATAAAAAAACATTCTTAATAGACACCACTTTTCTAGTTCTATGCAGGAATCTAGAAAAATCTTTTAGGTTTTATAGCAGACCCTCGACTCTTCCAGGGTCGTGGCCCCAGATTCGTCACTAGGTCGGCTCCACTGTGCGCTGACAAAGGCCGTTCATCACAGCGCAACTGCATTAGCACGGCTGAATCGCGGCTCTTAATCGCCGGTGCAATCCTATATTTCTTGATTAAGACCTCGTAAAAACGTCGTCTCGCTCTGAATTATGGCGCGCGAGCGGGAGGGCAGATTAGCCGCTTGCACTGCCCCCTGATGTATGGTGATGGATCTCGCTTGGTGCTCAGCCGGCTTGCTTTACGTTCTCTTTTACAATGCTGTTAGTGCGGTTTACTTCTTCAGTGCTTTGTCCCACTTTACGTAGTACGTTAGTATGAAGTACAAAACTACAACTAGATGGCTACCTATTAGAATTGAAGATAGAAGAAGAATTGCTACTAAATCTAATAATTTTGATTGGTTTTAACAATAATTTTCAATTTAAAGCAAGGGTTGTTACATTATTATATATAATTTCAAAGATCTCCTTTCGAGTCTTATGCATATACTTGTACGCATGCTTAGTATTTTTCGGTGGTAAAATAAAATTTGCCGATAATTATGAACATTCATAATCCTTTGATAACATCAATAATTGAGTTCTGATACAGCAGTGCTGAGGGCTTCGGTTTGTATGTCGTTTCTAGAGCTAATTATGATCTAATACACTTTGAGATTAGGACATTAGGTTTTTAATAATGAGTGTCGTTGTTTCAAAATTTTGTGTCAGTCTACATGAATTCCAGTTGTTTAACAACTTTGTTAAAAAAAAAAGCTATCTCTTAATCGATTGCACAAAGAACAAAGAACGTCTCACCTAATTACGTCTCACCTTCCTTAGTGCTTTTTGTGTGTGTTCACGCCATCAACCAAGGCTCAAATGGAACTAAGCTTCAACCACCTGCATGTCAGCAGGCTATAACACATCGCTGCGAATGCGGGCTCGAGGTCGTCCGGCATGCGGGCACGGCTATACGTCACTCGAACGAGCATGATCCTGGTCAGGAGAGGCAATCCTAGGGTTTAAACTGTGAATTTACTGTTATTGATTTAAACAACAAATCGTCAATAGTTTCTAGCACATGTTACGAATAATATTAGAGTACTTCCGCTAGTGGCTTCATCCGGAAATTGTTACAGGTTGTAAGTTTAGGCTCCTTGATATTTTATTAAACTAAAAGAGATATTTGCTATTATATTGGTAGCTAAATATTTCATGAACTTTTAGAATTTCCTTGCGTCTTGAATAGGAACGGTAAGGCTGTTTTGAGAGTCACGCTGACCGCCCACGCGAGTGGGAAGCGCGTGTTTGTATGCGTAATCAGCGCGTACAGGTGGTAAAAGCTGGCAGTTTTTTTTACTATAAAATGGTACAAGGCAACACCTAGCTCGTGGTGCACGTCGCTTAGCAAACCCGCCAGCGTAAACGTGACTGTGAAACAAGCCTTATAGTTTCTTTCAAAGACGCTAGAAAATTCTATCTGCTGCATAAAAAGTTTAATTATCAGTTTAATAGCTAATATTTTATTTTAGTTTAATGAAATATAGACAATTTTGTCAATATGTCCCGTGCTTAAGACGGGGTCCGCTTAGACCATGATTCAGGATTTAGCGAGTCTAGTAATTACATTGAAGCGACTGCCGATCTTATCTTCGTAACCATAAGAAAGGGGAACCAGAGAATTTTTGGATCATGGTGACAAATCCAAAGTTGTTTGAATTTGCAGGTTTCATCACGATGTTTTCCCTCACCGCCGAGCTAGTAGTATAAATACGTACATAGATTTGGTAAATCTGGAGGTACGTTTGAACCCGCACTCCTCGGTTAAGAGGCGCGTGTCCTTACCATTGACCAAATTATAATAGATTCCAGAGGACACACGAGTCAGTAACAGACCTAATTTCACGCGCAGAGCCGCGGGCTAAAGCTAGTTATGAATATGTATGTGTGTTATCTCGCTGACGAGTTGGTAACATCGCGAGTGTTCCACCATCAGGGCGGCGGTTAGCACGCATAAACCTGCGTCTCATGAATATTCAGGGCGGTGTTCGGCGCAGTTTTTACACCGACTTATCTAGCGTTAAGGAGCAGGTAAGTTCGTATAAGGATGTTCTATGTACGGCTTGAGGACTAGGTCAGAGGGTGAGGATGTGCGCATCACCACGAGGGAGCTCGGATCCTCTTAAGTCTAGATTTTTTTATTCTATTTATATGCGGGATAGTGGACAGATGTCAGGTAGATATTATCACGGCTTGGAGTCTAGACAGATGTCTAAAATGTTGTCGTAGGTAAATAGATTTATACTATTAGAACTGAGACCTAGGTAAAGAGATTTATACTATTAGAACTGAGACCTAATTAGTCGAGTTAATAAAGCCATACTAGAAAGTCCTCAGAAACAGACCCTATTTAGATTTTGTTTTGTATGGTATTTATTATATACTATTCAAAATCAGAAAACCTTTGAAGCGGGAAAGGAACGATTTATTCTTAAATAAATATTTAAAATATTTATTTAGATTTTTTTTTCTTCGACCATATCCATTAAAAACGTATAAAAAGAAGACATTTATGATATACTAGCTTCTGCCCGCGGCTTCGCCCGCGTGGAAATTGGTTATATCGCGCTTTTTTTTTCGCAATAAAAAGTAGCCTATGTTCTTTCTCAGGGTCTAAAGATTGTCTGTGCCATATTTCATTAAAATCGGTTGAGAGGTTTAAGCGGGAAAGCGTAACAGACAGACAGACAGAGTTACTTTCACGTTTATAATATTAGTAGGGATTAGTAGGGATATTTCAATTAATAAAAAAAAAAAAGTTAATTATATATTATTTTTTATTGTACAAATATTATGAACTATTTAGTATGAGTTATTGTTGTGTAACACTGAGATAAAAGTAATAACATACATACATACCATCACGCCCGTAAATGTTTGTCCCATATTGGTCTGGGACTTGGCCCATGTTGATCTGGGACGAAAGAAAAAGAATGTGCCAACTGTGGTTCAGTATCCGATACACCATTGGTCACCTTTTATGCCAGGCAAGGAACATTGTTGACGTATTCTCTTAAGTCTCAGACCAATATGGGATACGTCTGTTTTACGGCTTTATTGATTCGACTAAATCTAGAATTGCAGTTACAAATTGCAGTTATCAAAAAAGTTGTAGTGTAAATCCGTACATAGATTTGAACAATTTAGAGAACTCCCCGGTTACAAACCCACCTCTAATTAAGCGCTTCTTACCATTTTGAGTTATCATCGCTATATTAAACTCATATTTCATCACCATCATCAGCTAAACCACGTCCACTGCTGGACACAGACCCCCACGGCGCGTAACCTTCATTCCAGGTCCACAGGCGTCGCGGGAGGTGTCGGCGCCCGTCTGAAGGAAGTTGTTCATCACGCGATAAATCTCTCGGACGCACCCCTTACACTGCGGTACAGAAACACGAGACACCGTGTATGTATTTATTTATCTGTTCAACTTAGCTTTTCCTAGTGATTGAAAAATGATTAAAATCTAAGTATTCGTTTTTAACGTAGTAGGCTGTAATATCTTTATTTACGCCATTCAAATTTACATTGAAAATGTAAAATATTAAAGATGTATTAAAAAAAGGCTGTAATGGTTAAATAACAACTTATTACTAAATAATAAAAAAAAATCAGTTGATTTGAGAACCTCCTCCCTTTTTTTGAAGTCGGTAAAAAAAAAGCTGTCGAATTGAGAACCTCCTCCTTTTTTTTTGAAGTCGGTTAAAAATGAAATGAAATGATTTATTTCTGCAAGTAGATTTGTAACAAATTCTTTTGCATGTCACATTTGCAAAATAATTTGTTACATATCTAATCAATGGACTACGTTTTTCACGGCCCTTTTAACTTGTATTTTTTAAAAGTTGTTGCATTGAAGTATTTTATTTCTTTTTCATACATGCACATTGACACAATCTTGGAGGAGAAAGCCAGAGTCTAAAGAATAACAAAGTCTTTAAACCTGTTAACTAAAAAAATATTAGAAGAAGTGACAAGTGACTAGCTAGTATGTGAATTATTTAAATATCATAAATAAAAAAAAAAAATCTTCTTCTATTATCTAGGCAATGACTAAATTGTACGTAGGTACCCGTAATCAGGATTGCAAAAAATTATGTAAACTAGGGTATCTTTCATTTAATTTACCATAAAAGTATTGACCTCGAGGCATAAATACATCAATTACGACTGAGAGGAATCTGGATCTGTTTCTAAGAAACAGCAATATCCTGAAAATCCGCGAATTCCCCGATCCCTGTAGCGGGCAGCCCGATCCGCGTGATATATTGCTCGGCGGGCTACGAAGAATCACAATCTGACAAATTCATTCCCCACTTGACACCTTGCACTGTATATTCGCCCCCTAACCCCTCCCCTGGCCACCTACCACCGATTTAGGTTACTGATGTTCCCGTGTTCTTGTAGTTTTAGAAGAATTTGGCTTTTAGGAATATTAGGAATATGTTTTTTTTTAATTGTTGTTATTGATTAAATTTAATTGGTTATGAGGCTTTATGTACAATATTGTGATTTAGTAAAGAATTTTAATCCTCAGAAAAGCTAAAGAAGGATTTTAAGTGTTTGATTTTAAGTTTGTCTTTTAGTATTAGTAAAATAGGCTTACATACCTAAATGTAGGTATTATTGATATTAAATGTGCCTATACGGGATACTGTGTTAGGTATTTTATTAAATTTTAAGAGCTTTGGTTCTTAAGAATGAATTTATTATAGGATATACCTTGATTTCAGATAATTGATAAATTAGATTGATTTATTGAAGCGGTAGGATTATTAAACGCCCAACAAAATTGTAACAGCAATGTTTGTGTTTAACGAACTTGCCGTTAAACAAAAACTGATTTTCTATTTAACCCAACTTAATGAATTCTTTTTTGGTTGGATTTTTTTGGGGAGCTCATTGCTCCTTGGGCTCTGTTTACCCCTTTGGGGATTGCAGGGATTATAGTATCTATGGATTTATACCACTAGCTGGGCGGTGAAGGGAAACATCGTTGAACATAGTTTGTGATTTGCGCGCCCAGTTTCGATTGTTAACTGTTAATTTCGAAGTAGAAACAGGATTTTACTCTACGCCGGGCAATTGCGCCAACTCAGTTTACTATGTATCACAATATATCATACATACATACATTACATCACGCCCATAATCCCCGAAGGGGTAGCCAGAGTCAAAGGGGCAGCAGGCCCTTTAACCACATTCAGTCAAAAAATCATTGTATCAATGTTCACGGTGCATTCATGAATGACTGAGATCAGAAGTTCCTGTCATGAGCCTTATTATGAAATAAAATAATTAATTTCTGCAATTGGATTCATAACAAATTCCTTCGCACGTAAAAAAAATTTTTCCCCTTTTTTTTTATGAGCCTGTTAACGCAAAAAAAATATTGTTCATGGCATACTTACATTTTATGCGACGCCATGGCGCAAAACATGGCGCAATCTGAGTTAACTCAATTGACGAAATAAACGTCAAGTGACTCACGTTTCGAAGAATGTAATCCAGCTGATAGCGATCGCGTTTGACAGGCCTCAAAGAAAAGGCCTATTGACGAAATAATCACTAATAAGTTTCTACGAAACCTCCATTGGTTATTCTGTTTACCACGTATTATGAGAATCAACCGAACTCAATCGGTTCATTTCCCCTTTGAGGTAAAGGAAGTTATGAAAATTATTTGCTTACCTATCAGTTTCTCAGTACTGATTAGTGACATGTTGTCATTTGATGTAAAAAGAAGGAGATCCGCTCCGAAAACGGGACTAGGAAGTTTAGGTACGGGACTAGGAAGATTTTCTTAATTCTCTAGTTTAATCAAAGCTAACCAGATCGCTTTTACTGTTATTTCTGGTTTGATGAAGCACAGAAACAATATTTATTAGTATTGCTATTAAAACAATTGAATTTCTTATATATTAAATTATTAATACACTTTTTTTCTGTCTTAGAATTATATAATGATGTATTGACATTGTTAGGATATCAATCTGGCTATAAACTTAAGTTATATCATGTTTATTTAATATTTATTTTATTGATAACTGTTTTGTTGTCCAAATAAATAAGTAAATTGTGTACAGAGCAGGTATGACATTTACCTACTGTCAGAAGACCTTCGCCCTCAATAAATCTACAGACAAAAAAGCAAAGTCAATTACTACTACGTAATCTTACAACGCACCACCACTCTAAAATAATACATCCCTTAAGCAAAGTCCGCCGACCCCGAATCCTTTATCTAGCAAGATAAATCCCGCAGTCATCGAGGTCTCGACGCGTCATTTCCCCAAATAAAATATCGGTCGAATAAAGCCGGCGAAATTTCCTCCGAGGGAGTCCACATTTTTTCCCCGGGAGCGATAAATTTGGCAGACGCCCGGCCCGGGTGAGTTATGCGCCCGCGCGGGTATTCGTCACGGCCGAGTCGCTTCCGACAAATTCTTAGCTCTGATTTTACTTACACTTTGGTATTTACTTTGCGAGTGTATCAAAAAGTGCTCAATAAGTTTTTATCCGGGTGTAATCGGAGACCAAAATTGTTTTTTCTACTCGTTTCATTGGCTTAAAAGATTTTGATGCCAGACTTTCAAATGGTTTACATGGTCAAGTTACAGTAAAATATTTAAAACATTAGATTAGACTTGTAGGTAATATTATATTAATAAAATAAAATAAATTTGATGAATTATTTTACTTTGCGCCACCATTCTTAGGGTAATGAAAAATATTCTAGAAATAAGAGTTATAATTATTTTGTTCTCAATTATTTTGAGTGTCCTGCAAAGTAAGGTTAAGATAATATTTATCTGATAACATCAGAAGCTATATACCTACAATTAAAATAAATAAATAATACTCTATATTCACTAAAACAAATATCTCACTTTGTAACATCCTTTTTTATTTTATAAGAAAATTTGATTTCTGCCCTTGATAAAAATGATTATTGTCCATTGATTTCGATTTTAAATTAACAAGCAATGTACAGGGAGTATTCTGGATCCCAGATTAGTTCAAACGAATTCCGATTACTCCTTCCAGATTAAAAACGAAACTGCTCCGGTGCCTGGAACGCGAAAACAAAACAGAGAGCGCAGCAATAAAAGCCTTGAAAGATAACTCGGCTCATAAACTGCACATTAGCTGCTGAGTGCACATCGCCGGTAATGCACGGGGCAGCCCAGAGAGGGCGCATCGCGCACCTTGACTCGTGTATTGCTTTCAGGATATCATCAGGTTAGAGAACGTGTTATTTTATGATCTGACCATGAAAACGTTTCTTGCCCCATGTGTGTGCCTATATTATGTGCATTTTTTTTTTCTCCAGAATTTGATTTGAATTGCATCTATCTTCTGCGATTAGATACAAGCCTTTTGACTGTATAGTGACAAGCCAGGCACTTGTAACTAAAATACTTGTAACGAGTATATTGTATTTGTGTTGTTAAAAATTTGAGGTGGGACAATTAGTATGCATTGTCTGGCGTATTCATAATATGTATATTCGTCTTCCATAAGCGACCATATATTTGGAAGCTACAAATACGATAGGTATTTAATTTAAAACTGAAAATCTATAATTTTTTGTTCGCATCCTGAACTGTTTTGGTTTTATACAGCTTATACGATATAGGCTATAAATATATCTTTGCGGATGCTGTTTATATAATTTCGGTCATACATCTATAGAGCAGTTAGCAAAGCTTGGAGGTCGAGGAAACGATTGTGGTGAAACCTGCACATCCTAGTAACTAAGGTTAATGAAATCTGTCTGGTTCCTCTACTCAAGGTCACAAAGGTCACATGGACAATCGCTTCATCGTAATGACCAGATTTGTAAAATCCAGGATCGTGGTATAAACAGACCCAGCCTAAGCACCTGACATAACGCCAGAATGTTTATGATGATGGACAGTAGCTTCAACGTATCTCATAACCAGACTTCAACTTATTTCCGCAAAATCCAGGATCTAAGCCGACTAAGCACTTAACATAATATAACTCTATAAAGATAATGGTCACCCATCAAATTAGCGCCTTACGAGTTCTGCTGAACTTTTTTGATTAGAAGGTATGTATGGTCAACGGGTGGTCATCCTTCATCTGCACCGTTGGCTCCCCTGCAGACAATGTGCACTCAGTGCAATTTATGTGTTAAGTTTCCTTTCTTACCGCAGTTAATGCGGCTTCTGCGTTGTTTCAAGCTGAAGGTTATTGTAATTTATGGTTAATGGCCGAGGAATTAAGACGCATTTTTGCGATTGCGACTGTTGGGGTGTCAGCAGTAGGTAATGTTTATACGGGGTAGTTTTCTGTTTGTCTTGTGTTTTTTTTTATTATATGATTCTTGAGGGTGGTTTTTCAACTATCTCGATGTGTCTTATTTATTTTATTTCAATGGATAAAAATTTTTACTTGGTATTGAATCTAATAGGCATATATTTATGATGGTAACGATGCCGATATAAATCGAATTTATAAATTGCAAAGCATAATAAAACCTCTAATCGGTAATTAGCAATTATCTCATATGCCGAATTAATTTGAATTAGGCCACCTATGAAGTATGTTACACGTTAAGAGGGAGTTAGGAGATGTATAAATACACTTCATTGAACTTTTTTTTCTTTCTATTAATTAATTAAGGCATATACTTTACTAGCTTCTGCCCGCGGCTTCCCTCGCGTGGTATATCGATGAAACATAGCCTATATGTTATTCGGTTGTATGAGCTATAATATTCTAGTTTCATTAAAATCTATTCAGTAGATAGTTTTTTTGTGAAAGAGTAACAAACATCCATCTATACATACAATCTTTCGCATTTATAATATTAGTAGGAGAAATAATAACATTTGATTTGCATTTAAAAAAACGATATAACTATTTAAATTTAAAAACATGATTTATGACGTCACACCCACAGGAGGGTCACACAAATAAAAAAAAGAGAGCAGTCTTAAAAACATATGACAAAATAGTATCCATAAGGGTTCAAATATATATATAATATTAAGTATATATACGGTACATTGTATATGTAATATGATAATGTTGATACTAATAGACCTTTCGAAAACTTTCACGAAACCGCCACAGAACTTCTCCGAAGCGAACGCGTCAATCGCCTGACGCCTGCAATTTTCGAGAATTCCACTAACATGTTCAACATGGAATGAACTGTATGTCAAGTGCTGTGAAATTACAGGACCTGTCTCAATAATGATCCTGTCACCTTCATACTAAATAATACTTAATTGAGACATAATAACGGCAGGTATAAATTAAGTTCTCGAGCCGGGCTGTTATTATGGTATTGATTTCAGTTTATTATGAGCTGTGGATCAATACTTGGCCGACGTGGTGATTAAGTGTTGCCGTCGATTCGATGGTGAATTTGGGGGTTTTGGGAAACGGCTAACTAATGTGATTAAGAGACTGACGAATCTAGCACACCAGTGCGATAGCTTCAAAATAGATAAAAAACTATGCTTTGCAAAATTATAAGTGATATAATTCAATTATTTCTTTTTTTATCATAATGAATGTTTTAATTTCACAAAAGTGTGACTTCACAAGCAAATAAATAAATATATTTTAACAATTTATTAATTCACAAAAAGTAAGTTTGACTAACTAGACAAATCTATAATCTTATATATAAGTATAATCCCCAAATGGGTAGACAGAGTCAGAGAACCCTGAACCACAATCAGACAAAAAATTAAACTGGGTGAGATGGAAAATTGTGACAAAGAATATATGACGATATACATATATAAAAATATAATACCACAATCAGCCAAAAAAATAAAACTGGGCTAGCTGGAAAATTGTGAAAAAGTATACAATTATGATATGCTAGGCAAGAAACATAGTTGGTACATTATTTCAAGTGCCCTCATCTTAATAATTCGTGGTAATTATAAATAGATATATAATTTACCATGTCTCTTAATCCAATACTCGAGGATCATGTTCATAAACGTGTTATTTCTCTACCGACAGAGTGCCACGTCCAAGGACAGTCATTTGTATTTTTTCAGTTGTAACAAATTAGGCTGACAAATTGCATTGGCTAAGGTGTGGGTGTATATTTGTAATGCAATCTATATAGTCTATAGGCCTATATATAGAAACAAAAGTAGGTATTTGGGTGGCTGAGAGGAACAAATTTAATGTTGACTAACATTACATTTATTTCGTTGGAATATATTTTTTTAAACAAACTTGGCCTCAAAAATGTACCAATTGTGTGCCTGTTAAGCGAGGAATATTAGGTTTAATGATTATATATGTATATATATCCTATACGAATATATTAAGCTGAAGATTTATTTGTGTGTTTGCTTGAACGCGTTAATCAGAAACAACTAGTCCGTATATATATATATTTTTTGTGTTAAGTATATAGTTAATTTATAGAGGAAAGCTAAGCATACATAAAACATAAACGCGGGTGAAACTGCGCGCACAGCTAGATGGGTTATATAATTGTACATCTAACCTAACTTGATTTTATTTGCGTGTAGTTTAGCAAGCTTACTACTACTTGAAGTTGAGTCTACCTTCCCCTTAGGGGATTGCGGGTGTAATGATACATACGTATGTACTAAGGAATACTAAATCGACCATTTAACAATAACAGCTGCTTGACCAACATTTCCCCCACACCCAACAGTCGTTTGTCACCAAAGCATGTTTACAAATTTACAATGCTCCCAATCCGTCACGGCTCGTTTAGAACCCACAGCCATTCCATAAAATACCTGATTTTCCACACCAACTGCCACATCTGCGTAATTAGCATAGGAAAGGACATGTGATGTCGCAGTAATTATGCGGGACCGGCGACTTTGTCTTGTGGCTAATTGATTTTTAATAGCAGTCTGAATAACAAAGAGTGTTATTAGCATTTCTTTAAGCCCGGCATTAGGCCGTGCCGAGTGGTCGGTTTAATTACTACTGTACTTGGATATACTATAGGCGTAAATTAAATAGTTGGTAATTGTTGGATTTCCACGGTGAATATGTAGGCGCTTCGTAATTACTTAATTATCGGTATCGTATTAGTTATTATTCTTTGCGGCTTACTTGAACAAATTATAAAAATTTAAAGGACACACACAGTACAATAGATACAGTCAGAGTTGCCACCCGTCCCGATTTTTCCAGGACAGTTCCGATTTCGAAGAAATTGTCCCGCGTCCCGACGGCCTATCGATTTTGTCTCGATTTTAGACAATATGGGATAGGCTCAATCAATTCATATATGGGTAATCAACCCAGTCACGCGCTACCGCCAATTTCTTTGAACATACACATGTCTTGTTCAAACTTCATAAATATATACAAAAATGATGTAGAATTATTAAAAGCGGCTCGAAACAACAAGAAATACGTATGGAAAAATTAATTATATAAAATAAATATAAATAAAAACACAAAATGAAGTTTAATTTTCCTTAGACCGTCTCACATGAGTCATATTTTGATTGGACCAAACTCCGAACGTCTCTGATGGATGCCCGATCGTCCCGATCTTTTATCCCTAAAGGTGGCAACCCTGGATACAGTACATAGTCCGCTGTGGCTAGAGACAAGAAAAAACTGTTTTTTTTTTTAATTTTATAGATTTTATTATGAATTAACCTACGCCATATTCGCCATATTATGACTGGCGAACCTGCCCCATGCGCCAAGAGTTGTGGGTTCGATCCCCACCGAGAACAAACATTCGTGTGATGAATATCTGTGTTTGTTCTGTGTCTGGGTGTTAATATCCAATATTTAAGTATATGTTTGTAATACCACTGTTGATTCTGATACCTGCAATTGTTTTTGATTTCCATAATGACAGATTTATGTTCGTATTGTGTAAATTAACTTGTGCGAAACGAATGTAGAAATAACTAGGTACTTGTAATTAAATTATTTTCCTTTCAAAGTTAAATAAAAAATGTTGGAACTATACTATCGCCTTATGGAAAGAAATAGACCATAAAAATGTGAATTGTTACTGTATGATAGACATGGTCCTTGCAATCGACACATAAATATTAATACTTACATTATTTTTAATCAATACATTTTGACCTGAATCTTAAGTCTATTCAGCAAATAAATAATAAATAAATTCTCCAAACTGACATACTAATTCCCTAGTTCCCAACTAAGCTTATAAGCTTGTGCTATGGATACTAGGTGAACAGATACATACTTAAATACGTTTTATAAACATCCATGACTCGAGTACAAATGTCCATGTGCATCACACGAAACATTTTCCTCTAGCGGGATTCGAACTCGCGACCCTTGGTTTCACGGTCAGAGTCTCTGACCACTCGACCAACTGGCCTGCCAGTAAAGGAGTAATTTAAGTAGATTTTATTCTAATGTTATAAAGCTGAAGAGTTTGTTTGCTTGAACGCGCTAATCTCAGGAACTACTGGTCCGATTTGAAAGATTATTTCAGTGTTAGATAGCCCATTTATCGGGGAACGCTATAGGCTATATAACATTAACCATAAATTAATGGGTGAAACCGCGAGCATAGCTAGAATATTTATTATGGATAAAACAGGTTTAGAATCTATAAAAGGCGACTAATGGTATATCGAGTTTTGGGTATGTGATTGTTTAGGCGACAAACTAGCCACTTGTCACTACTTTTTTACAATTTTTAATCTGACCAAGTTAGAGGGGCCTGCTGTCCCTTTGACTCTGCTCACCCCTTCGGGGATTATGGGCGTGATATTATGTATGTATGTATGTAGAATCTATTATCCTGCACATCTAAGACAAGCAACTTTTATAATCTATACCTTTACCGGATGCCTAGATGCCTTACAATCCATATCTTGATTGCAATAACTCACTAGGGACGTAGCGAATGTCATCTCACGTGCATTCGGGTCCGACCACATCTTTTTATGCCATGCAGGATACTAAAGAAGGGTTACTATAAACGACAAATCTACATATACAGCCATGAGTTCTGCTATCTAGGTTTTTAGGTCTTAACATTATAGATACAGAGTTCAAATTGCACAATAGCTCGCACCACATGATCGAGTACACACAAGGCCTATATGTTTTGTTATGCAAACCGAGCGATTGGCTCTGTTCAGGACGTCCAATAAATTAGATTTATTGTTAATATATACCGTCAATACGCTTGTTTTGCTGTCCGTCCGTCCGTGCACGATTTATGCCTCGTATGGGAGGTTTTTAGCATATCGTTAGTAGGTAGTTTGGATGCCGAGGGACTGGTCGTAATTGGCTTGGAGTTAGCAGGTTCAATGTAAAGATGTCATTTAGCTAAGCAATGGTATTTGTGGTCCATTTGTATGGGGGGCGAGTGGTACGTAATATATTTGGCCGTGGACGCCAGTGGTATTCTGGTGCTCTTGGGCGGTTGTCAACATTTTGAAGTGGAGGCCGCTTTCAAATACACGCACACTACGTACGCGTACTATGTGTGCATATACGTACATGTGTATATATACGTACATGTGTGCATATACGTACATGTGTATATATACGTACATGTGTGCATATACGTACATGTGTATATATACGTACATGTGTGCATATACGTACATGTGTATATATACGTACGTTGTGTGCTTGTTAATGGAAAGTGGATTTCGTTAACATGTAACAATATATGCAATATGTTCCATTTGATATACTTTAAATCTTGGCTATAATTTATGGGAATCACGTCAAAAATTAAATGGCGTATGAGATATTTCTTAAATATTTTTTTTTTCGTTTTATTTTATTTGTAATCCTACCTACTTGGCTGTCTCATGTTGGTCTAAAATAATGTGCTAACTATGTCCCTTAAACAAAACTGGGCTGAGTTAGATGAAAAATTGTGAAAAAGTAGTGTCAAGTGGCTAGCTCGCCGCCTACACAATCACATACCCAAAGCCCCATATACCATTAGTCGCCCTTTACGACATGCTAGGCAAAAAACACAGGTGGCACATTCTTTTTAAGTTCCAGACCTACATGAGGCACACGACTTACCTATTTAAATTTAAAAGATTTTAGAAAATAAGCAATTTACTTAATAAAATTGCCTATCAACTTTTTTATGAAAAGTAAAAGAGATTTGCTACATTTAAAAAATGCTTTAAATTCATTCCTTAGAATAATGCGTTAAATAAGCATGTACAAAAAATAGTCTTGTATAATAAAAGAAAGATTTCTTACCGACACGTCATTATACCACAGCCTGTAGGTATGTTAAGGTCGGTTTGTTAGATGTGCATTCGTGAGACAATGTACCATAGATTACCCTAACAGTATTCATATGGGTTGGGCACTCCTGTTAGAAGTTCATCGCTCTATTTAGTGATTCCTGTCATGGTAGGATATGATTATTTGAAAGGCAATAGTACAAATCACGTACTAATGGACATGTTATTGAATATTTTTCCCATGATGTGTTAAACTACGCATGTTTGGGAACTAGTAAGTACTGTGGTTGTTGTTTATCTTTATTAATGCTAGCTTTTGTCCGCTGGTTTGCTTGTGTTAAAAGATTTTGTCATTTGGAATTGTCTGGCTGACCGTCTATAAGTTATCTTTCAACCCCCCTAGAAAAAACTAACTACTGCGTTAGTTTTTTCTAGATAACCTAGGATTTTTCTAATTTCCCTTAATCCTATTTTGTACCCCAATTTGTATGCAATATTTCTTTGCGATCGGTTGATCTAACATCTCTAAGAGTTTGTCAGATAGCTGTCGCTTCAATGTAATTACCAAACTTGATTAATCTCCATTCCATTTGTAACGGGTCATAACGGTAGCAACTTGATGTAGCCTCGTAGCAGATTCGTAGCGCATAATGCATTCGTAACTTCTAATAAGATAGGGAGTATTGTACATAGTAATTTGTACTAATGAGTAGATAGATGCTTCATCGTTACCCATTCATAATATATTCATAATACTGAGATACGAAACTCACATCTTAGGAAATTGTTTTGGACGCTGGAATATTATTATTATTCTGTTCAAAGAATCTCGATAAATTTTTCACATTCCTAAATAACATCAAACATCCAATTTCCGGAATACGACAGGTAAAAAACGTACTGCGCCAATCAACTGCAAAAATCGCAAACAGATCCAATGGTTTTTTATTCCCTTTCAAAAACCGAATGCAGTTAATAAAAAAATCAACGTAATCCTCTCGAATCAGAAGCGACAAGCCCTCTAATCGACAATCGTATCGTAAATCGACACGTTTCGGATTTCGACGCACCCGTATGACAGCTGTCAAACTTCCCGCGCAACGGCGTTTTTTTCTTGCTCTATAGTTCCCCGCTCTGGAACCGGCGATTTTCCGCCTAATCCCGTCATTGTCCGTTGTTTATGTAAACCGAAACCTTGTGATCCCATTGTCGGCGTGACGGCTGATGAGATGGCTACTCAACGCGCTTGAATGGGCAGGAAACATAAAATGCCGAACGGAATTATTAAGGGGTTGAATGTGTGCAGTTTGAGAGTTTGAAGGCCTGTGATGGCGTGGAGTATTATTTCATTTCATATCGCAACATCACGTTACCTTTTGTGTGAGGTTGGCAGTCATTAAATTGTAATATATTTCTGTTTTATGCGGATGAAAGATCTTGTAAGGTTTTCGCTTTGCATTACTTAGAGTATTATTTATTTCTGCCAATGCCAGTTTCCTTACCTACAGCTACCAAATCTTTATCTTCATATTTAAATCTTCATACACAAAAATATGAATTTTACACGTTACACGTTTTACACGTTTATACAACTTATATAAAATATAAGTTGTAATAAGTATATATATGGATTATGGATTATATATGGAGCGGTGGTAGCTCCCATTGAGCTACCACCGCTAAGGACACACGCCTCTTAACCGAGGGGTGCGGGTTCAATCCCGGGCACGTACCTGTGGATTTTTGAAGTCTATGTACGTATTTATACCACTAGCTCGACGGTGAGGAAAAACATCGTTATGAAACCTACCACCGCTAAGGACACGCGCCTCTTAACCGAGGGGTGCGGGTTCAATCCCGGGCACGCACCTCTGGATTTTTCAAGTCTATGTACGTATTTATACCACTAGCTCGACGGTGAGAAAAAACATCGTTATGAAACCTGCAAATTTAAAACGTTTTGGATTTGTAACCATAACCCAAAAATGTTCTGGTTCCCCTATATTAGGGGTTACGTAGGTCAGATCGGCAGTCGCTTCAATATTCATGTTCAATGTTCAATTACTAGATTCGCTAAATCCTGGATCATGGTCTAACTAACCGTACCGCGTCTATGCACGAGACATAACGCTAGGAAGATGATGATATAAAATATAAGTTATAATATATATAAGTAATATAAATGTAAGTCTAATAGGTTTAAATTCCACATTTCTGTAATACGAGTTCTAGAAACTTATCTCACACACTAGGTAACAATAGCTATTGTTAACCGAAACGTGAGAGAAAATAAATAATTGATTTCTGTATTTAATAGTAAGTATTATTCAAGCATATTGTTAGTTAATATATGAAAGTTAATATTTTTATATCTATATCTATATTGTATATTGCGACATATTGTTAAAAATCGTTTCACCCCCTAAGGGGTAACCTTCAATGTTTAGTCCACCACGCTTCAAACATTTTCGTTTCCAACTAAAGTTGTACACGGCCGAAGCCACAGCAATAATTTAATAAAAACGGTTTAAACGACCTCATATTTCTGAGGCACGTTCGGAACAGCTCGCGCTTATCGGACGTGTCGCGAGATTCAATCTTAGTTGTTTATAAGCGTATTTTATTTTGTTCATTGACTCGTTATTTGGGTCTCTTTCAGTGTTGCCAGTAGAGTCCATTAATTTCTTGTTTATTTTTCTGAACATTCGCAATAATATTATAAATGCATGCATAAGTGTGTTTGTTTTTTCTGTATAAAATAGTTGTAATTCAATTGCATACATACATACATAACATTATGCCCGTAGGCAGAGTCAAAGGGCCGCATGCCCCTTCAACCACATTCAGCCAAAAATAAAGCCGGGCTGGGTTAGGTGAAAAATTGTGAAAAAGCAGTGACAAGCGGCTAACCTGTCGCCTACACAATCACACACCCAAAACCCCATATGCCATCAGTCGCCTTTTACGACAATTTAATTTAATTGCGTTTTTAGTTATTTACTTACTTCGAAAGGTATTAAGTATTATTTTAAAAGCGGGCCTAGCTTTCGTAAGAATACTTAATACTCTAAATACTTGGTACGTATTTACCGTACCCGTACCCGTTTTAAGCTCTTTGTACCCTGTTCTGCAGAGCACAGTGTAAGGCAGCTTTGCAATTAAAAGTATTTTATGTAATTTTTTAGACTGACGTTGGTCGAGTAGTCAGAGACCCTGACCACGAAACCAAGGGACGCAGGTTCGAATCCCGCTAGGGGCAAATGTTTCGTGTGATAAACATGGACATTTGTACTCGAGTCATGGACGTTTATAAACGTATTTTAGTATGTCTATCCATTCGCCTAGTATCCATAGCACAAGCATAAGCTTAGTTTGGGGCTAGGGAATTGGTGTGTCAGTCTGGAGAATTTATTATTAATTTATTATTATGATTTATTATTGTTTATATCATATAGATTAAAAAAAATATTAAATTTTTGGTCAGGACAACAGCGTAGAGTGGGACTTTGCCGCCCGGCCCGGGATGTAGACAGAATGTTTCTACTCCTATGTTAGACGCTGCTCATCTTGTGCACGTCTGTGGCCCTTAGTTCAATACAAAAATCGATTTATTTTTGTTACAACACAAAGTCGCAATCCTGCCCCTAGTAACACCGCTCTCGCCTCGCGTGTTATCCGCTTCTAAGGAATTATAATTGTAGTAATTAACGAACACAGTAGCCTTGTCGAGGCGTGTAGGGGTTGATTAATCGCTATGACGCACTCTTGTAATGGGGTGCTTTGTTTTAATTATGTTATTGTTTGTTTAGTGCGCCCTAAATTGTGCCTTTAGTACTTACATTACTTTGTAACCACGGTTTTTTATCTAGATTTTTGGCTGTGAAAACTTAGTCATTTTCGTTTCGAGTATACGTATTTTATGATTGGTTAATAACATTGGTAGCACTATCAATTACAGCATATATGAAAAAACCATAAGGAACTGCATTATTTCTTTAAATAATTAAGTTTACGAAGTTTAAAAAGAAATATAAAATTTCACACTTTCATACAAAAGAAGAGAACATAAAAATTTCTTGTCGTAAATTTAAAAAAGTAATGTCGACAAGGCGACCTAAGTCTCACCATCCTGTATATAAAAATTCAAACACACAATACACCTTATCAAAAATCCTTCAATACGAGATCTGCAACCACTTCTGAAAGCACTTCATAGAATCGGACAATAATTATCCTCGCTTGTATGAGTGAGAGACTAAGTACTTGTATACAGCAAACCGCCCATAAAGATAAAATCCCGAAAAAGGAATGATTCAATGTAACGCAATTGGCCAAATCTCTGGCGACAACAAAATCCTATTTGTAAACACGTAATCCGAATCCTGCGCATCAAATGACCAAAGACCCATCCCTAATGTAACAAACGTACTTCCTCTTAACACAATGCGTTCAAACTAATCTCAAAAGAATAGAGTTCGAATTTCTTTGGCTGTTTACTTGTGGAAAGCATGTGATAACATTGTTTCTGCATAATAGTAGTGATGTGAAATGACAAATATCAAGTGACTAATCGCGGTGACTGACAGATCTGGGGTGCGAAGGGGCGTATTGTCGTCTAACTAAATGCCCATTGTTGGGATTTGAATGGGTGAGCCTAATAAACAAGTGTCTAATATTACGACAACCCAATATGTGCAGCGTTAAATAGGACGAGGAGATTAGATGGAGGAATATCAGATATCGAAATTGTAGATAGATAGAATAGATTTTTCTCGTAGAAACTTGAATAAACTTTACAGCTTCACATATGAAAGACTTTTTTCTGTTAAATTATAGGGTATATGGTAGACATATAATAGGAATGACAATAAAAAAAGAAACAGATGCATTAAAATATATTCGTACAAATAATGAGATTATTTCATTTATGGCACCTGGATATAATACACATATATAACATCACACCCATAATCCCCGAAGGGGTAGGCAGAGTCTAAGAGGCAGCAGGCCCCTTTAACTACATTCAGCCCAAAATATAACTGGGCTGGGTTAGATGGAAAATTGACTAGCTCGTCGCCTTCACAATCAAATACTAAAAACCCCATATACCATTAGTCGCCTTTGACGATAGGCTAGGCAAGAAACACAGTAAGCACATTCTTTTTTAAGTCCCAGACCAACATCGGACATTAAATATACGTATGTGAGAAATATTTTTTCCATTTATTAGAAAATACACATAAATAGAATATGAGTCAGCACGAGCTACTTTAAAGCGACATTAAGAAAGGAATATAAGTATAATATAAATTGTTGTCCCGGCTTTAATACTTACTTAATTGATTAAACATAATAATATGTACTTATTAGTCCATACATATAAATAATTATGCCGGCAATCCTCGAAGAGGTAGGCAGAGTCAAAGGGGCAGCAAGCTTTATAAGCCTCTTTCAGTAAATGATATTACTGGTTTACAAGGAAAGTTTTAATAAAGTAGTGCCAAGTAGCTAGCTCGTCGCCTATATAACCACAAATCCAATACCCAATACACCATCAGCGGCTTTCACGACAAGCTAAACAAGGAACGCAGTTGGCACATTCTTTTTGAGTCCCACACCAACAAAAATTCGTTGCGGAATCAGAAATCTGACCAAATTTCAATGCATCCAGCGATCCATGAAACAAGTTTCACGTCCCATTCACACAAATACAGTTTAACAGATTATAAAATTATCAAGTGCGCACACGACGCGCGGGACACATCTGTCCTATTGTGTCCCGGCTTTTGTCGGCCACTGCGCTAATCTGCTACTGGTCTTACAATAGACTTGTAAGGTACAGAAGGCTTACTGTTTCACTGAAAAGAAGGATTTCTGCCTAATTTGGCAGAAGACGATATAATGAGGATACAGAAGGCTTAACGTCTAACAGAAAAAGGGGTTTTTTAGCCTAACCTGTAAGAGGACGATTTAATTACTTACATCTGGTATGATTTGTAATGATTTTAATTACATCTGGTACACTTATTTGTCTTAAAATGTTTATAGTTAGAAAGGCGTAATATTTTATTTGAGCACATCCATTCCATACTGTTCAGATGTCCAGATCAACAAAAATCCCTCTTAACAATACGTTCGTTCTTATTTATAAGAAAGGTAATTAATAACCTATAAGTATTTATTTATCAAATTTTATTACTCTGGAAGGATATTAAGGATATTACTCTTTTAGTTGAATTGGCTCTAGTGAGAATAATGAAATAATATGACGGCCCTCCCGGCATGCAGGTAACATGGGGGGACTTTCTGTATTTGTATATTCCATGGCCATATTGGCTTCATGGGGTTGGTCTGTAACCCGAGAGCCAAGTTTGAGGGCTGTTTGGGGGCGTTAAATGCAAGTTGGCGGTTTTGCGGGCCCTGTTCTTTTGTGTAAGGTTTGAAAGAAAAAGA
Source organism: Glyphodes perspectalis (assembly GCA_951394215.1). NCBI lineage: Eukaryota > Metazoa > Arthropoda > Insecta > Lepidoptera > Crambidae > Glyphodes > Glyphodes perspectalis. Next base: position 1,467,472 of record OX596204.1, on the reverse strand, counting down.
AAAATAACAGTTTGCGTAATAGCGGAATGTTCTCTGTTAATCGCTATTGTTGTGTGGTGAGCTGTTGATATTTGAAACGTTGATTGTGGTAAAAGAAGAAATAGGTACCTTATTGTAAATGAACATGTATGTAGTTTAATATCTAAAAGTTGAGGTCTATAGTATAAGCAAATGATTTTTGAAAAATCATACACTGCAAAGTCATTGAAATATTACATCGCAAAGCTAACTGAAATAACCTATACATATAAATAAAAGATGATGGACCTTCTGAAATTGTTGGTTATTATTTCGACGGGGTATTTAAAAAAAAAATCATATTGGGCACCAAGCCTGAAATGCTATATTTTAGTAGAGAAACTGAAAAATTAATTATCTTTCCGTACTAGTTTCACGGGAACATCGGGGTACAAATGTTCTACACTTTAGGATAAGTAATAATAAATATCAGACAACATCACTTATAAACTTTCACATTCATAATATAAGTAGCACACAATTTAAATGACTACGCCTAGAATTTCTCGAAACAAAAGAGATTAGGTATTAAGCAAGTAACCATTAATCGTCTAAGACCTGATAAATAATAAATAATAAAATTCTCAAGACTGACACACCAATTTCCTAGTTCCAAACTAAGCTTATGCCTGTGCTATGGATACTAGGTGAGCGGATAGACATACTTAAATACGTTTATAAACATCCATGACTCGAGTATAAATGCCCATGTTCATCAAACGAAACATTTGCCCCTAGCGGGAGTCGAACCCGGGACCCTCGGTTTCGTGGCCAGGGTCTCTGACCACTGGACCATAGAGCCAGTCATGACCTAATCATTCGCATTTAGACTAGCCCACAGGTACAAATAAAACTACTTCTACTCAGAGGCGTACTGTGAGTATGGGGGACACTAGGCTAACCCTTCTAAGGAGCCTAAAATAGTTCTAGGTATTACTAGTTTCCTGGAATCTGAAATTTGTCGATAGATGTGTGTTTCGTCTTCAACGGGGATTTTTCTGTCCACGGAGCCCTGGGCTGGAGCCCCTATAGTAGATCCGGCCCTGTTTCTTATAGTTTATCGACGTATTTATAGCTTATAATGTATGTATACGATATACGTAGGTACCGGCAGTTATCCCCGCGTCGCTCAACCTTCAGCCCGCCCTTCCGAGCCGTATAATTTCCTCATTTTTTCACAAGCCAACCGTGTGTTATTATTTGTAAACGGTGTACATTAAACGCAATTAACGGCGACCCAAATAACATGTCCTGACCACTAATAGGTAGGTGCCTAATGTTAAGGTCTGATTCCACGGCAACCGCCGAGTTTGTGTGCAATTGTGTTGGTATTTTTTAGTTGATAGTTAAATTACTCATCGGATTAGAATGCGAATTTCGGATGGGAGGAGTTTTGTTTCAAATAATATAAAAAAAAACTTAAAAAATATAAAATAATGTATGAGGCTGAATAGCCATTTTTCCTGTCTTTTCATAGAGTGGTTAAATATCAGAAGGATTTTTTTTATCCACGCATCTTATAGGAAGGTCGTGGAATACGGTTAGAATATAAATAAAGACTTTATATACATACATATCATGCCCACAATCCTTGAATGAGTAGAGTGGACTCTACCCTTTCAGGGATACCCAGAAGCAGTAACTTACTTCTTGCCAAAAACAAAATTGCGTTTTATTGTTGAAAGCGGCTAGCTCGTCACCTATATAATCACAAGCCCAATACAAAATACACCATTAGTCGCCTTTAACATGTTAGGCAATTAATACATTAGAAATATTTTTTTGACAGCCCCGTTGGTCGAGTGGTCAGGGACCCTGGCCACGAAACCTAGGGTCGCAGGTTCGAATCCTGCTAGGGGCAAATGTTTTGTGTGATGCACATGGATATTTGTACTCGAATTATGGATGTTTATAAACGTATTTAAGTATGTCTGTCCGTTCACTTAATATCCATAGCACAAGCGTATACCTAAGCTTAGTTTGGAACTACGGAATTGGTGTGTCAGTCTTTATTTATTTATTCGTTTCAGACCAACAAGGGATTTTTTTTACGTTTTGGTAAAAATACAATTTAATGCTAGTTGCTTACCTCGTGCCCGCAGAAGCTTATAAATAATAATAACAATAAAAATTATACCCCTTTCAAAATCTTAGACGGTCGGTTAAGTATATTATTAAGGTGAAGCTATTGGCGAAATCGACTCTTAACTAGAAATCGTTCGTCGTAACTGGGCTGGTTAGACGTCAATTTGATGTTTTTTAATCGAGCCCTGAATGATGAATGACGGGCTGATTGGTGCGCTCTGTAATTTGGTTATTGATTCGGCTAACGTTAGGAGTCATATGAGGCGGTTGCCATGTCGACTCGAAGTGGCGGGTGTATTTGTCTCGCCATTTACTTCTAAGCTGAGAGAAAATTGATTTAACCTAACTACTGCATCTACATACATACATGCATACATAACATCATGCCCATAATCCCCGAAGGATAGGCAGAGTCACTACTGCATCTGATTTGAGATTTTCAGATAACTTCTGAAATTGTTCGTTAATATTGCTTCAAAAGCGGTTACTGCGGGTTCCTGCTATATTTAATATAACAGCGCCTCGCGGTTTCACCTGCAAGAATTTTTCAAATCGGTCCAGTGGTTTCGTAGCCTTTTCAATACAATCAAACAAACTAAATAATCAAATCTTTCTTCCTTATAATACTAGTACTAGTTTAGATTACAAATATAACAGTTGTTGAGAACGCTATTTATTGCGCAAAATTATAAATAAAATTTGCGTATAATATAAATTATTATACGCAAAAATTACCATGTGGTAAATCACCAATAACATGATTTAACTGCTGAATATTAATTAAAGATTCCCCTAAAACGCTGTTACGTAAACCATACCCTTTACTTTCATACTTAAGACGAACTAAGAGATTAGCATTTAGCATTTAGCTTTTAGCATTAGTATGACGTAAAAGACTACTGATGGTATACCTAACAGGTTTTGGGTATGTGATTGTGTAGGCAACGAGCTAGCCAACTGTCACTACTTTTTCACAATTTTCCATTCAACCTAGAACAGTTTTATTTTTTGGCTGAATCTAGTTGGGGTAAGCTGCCCTTTTGACTCTGCCTACCCCTTCGGGGATTACGGGCGTTATGATATGTATATGTATGTAAGATATTAAATTGAAACCGTGAATATTAGTATTCCGTAACCATTACCGCCGGCTTCAGAAACATTTGTCAATCAAAAACTAGAGTCGTTTCCCGGGAACAAGGATGGACGGAATTTCAGACAACCCGCCATGATTTACCAGCAAATATATTTGTACAAAACATTGCACGACGCTTTCACGAATGTTGGCTAAGATGAAACCGAAGTGATAATTGTACCTATACCAATTTAAGCATTTACTTGGCACCGACTTCTAATTTATCAGTTTTAAAATACGTAATACTTAAGTAAATTTATTTTTTACTTTTATTAGTATTCTTTTTGAAGTCGGTTTTTTTTTTGTTAAAAATTATTTTATTCTTATTTATAGTAACAGGCCGAATTTTAGGCAAGCTACGGATAAAAGCTCGTATGTTATATACAAAAAGAAAAGAGGAAGACTTTTAATGTTGTTATTGTTTGTTATGCCTTCGCCTCAAAAATATTTGCATGAAAAGTTGCCGGCTAAGCTGAAATCGAAGTAACAATAGCAGTTGCATCAAAAATTGCTAATAAGAATCCGTATCAAACGCGCAAGAGTGGCTGCAGGCGCGGGGGCGATTTTTTGCAAGTCAAATAGGTTAGCCGTTAGTAGTCCAGAGTGATTTTATGCTAAATCCCAGGTTGATTATGCAAAACCGGGCGGCGATAGTGCCGCGGAGTTATCGATATGAGTATCGATTATCGAGTTTGCATAGTAAAAGCTTTTAGTGCGGATTAGAATGGCGCTCGGGAGGTGTTTTTTTCAACGTTTTATGGAAGCTCGTGTGTGATAGCGGTATTGAAACGCTGCTACGATAAAATGGTCTAGGAACGTTTCTGGGTGATGTATTTCGAATAACGTTTTCGAGGAAATGCCATTCGTATCGACGCGATGTGCAAATTAAATGCGCAGAAATAAGAATCTTGAACTGTTTTCAGAAAAAGGTGTATAATTAAGATAAAGGAAAAAAAGAAGTAATATATATATTATGACGTGTTTTGAATACCATCTATTTTTATATTTTTCGCTGAACTTATTAATGATTTTAGTTTCAGATGAATTGTACGCTTGTTATGTTATAATGTCAATCCTTTTTAGCTTGGATCAAAGTTTCTAAGTGTGAACGCAACCCATAAAAGTTTCTTATCGAGCAGAGTTCAGGAAGCTTTCTATCTCAGGTAAAATGCTAGATACCAAGTTCTTGGTTACCAAGCTGTGGTAGCTCAATGGTAAGGACACGCGCCTCTTAACCGAGGAGTGCGGGTTCAAACCCGGCACGTACCTCTGGATTTTTCAAATCTATGTACGTATTTATACCACTAGCTCGGCGGTGAGGGAAAACATCGTGATGAAACCTGCAAATTCAAACAACTTTGGATTTGTAACCATGATCCAAAAATTGTCTGGTTCCCCTATCTTAGGGTTACGAAGGTCAGATCGGCAGTCGCTTCAATGTAATTACCAGACTTGCTAAATCCTGGATCATGGCTAAGCGGACCCCGTCTAAACACGGGACATAACGCTAGGAAGATGATGACCAAGTTCGTGGTTGAGAAAAGTCAGTGCGCGTCGTATTGACTAGTTTGGCGTCGGTGTCATACAGTGTCATATGAATTGTCGACTGAAGAAGTTTGTTGTCGGGTTTATTTAGAAGAAAGTTGATAAGTTTTAAACAGATGGAACCGCGAATGTGGTAGCTTTAAGTTAAGTAATCACTAAGTAACATTTAACGCGTGGTATGTTGCACAACATTGTTGTTGCGGCAATGGGGAACTTTGTTTTTGCAACTTTGTCTGTCCACGCTGACAAGTTAGTCGATAAAATAGCATGTTGGCGACACCGTGCGTCATGTTCCCAACGTTGCCGAACTTGTTTAACGACCATTGACCATTGGTATGATTTACCATCAGGCGGGCTATAAGCCTGCTGCCGTGGCATAATAAATAAATAAATAAATAAATATCCGACGACATCACATACATTGATCTGACTCCGAGGTAAGTAGCTTAAGCACTTGTGTTACAGATATCAGAATCAACTGTGGTATTACAAATATATACTTAAATATTCAATATTAACACCCAGATATAGAAAAACACAAGTATTCGTTACACGAATGTTTGTCCTGAATGGAGATCGAATCCACAACTCTTGGCGCATGGAGCAGGGTTACTACCGAATGCGCCATCGAGCCAGTCAAAAAAGCAAAAGATACATTTAACCCTACATAAGCACACATTGTTTCAAAAACAATCGACGTGGCCCGCCCATCCCTACGCCGGTAACAAGGGGCAGGGTATCAAATTTGCGTTTTAATTAAGTATTCGCATAACAGGTTTGTTTTTGTTGAAAATTGTTTTCGCTGTCGGCTCAGCGATTCGGTGTCGTTCTCGTCGCGATTTGTGGCGATTTGCTTCCAAAAATACGGGGTTAATTAAAGGGAGGTGTGGGGTCTGAGCGGTTTATGTTTAATTATTTTTATTTTTTGTTAAAGGTTTTGTTTTTTTTATATCGCGAAGGTGGCAACCATGTATGTGATTGTGTAGACGACAAGCTAACCACTTGTAACCAGTTTTATTTTTGGTTGAATGTGGTTAAAGGCTGTCCCTTTGACTTTGTCTACCCCTTCGGGAATTATGGGTGTGATGATATGTATGTGGCAATCAAGCATAGATACTGGCCTGTTAAGTGGCCACCGGCATATAGGCGATTGACCATCGATGGCTATAGGAAAAATACAGAGGTCGCACGATGTCGACCGTTTCAAGGGTTTGTTGAAGTTTCACCTCATTTCCGGTATGAACTTAGGTTTCCCAAACATACAAACATAACATCACGCCCATAATCTCCGAAGGAGTTGGCAGAGTTGAAGGGCAGTCCCCTTTAACCACATTCAGCCAAAAATAAAACTGAGCTGGGTTGGATGGGAAGTTGTAAAAAGTAGTGACAAGTGGCTAGCTTGTCGCCTACACAATCACATACCCAAAACCCCATATACCATTAGTCGCCTTTTACGACATGCTAGGCAAGAGACACAGTTGGCACATTCTTTTATAAGTACCAGACCAACATGTCAAAGACAGTTCTGGTGATAAATTGAGATATTTATCTACCGGATATCTCGATCCCTCCTACGTAATCTATCGTAACCCACAAAAAGTCAAATTTCGTTTTTTTACAGTAACGTGTCAGATATTCTTCGTAGAATCAGTGTATAAAATTTTACAACAAAACTCTCACGTTAAGGCTGTTTTTCCAGTCGTATAATATAGTAAGTAGAAATTGTATGCGATGTAAAGTATCGCATGAGTCAAAGCGACGGTTTACGAGGGGCGCGGGGGACCGCGGCGCGAGCGCGGGCGCGTCGTATGTGCCACGTACGATCGTTTGCGCTGGAAAATGCCACGTATGTAGATTTTTCGCTCCGAATACGAAAAAAACTATAGTTATAGATAGTTATTGTAAGTATTTTTAAACATGGATAAAGAAAAGTATTTTGTGAAGAAGAAAATTTCATCAAGATCAGAAATGTTAATTAATTTAGCTGTCAATAAAATTGGCGTTAATAAAGAAACACAAGAAAATCCAGGTAAACATTACTTTTTATGCATAATATTTTTGGTATTAGTTTAGTGATTACTCGTGATTAATATTTAATTTTAATAAAGAGTAAAACGTTAGTAAAACGTTTTTAATGTATTGATTGCTTCTCTATAGCTAATGAGTGGGGTAAATAACGGTAAGTACTACATACTATAACTTACATCGGAAATCAATATTTTTATTTTGTCGTATGTGATATTTACTATATCTTACATGGGACACGTTGAGTAAAATTTATATGGTAAAATCACTTACTGTTGTTTACGTTGGTTATTATACCGAATCAAAAATAGTATGTATGACATACCACTATTTACCTCGCCTCTATATCAACATACGATATGTTACGTTTCAGGATATCGTAAATCCTTTCTATATTGTGTAAATTTATGGTTATTATTCTTTGTTTTAGAATCTCCTTTGCCTCCTGGAGCTGATATAGAGACAATTAACAATGTAATGGACATCTTTGATGGCTTCAGTAGTTACTTGGTACATGTGGCATAAAGGGCAGGGTAAACTTTTTTTGTATTGCAGAAGAGGGCCATACGGGCTACATATATAATAATATAATAATAATAATAATAATAAAGCAGCCATTCTCAACACCTGTAGAATAGTAAGAAAATTTTTGCAACTGGAGTCTGAGTCGAGCCCATAACCAATTCATCTTTGCTTGGTCAACAGCCCGCAAAGTTGAATATTCCCCTTTCAAAGGGAGAAAATATTTATATATTTTAAACACAATAATAATAATAATATATGGCTTTAAACCTCGAGATTCGCTTAGATAAATGTTCAAAGAAATTGTCATATTAACCGTACCATCACAATACATCTTTGACTGTATTATGTATGTACGCAAGAGCTTTCATAACTTTTAATCCAAAAATCAGATTGTCATCGTTTTGACACTCGAAATAAACACAAACAGTATTTGTCCCGAGTTGGTCTGGGACTTAAAAAGAATGTGCCAATTGTGTTTCTTGCCTAGCATGTCGTAAAATGCGACTAATGGTATATCGAGTTTTGGGTATGTGATTGTGTAGGCGACAAGCTAGCTATTTGTCACTACTTTTCCATAATGTTCCATCTAACCAAGCCCAGTTTTCGTTTTTGGCTGAAGGTTAAAGGACTTGTCCTTTTGATTCTGCCTACCCCTTCAGTGATTATGGGCGTGATGTTATGTATGTATGTATGTAAATAAACAGAAGCTTGCCGTTCCGTGTCTAAGACTTCACAAGACTAGTGGTTCGTTTAGGGGGTTAAGTATAAAATTTATTAACAAACTACCAAGCAATATAATTGAACTGCCTATGCATAGATTTAAATTACATATTAAAGAGCATCTTTTGAGAAAGGCTTATTATACTATAGAAGATTTTTTAAGTAACAAATATTTTTAATTACTATTTACCTTTTATATGTCCTGTTTTTTTAACAGTACAGCATAGTAGATTAAGAATATGATGATTGTTATTGATACTTATTCTGAACTTGGCGATGAAAAGAGTAACTATCGAGTTTCTTGCCGGTTCTTCTCGGTAGAAGCTACTTTCAGAATCTGGTGGTAAATTTTCATTTGTATGTACTGACGATTTATAAGTGCTTATTTAAGCCTACGTAAATAAAGCTAATTCCATTTCATCATTTCATTTCAAACGAGGAGCAAATGAGGTAGCAAGCTGCTTATTGGAATTTATAGAACGCAAAATAGAGAATGGTTCTAACGATTTCAGATTTTTCTCTGACATTGTGTTGGACAAAACGATGAATAGAATCGTGTACGCGTTGTATTCATATATGTCTATCACAGAATAAATATAACGCATACATTTTTAGAAAAGGGGCATACTCAATCTGAAGGTGATAGCGTTCATGTGGTGATAGAGAGAGGCTCTAAAAATAAAGTATTTACACGCCCATAGAATGGTATAGCCTAGTGCGATGATGGGTGAAGCAAGACGGTCATCCTAAATAGTTAAAGAAATGGACTATTCAGATTTTTTGTGTTTCAAATAATTATTACCAGGTCGTAATTGGTCTAAAAATATAAGCGGACAAAAAGTTGAATGTAACAAAATTAAACAAGTCTGTTTGAAGTATGAGAATCAATCAAAAAGTGTATTACAAATATGACTTATCCAATAGTAAAATATTTGCGGATGCTCTGAATACCAATACCTGATCTATAAAACAAAGCGACATAGTTTCTGTTCCCATCCTATATCATAGACCGCTTCCCATACCTATGGCTAAAAAATCTGACTTATTTAGTCTTTGCCAGAGTGGTATTATGTTTTTTACAATTTTAAACATTTAAATAATATTGAAATGTAAGATGTGCAAAGGCTATATTCAGAGATATGCATTATGACGATTTCTTAAAGCACGCGGTTTGAGTGATCCACTTTATTGACCATATCATTTTTTTCTCAGGTTTAACAAATTTTTAACTTTGCCGTAATGTTTTAACTATTTTTAACTAAATCTTTCTCGATTTTTGCTACAATTCAAGAGAGGATCATTCAATCTACATGCACATTTTTTTTATAAGCTTTAAAATTGTATTGTTAAAAGACTGATTATAAGGTCGAATTCAATTAAGTTTAAAGTCAAAACATATTTTTTATAACTTAAAAAGGTGTTTAAGATAAGCACGGTTCAGTAATTTTTAATAATTAAAAGAGAATTGTAAAAGCATATTATAAATATAACTTGTTTTGGCTTTATATTGTGTTTTATTATTTTTATAAAACAAAAATATTCCAACGAACATTATAGTATGTACTACAAATGGCTAAAAAAATTAATTAAGTTACCACGAAAATAATAGTAAGTGATACATGCTATATCTACAGACATTTATTATTCGACGTATATTATGGTAAGTAATACTTGCGATAAAATAAGAAACATGTAACACGCAGTAAAGTATAGTAACATCAATTTCTCAAAAACCATTAATACAATCGTATTGAATCTAATCACATTATAAAATACATTAATTCATTACTATGCACAGTAAATTTTAAGTCAATACCTACATATTATAAAACTCTACACAACTTTGAACATTCAAACAGCTCTCCTGTAAAATTACTATAATGGGGTTACTATAGTTTACGTAGGAGGGGTCGATCTATCTAATAAGCTAAAATTTAAGAAAACCATTTAGAAATTAAATAAAGCGTTTTTGTTAGATATTTTTGATGATAAGGTTAAGTATTGCACCAAATAAATTTTATTTTCTTACTTTATTTTGAAAGAAAAGTGGTTTGTAATTTACTTGAAATAAACTGGTACCACCGATATCAGTGATATAGATATAGACCACTTATTACAAGCATCTGCTTGTCGGGTCTATGTGCTACACTTATTAAATATGTAGATACATCTTATAAGTTTTTTTTCCTGAAATTAAAGAAAAAAAAAAACAGTCAAATTGAGAACCTCCTTTTTTTTTGAAGTCGGTTAAAAATAAACATAAACATTATGGTTAAAAAAGAACAAAAACATACGACCTGTCTGGCAATGACATGGATCTGGCAATACAAATTCATTTTCAATGTTTGTCGAATACCACACACGTGTTGTGTTTATCAAATATACGCTGCGTATTTTTATTTTCAAATAAATCTGCAGTTAAGTTGATAGCGAAGAAAAACGCAGGAAGTGGTGCTAATGACACCGAATATGACAAAGTAATAAGTTTAAAGAAGTTTGTTTCACTAGCTTGAAGTTATGGATAACCTTACTTACCTCTTTGCCCGAGACTTAATTCGCCGCATGGAAATAGCAATTTGGGTAGCTTATTTTTAATGGGGATTAAAACAATTCTACATATCATTCCCCACAACACACCTCATATATCCATAACCATCTAAATGGGTTCAGCTGTTATTGATTTCCCATAGAAAATTCCACTCCCCATATCACCTCCTTAAAGGATTATTTCTGGGAGAAAAAACCTACTACTACTTTTTTGTATAAACCAAATTTCATCATAATCGGTTCAGCAGTTTAAGCGTGAAGCGGTAACGGACAGACAGAATTTCGCATTTATAATATTAGTATGGATACCTTCCTACCTTTCACTACAATGTAGTTTATTGGCAGTTACTCAAAATATGATTTTGATTCCAGCTATGAAACTCTACTGCTTTATGTGACTTTTATTTGCACTCTGACATTTTTATGTCGTCTGTCATAAACATTTTAACACAAAATAAATGCAAGGAAACTCGTTGACATATATCGTTGAAAGCAAAATGACACGTAGGATCATTTTTGATTTGACTGGCCCGTTGGTCGAGTGGTCAAAGACCCTGGCCACAAAACAAGTGTCGCAGGTTCGGATCCCGCTAGGGGCAAATATTTCGTGTGATGAGCATGGACATTTTTTTGTATTCGAGTCATGGATGTTTATAACGTATTTAAGTACCTATGTTTCTTCGTTCACCTAGATTCCATAGCAAAACCATAAGCTTAGTTTGGAAATACACACCAATTGGTGTGACAGTCTAGAGAAATTATTATTATTATTTATTATTTTTAGCCGTCTATAAAAACGGTGGAATAATAAAATAAAATAAATATATTACTGTTTTAGATCGTCCTTTCAAAACTTTACTACTGAACTTAGCGATGATTTTACAATAAGCCGTAAATACAATATAAATTATTAGACTTTCAATTCGGTGATTTTAAACTTGGAAGATTTGCAGTTTTTTTATTTTATTTATTGATTTATAGGTTAGGTTATTTCTTTAAATGTTTGCTACAATACTATTTTTGGATACAAAAAAATATATTTGACGTCTTTCATAGGCTTGTCCAATTAGCCAATATACTTGAAATGTTAAATATGCGGTAATTGTCTTTTTAACGCGCCTATTAACACCAGACATCTTCTGATTCCGTCGTCTTTGTTCCAACACAGCTGTTACAACAATCGTTTTATTTTTTCACACTTACATATTCATTTACAATTCGAATACTTATATGCCAGTGTTGAAGAGGTATTTGTTGTGAACGCAGTTTTAATTTATTTAATTTTTAAATTTGTTAAAAGAATTGTACTTTTTTTTTTAATTCAAAAGTAGTTTTAAATGTAGAATGGCCGTGAAGAACATTGAAAGGAGATTCGATTATATTTGTTCTGGGTGAGTAGGTATATTTATTTTTGGTTTGCATCAATAAGTTAAAAATAGATGGCTAATGATGATCTTGCGTTATCGGTAAATAATTCCAGTACGTATTCGAATGTAGCCTTTGACGAGTCTTTTTTGGATTTCAGCACCTGGTTTTTATCAATTGTTCAATTCTAAAAATCCTTTTTCTAGATCGGTATTTTTCTACATGGACAGTGAGGAAGTAAACTTTGGATTTATCCTATAAAAGTAAATTGTAAAAGTGTTTGTTTAGAACTTTTTAGAATTATTTTTATTTTAACTAGTAGGGAAATTATTAACATTATTAACAATAGGATTTATTAACAAAGTATGTAATTGTTATTTTAACATACAAACGAAAGAGATTACATTTTCGGCTGAATGTGGTTAAAGGATTTACGGATTAAGGATTACGGGCGTGATGTTATGTATGTATCTAAATTAATAAATAATAAAAAAAAATCTCCAGACTGACACACCAATTCCCTAGTTTCAAATTAAGCTTATGCTTGTACTATGGATACTAGGTGAACGGATAGACATACTTAAATACGTTTATAAACATCCATGACTCAAGTACAAATGTCCATGTTCATCACACGAAACATATGCCTCTAGCGGGATTCGAACCCGGCCAGGGTCTCTGACCACTCGACCAATGGGCCTGTCAAAAATGTGTATGTACGATGTATATTCATGATCTTGTTAAATTGATTTTACTATAAAGGGTTATGAAGGTCTTTTCCTTGAACGTAATTTTAACCAGATTTTACATACCTATTACTTATCTGGTACAGTTTACCTAATTCCAGGATCATAGTCCAAGCTTACCCACAACGAGAAACGTATAAAGTTAGGAAGATAATAATGTCTGTCCTTTGTAAAGAAATAGTTTATAACAAAAGGTCGGTTTAAACCGCCGGAACTCGGAAGCGAACCTTGACCCGGACGCAAAGTGGAACATGTTGGAACGGCAAATAATCGCGGACGGCTCATTCGACCGACCTCGTAAATATCCCGCGATGAAAACACAAGCCTGGTCATAACTCCTGGTGGGGTCGCCACTGTGGCATTTGAAGATGGGATAAAACGGGACCGCCAAGATTTTACACAACGCCAAAAAAAAATATTTGTAAAAGATAAATATCTATCTAGCGGTGGTAGCTCAATGGTAAGGACACGCGCCTCTTAACCAAGGAGTGCGGGTTCAAACCCGGGCACGTACCTCTGGATTTTTCGAATCTATGTACGTATTTATACCACTAGCTCGACGGTGAGGGAAAACATCGTGATGAAACCTGCAAATTCAAATAACTTTGGATTTGTAACCATGATCCAAAAATTGTCTGGTTCCCCTATCTTACGGTTACGAAGGTCAAATCGGCAGTAGCTTCAATGTAATTACCAGACTCGCTAAATCCTGGATCATTGTATAAGCGAACCCCGTCTAAGCACGGGACATAACGCTAGGAAGATGATGAAAAAATAAATATCTGGTTTGTTTTGGCGTAAATTTTACTTTAAATATAATACTTAAATATACTTAATTTAAGAATACGTCACACATTATAAGTGCTCCAAATGACAGATATCCGATATCTGGTATCCTTAAGTATCTCACTCACACATGCTTAAACGTGGCTTCCCGCTATAGTATGACAGCTTGGGGCAGCTTTTTACTAGTCCGTGGGCTAGAATAATTAATAAATGTTGTCTTACATTCAATTTATGAAATAGCTTCCTATGATTGTCTCAATTTCTTTTTCATAAAGAGGTGTCCATCACATCCTCATTCCGCTCGGACTCATGGCAACCCTAATCTCAGGGCAATAAGTTACAAATTTAACGACAAAAAGCTAGGCCATTTAACATGAAATACTGTTCTAGGAGACAGCTTTCACAAAAGTTAAGGCCGCTGTGAAACATGGCGGTTTATTCCGGCCGCGTCTCGACGTGCCGTGTGGACCTCGCTTTATATTTGTTCTTTTGCTGGTTACGAGTTGTAACGGCTAAGTTAAGCGCGTCGCGTTGCGGTCAATAAGATGATGGGTGGTCTACGGATTTTTGTCCTAGGTTCTTAATTCTGTACATACATTGCGACTTACTTTCTTTCACTATAGTTGCGGTTTTTTTTATTTCTTGTAACCAGTAACCTGGTTTTCTTCTTTATTCGGAGGACAACGACGTAACACTGAATGCTTCTTATACCTTCGTGGGTACTTGAGATACAATATTTTTTTTACACTGATTTTTTTTTATGAAAATATATGACCCGTATTTCAGTTTTCGCTTATACCATAGATAACATTGTATAAAAATTCATAGGTTAATACGTATTATGCCGGTTATTCATATTAAAAAAATCTGTATTGTATGTAATTTAGAAATAAAATATTATTTTTTTAAGACAGTTTATTTGAAATGTTTTTTAAAGACCTTCAACATTGTAAATAAAAACCGAATCTATACATATTATCATTAGCAATAAGCCGTATTCAGTTTGTCGCCGCGCCGCACGGCCGTAAGTCAGGTTAAATGGGCCGGCGTGATATCGCGCGTTATGACGCGCCGACGCTTATCGGCGCGATTTATTTCAGCGGAACTCACGCATTTTTAAGATCCGCAAAGTTACTAGCTTTTAACTGACTTTAGGAATACGTTAATGTGATTTGTTACTCTAGAAAAAAAAATAACACGATCTGGCTGTACGTACATATATGTATAACAAGTTTTTTTAAGATATAACAACTATTTACCAATTTGCTCTAAGTTGCGTTACCTAATGTTATCGTGTTGCGCAATTCTTCGAAAAGTATCTTTGGCAGAAATTCACTTCGATAAAAAAAAACATGTAATTTCAATAAACGTAAATGTTATAACAAATCTAAATCAACTAAACACGAGCATTGTTAGCAATGAGGAATTTTCAGTTTTTGAGTTGCGTCGCGTGGCCGTAAGTCGGGTTAAATGGGCCGGTACGATATCGCGCGTTATGACGCGCCAGCGCTTATCGGCGCGATTTATTTCAGCGGAACTCACGCATTTTTAAGATCCGCAAATAAACTAGCTTTTTAAACATTAAAAAATATTGTCAACCATCGTAAGTACCCTTCTTTCCTCTGACTGAAGGAAATTTAAAAGGAAGACTTATTTTTAGCTGATAAAATATCATAATAACCATACCACTGAGCGCGTGTCCTTGCCATTGAGCGGTGGTAGCTCATTGGTAAGGACACGCCTTATAATCGAGGGGTGCGGGTTCAAATCTAAACATGTACGTCTTGATTTTTCAAATCTATGTACATATCTAAACTACTAACTAGCTCGGCAATAAGGGAAAACATCGTGATGAAACCTGCAAATTCAAACAACTTTGGATTTGTAACCATGATCCAAAAATTGTTGATTGTCTGGTAATTACCAGTCACGCTAAATCCTGGGTCATGGTTGAAACGGAGACCCCTCTAAGTACGGGTCATAACTCTAGGAAGATGATGAAAATATCATAACATGTTCCATTATATAGGTATGAGTAAAGACGTGCCCATTGCAAAGCGTTTTGGTTCAAATCCATACAAGTATAAAGTTTAAATTGACAAGCTCGATGGCTCATTCGGTAGTGATCCTGCCCCATGGGTCAAGAGTTGTGGGTTCGATCCCCACCTGGGCGTCATGATATGTATACCAATGTGATATACAATATATGTAGCCAATCAGAAACTCGCTAAATTCAGGATCATATAACAAGCAGAGCCAGATCAAGAATAGAACGTAACACTAAGACGACGAACTGTTACATTGCTGTGGTTTTGTTAGGTAAAGAGTGCTAATTACTTAACGACTTGAGTACCGTATTGTTTTAAATCTGTATCCAAACTAGTCGTAATTAAATAAACTCGTTTGTAATAATGACGTGGCAGTTTTCCAATCTCGTTCTAGGTAATGGAGATGAAATATTTTTCTGTTTGTGGTCATAACCGTGGATGCCTGGTAAATACTATTGTTCTAGTTATGTGTGGCTGTTTAAAATAATAATAAGCTGTAGATGTTAATCTCAGTCTGTCAGCGGCCGCGGATGAGAGGCGTTTGGAATGTTGAAGTAATATGAAATGTGTAAAATGTTATAAGTGATTGAAACGTGTTGTCATATAGTCTTATAGTATAAATAACAGTAGTGTGTATCTATACAGGTATGTAAAATTAAATAATGTGTGTGTAAGCGCATGTGAAATTTATGTTTCTTTTTAAACAAAAAAAAAACGGTTTTTCTGCCTATTTGGTTTTTTTTAACAAATCTCTGAAATTTAAAACGGTTAAAATATATAATGAACCAACAGATAGCTGGGGTTTCAAATTATTAACTCAAGCTACTTTTATTTTTAAACTAGCGGCCCGCCCCGGTTTTACCCGGGTGGACAAATATTGTATAACCTAACCTATTTTTTTTTAAATATTCTATAGCCTATGTTAATCAGGGATAATGTAGCATTCTAATGCTGAAAGAATTTTTGGAATCGTTCCAGTAGTTTTTGAGTTTAATCGTTACATACATACATACATACAAGTCTTTCCTCTTTATAACAATAGTGTAGATTAGAGTACCGAGCTTACTTTCCTTTTACTTAATTTCTCCGCCAGATGTCGCGGACAACAGTATACGAGTATTTATAATATCATGTCACGCAAACAAAACACGATAAGGCAGAGCTAATCTCGCCTCCAGTGGCACACTAATACGAATGTCGCTTGTATGTCTGTCGCCAAACACATAACAATAAATAAGCCGGTCGTCGTCAGCCGCGACTTTTGTCACCGTCTATTTATTACTTAATAAGAATTCTGTGACCGCTATCGCCACTTTCACTCGTAAATCCACCATTATCTGCATAACTAGTTATTTATCACGAAAGTGTTACCACAGGATATTTATAGGACAGTAAAGTATATTTAACTTTGTCCGTGTTGGTCTGGGACTTAAAAATAATTTGCCAACTGTGTTTCATGCCTAGCATGTCGTAAAAGGCGACTAATGGTATAGCAGGTTATGGGTATGTGATTGTGTAGGCGACGAACTAGCCACATGTCACTACTTTTTCACAATTTTCCATCTAACCCAGCCTATTGTCGCGTGTTGATCTGGTGATTATGGGCTGATGTTATGTATATAAGTATACTAAAAAAATCTAAAACTGATATTGCTCTAAGACAGTTTATTATACTATTACTATTAATAGAGAAAGATTTTGAAATTTTTGTTATAAGTAGAGAGAAAAATTTAATATTTTTATATAGGTGATAATAAGATTTCAAAAGTAGGTACATTATTATTCCATTATTTGACTAACCCGTTGGTCGAGTGGTCAGAGTCCCTGGCCACGAAACCAAGTCTCGCAAGTTCGAATCCCGTTAGGGGCAAGCGTTACGTGTGATGAACTTGGACATTTGTACTCGAGTCATGGATGTTTGTATACGTATTTAAGTATGTCTATCCATTCACCTGTATCTATAGGACAAGCTTATAGCTTAATTTGGAACTAGCCCCGTTTTCGGATTTACATTTATTATTTTTCTCGCAATGTTTTCATATTTTCGTACCGTACAAACCTACCCTGGAGGATTACATATATTTTAAAACTTAAATTATCGAAATCGGACCAGCCGTTCTGCAGTTTTAGCGAAACTAAAGAAGAGCAATTCATTCACATTTATAAAAAGACTTTGACCTTTTTATAATAATGTACCTATTTTTAAAATCTTATTATCATATACTCTTCTCCATATTATAGTTTTTTCGTACATTTATTTTTCTTTTAGTTAATTTGTAAATATGCACATCACAAACATACTTCACTGCGCTCCACTTTACTTTGACATTTATCAGCGTGAACTTATGTCCGCTATCAACCAATTTATGTGTCGAAGAGTTCACAATAAAAATAAAATAGTAACAGTTTCTTATATCGCTTATCGAGGCAATATGATTGTTTATGCGCCGATAATGTTGTTATTTATAGCTTTAAGCTCTATGGTAACTGTTTGATTGATTTAGTGTGTGATAAGAAATGTCATAAATATGTTTTATCAGAAATCATCGTATTTTTTTTTTACTTGTTTATATATTAATATTATTTAAAAAATATTTGTTTTCAGGGATTGTTCGTTGCGTTTGGGCAGGTATATAGCTTTAGATAAGCTAAAGAGTCATATTATCGATGACAAAAAATCGAGGCATATTTATTCGATAATTACCAGAGTACTTAATCCTCGATTAATACGCAAGATGACTAAAAAAATCTGTATAGTCCGTCAGTTAGATTATAAAAAAATATTAAAGACGTATTTTTTTATTTATTTCTAAAACAAACATTGACGAAGATACAATTATTCAAGTTATGCGTGACGTCACACATTATTACAGTTTTTACTGAATAGTGACGTCGCAAGCCCCCACTCTAAAACTTTGATCTTTGTGATTTTTTGTTAATTTGATAAAGCGAAAAATATGTGTCTAGTATTTTTGTATTATTTATGTGATGGACTAAATAGAATTATAGTTTTTTAATGCAGTAGGTAATTATCATGCATTAAACCTGCCAAATCAGAAGTGTGTCAATCAGAATGAACGACTGCAGTTGTATGTAATTATGGCTACATATTACCTATAGTATATACATATAAAGAAAGTACAAAAAAAAATTATAGCTTAATATACCATACGTAGATAAATCAAAGAAAAAACTATCTGATCTGACTATTTAGTCAGATCAGATAGTTTTTTCTTCGTTTTTTCTCTTCTAGGTTCTCAATAAATATTGAGAACCTTTACTTTTATCGAGGACGGTTTAAAATTCACATTATGAGGAACTACTTAGCATTCGCATTAAAAATTACCGGAGCAATATCTCACAGCACTCCAACAAATCGGAAATAATTACGACAACACTGACGCTGAGTAATCGCGCTTCTTCGCCAATTCCAACGTCCCCATTTGTCAAACGTAATCAAAATACTTTCAAAAACAACAGCTCTCGCTGTCACCTAATTAATAACCGGTATTCAGACATCAAAGTCTAATTAAAAAACAAAACGGCATGGCGAAAAAAAAAACTTATTTTTTTACTTTTATGACAATGAAAAACGACCTTTCGCCGGGAATTAATTCTTAAGGGCCGCTATTTGTCTTGCGTACCAAGATTAAGAGCTTCCATGAAAACCGGGCAGGAGCGAATCGCACTGCTACGGCGGGTATTCCGTATGTTTTTGGTTAACAGATTGTTAATAATATTTTCGTCTTTTTTTTAATTTATCATATATAATGAAGTCCTGAAAGAAAATACAAAACTTTAAAGACTAATGATTATTATAACAAGAAATAATACCTAGTTGATAGTAATTTCACAATTTATGATTTTATACTTTCTACTAAAATTAAATTAAATTTTATGGGTCGGATATTTGCGGCTTTCACTGCAATTCCTGAATTCTGTCATTAGTTTCGTGGCATCTATCAGTTTTCCCAGGATGAGAAGTAGTTTTGGTCGTACCATTTTTTTTTAAATCGCTTTTGAGATATTGGCGTCTAAACGTGACAGAATGACTGAGCTACTTTCATGTTTATATAATCAAATAGGTATAAAGTTCCTGGAAGCAAGTAAGTCATATAATTGAACACCATTGCTAAGGGTTTCTTTTTATCATTTGTCATGGAACCCCAAAAGCGAGGAGGAGGCATCCATTTAATAGGTTAACTTTTCATCTGGTCGCAAATTAACAAGGGTGCCGCCTCTTAATGCAAATAAACAGTGATTAATCGGATATGTTTTTTGTTCTTGTTTATCTCTTGTTGGGATACGGAACGCCGCCATTCTCAACTCTAGGTAGCCGTAAAAATTACTGTTTCTTATAGGTAAGCTTTTTGGTTTATTTGTCTGGCGTCATTGTTATTTAGCCAATTTATATTTTCATTTCCCTGGGCATCAATAATATCAATAATCAATATTATCTTCCTAATCGATTGCCAAACGAACTTTTTGAAAATAAGTTCAAATAAAATATATTAATTTATTAGCTCTATCAACCCTATTGAGTTCGCAACATGCATATACATGTATGGACATAGAACTACCACGCCCCCAATCCCTGAAGGGGTAGGCATAGTCCAGAGTGGTTAAAAAGTCCACAAAATAGCATACCAATAAGTTGCTTTTTAAATGCTACGTAAGATATAGCTGGTCCATTTTTGTACATTTTTTAATCACAGACTTACACGAGAATATTGAATTTAGAAACAAGTCATATCAAAAATTGTACTTAGTTACGTCAATTCCCTGCTCATTCTGGTACTCAGTTTTCTGTCAAGCGCCAAACGTCCGTAATAAACTGGCTTGCTACCCACAATCAGTATTACCAGCAATCATCAGTCCCCTGTCACTCGCGCAGCGCCCTGTTATCTGCCGCCAGCGGTCGATTTACGGTTCTAAAGACACCTTGTCCTTCCATTTAACTGTTATGACGTAGTAAATTAAACGGTTACTGTTTCAGCTGTTAAAATTAACGATTATTGTGTGGGGACATCAGGGGACTGATAACAGTTGATAGGGGCGATGTGCGACTGAGGTCGGATGCGGTATGTTGCGGAATTTAAATTGTAGTGCAACGCAATATAGGCTTCGCCAACAAGTGTTTAAAAAAATTTTTTTTAGTGTATCAATACTTGACAAAGGCACTTTATAAGCTAACTATAATTCTAGCTAGTTAGGTAGTTAATTCCAGCTACTTTTTAGTAATGGTTCTATCAGATATTTCATTTTACGAGCTATATTGATAAGCTTAGTTTTTTTGGTTGCTTAAAAAGTGTAAATTTTTTATTAAAAGTGCATTTTTTACATGATCATATAAATGAAATGTGTGGACAAACATTAAGACGTTTAATGGCAATTTTAAGTTTTGTAAGCGGTTTTTCAACCAAAATGTTTTTGGTTCGGTCCTCAGACAAAAAATATAAATTGTTGTACTACCACTGAAGATAATAACTTCAATATACGCACTATTGAGGCTATCAATTAAGGAACATGTGCATATTTGATACGCTCACACTACAAGAGCCACCTCCGAAAACAGTCCCATTCTCACATCCGAGTGTTGGAGATTTATTCATGTTATTGTAGGAAGATTTCAAAGAAAACTAGCGGCAGATAGCAAAGAGTTACGGCGCTGTAATCAGTGATGGAGGAACGGCTGTCCTGTTTGTCTGTCTGTGTACATTAAATAATTCTAACTATGAGGGCGGTAGCTCAGTGGGTAAGGACAAACACTAGAATGCTCAAGGTCTTTAAAAATTTAAACACGAATTTATAGCACAAATTTGATAGATAAGGGAAATTGAGGAAACCATGAAACGTTTTAACACATGAAACGTTCTAGGAAAACTAATTAGTAGATAAGATATATAAATTTGTGTTAAAAAATAATTTGCATACAAGATAAGCACTTCATCGGCATATGTCCTAATTCACATGACAAGCTGTAATAAAAAAACACTAAACAGCTTATTTAGAGGTCAAAGCGCAGATCCGATAAACGGTGGTAGCTCAATGGTAAGGACACGCGCCTCTTAACCGAGGAGTGCGGGTTCAAACCAGGGCACGTACCTCTGGATTTTTCAAGTCTATGTACGTATTTATACCACTAGCTCGACGGTGAAGGAAAACATCGTGATGAAACCGGCAAATTCAAACAACTTTGGATTTGTAACCATGATCCAAAAATTGTCTGGTTCCCCTATCTTTCGATGGGCAGATCGGCAGTTGCTTCAATGTAATTACCAGACTCGCTAAATCCTGGATCATGGTCTAAGCGGACCCCGTCTAAACACGGGACATAACGCTTGAAAGATGATGATAAAGATCCGATAAACGGGCAGCGTGGAACAAATGACAATAATACGGCACTAAAAGCGCTCGAAAGTGCATTTTAACGGTTCGCTAAAAGGCTTGAGATTGCGACAGCCGGCCTTCAGTCGCTCGTGAGGAGACTGCCTTAGTTAGGTAACTCAGATCGAGGTCTAGGTTTATGTTGAAAAAGACAGTTCATTGAATATGTTGGAGAAACACGCAAGACACATTATTTCCCTAGGTGCAAACTAAGCGTTTATGCTTGTGCTATGGATAACTTGATAGGGATTGGACATATTAAAATCTTACTAATATTATAAGCGCGAAAGTTTGTATGGATGGATAAATGTGTGGATGTTTGTTACTCTTTCACGCAAAAAGTACTGCATGGATTTTAATTAAACTCTACAATCGTATAGCTTATACATTAGAATAACACATAAGCTATGTTTCATAGACGTGCCACGCGAGCAAAGCCGCGGGCAGATGCTAGTAAGTTTATAAACATTCTTGATTTAAGTATAAATTGTTGCGTTCGTCATATGATCATTTGCTTCTAACTAGACAACTGGTAACTTCTGGTTTCGTAGCCAGGATCTCTAACTAGGTACATGACTAAGTAGCCTGCCAGATCCGAGCTTGGTTCTAGTTCGGGCGTATCTATGGATTTAAAAAATATTCATTTATATTCTACTTATGTGTTAATAGAAAAAAGTTATTAGATCTTCTGAATATCTATAAAAAGATATGGAGTAGCCTATATAGTCTTTAGGATGATGCTGGATTTGCCGCGTTTTTGTAGTGCATCAGGGATGTTTGCGGAGTGCCAAACTGATGGCTTCGAAGCCATCATTCGCAAAAAAACAAGCTCCCTGATCAGCAGAATTAGGAACAGTTCCAATAGCATCCTAAAGACATTGGCGAACCGATTCACATCTCCGCTCTGGAAGTGTTTTATTCGAAAAGTGACAATTGCGGGGAATTACCCTTTCTCGTGATAGTCACTCTTAGTCTCTTAATTTGTGTAGGTACTCCATAAATAAAGCTGCTAACATAGTTTTTTTAAGCCACGCTACTAACATAAATGGATGTAAATTCTGTTCGAAATAAAAATTATTTAATTTTAATTTCTATATGCCTTTATAGGATTTAGGCTTTTAGTGGATCAGGTTTCATTACCATCCCTATGTGTGATATCGCAACAGATAGAAATAACTTTCGCTCCTATATTATTACTAACGATTAGAGTCCCGGTGCCAAACCATGGGTTCCAATTTCCATAGTTCGGCCCCGGGCTAAATAGCCCAGTACACTAAATGTCCGTCTGATATATGACTGGGCGCTTCCTCCGGCGCGGTAAATCATTCAATCTTCTTTATGGGCCATTCACTCACTCGTTCACTCACGACACCGAGGAAGGAGGTAATTTTTGTTATTTATGGAGTGTCCTTGCGTCTTTATGAACGGATTTTAATATCAATTGCCGTTTAATAGTCGATTCATTGATGGACCTATTGACGTGATACTGTAAATCTATATTAGAGGAGTAGTGAGGTAATTTTGATATGCCATCAGAGGAACAAGTATTCAAAGTTACTTGTATAATAAATAATTGACTTTGTATCACTCTCGCTCTGGGTTAGATACAAATTGTTAAAGTAGTGACCATAGTAAGTCGAAAACAATCTTTTATTTTACTTTTTTTTTTTTAATTTACATGAAAAGCTACGAAAGATTTCCTTGTGTCCTTCTTTGAATGTGTACTCAATCATAAATGCAATAAAATATCCGATAAGATATTCATCAAAGTTTTCTTTAAGATCGAGAAATATGAAAAACTAATTATTAGACGATCCCACCCTCTTCCGCTAGTGACATTCAAATTAAAACCGCCATCTATAACACGCCTAATCGAATTCTAACCTCAAAATAAGACCGCCTTAATTGTCCGTCACTCAATATCCACTCGGAAAATTCACGCAAAATCGAGACGAAAAATCGAACTTTGTTTTTTTTCCCGCTTTTTTTAATTTCGCCTACAGATAAAAAAAGTCAAGCGTGCGTGAGACGTTCCCTTTCCCGTCGAGTCTGGGACGTCGTAAATTTTTCAAAAGAGTTTTTAATCAGTCGTCAAGCGATTTACAAATTAAACAGGGGCCACGTTATGAAGAAATATCGCGAGGCTGCCCGCGCGTTTCCACTGGGCAATAAATAGAGTTATGGCAGCGTTCATTTTAAAAGGAACATTTATTTTTGTCCCGTGTTGGTCTGGAACTTAAAAAGAATGTGCCAACTGTGTTTCTTGCCTAGTATGTCGTAAAAGGCGACTAATGGCACATCGGGTCACTTGTCACTACTTTTTCACAATTTCTCATTTTTTGGTGAATGTGGTTAAAGGGGCCAGCTGTCCCTTTGACCAGCTGGTGATGTTATATATATATGTATGTAACATTTATAAATCTTCTGTTACTTCCTTTTGAGTATATGAGAGATTACCTTCTATTTCTTTTTCATTCACAGTCGGTATGACTTGTCCGTGAACTGTAAGTTTGTTTGAGTTTGTCTAAGTCTAAGGTTCTTCTTTATTAGTACAGTTTTCTGGTCTCGTGCTTTGGGTAGGTTATTCAAATATACAAAAGAAATATAATATATATTTACACCTGTGCCCGTATTTGCTCGCGATTGCCAATTCAAACAATATATTTACAAACAATGAGTCACAACAATGAGTCAGATTGGTAGAAACCAATCTCAATATCATCATATTGAATGGAATAAAATTAAAAAGAATTGTAAATTACTACAAATTGTGGCGAAGTTCTTAATGCCAATCAGCATTTTCCAAGTAACATCAATAAAGCCGTCCCGTGTCTAACCGTGGGAACGGCTCCCAACAAGAATTATAGCCGGCAAGGATCTCTCCGCAAAAAGCTCGCAAATTTCGTCATCAATTATCATTATTAGGAGCGGAGGCGCGCGTAATTGAGTTTTATAAATGGCGACGCGACGACCCGTCGACGCCTGTCATAAGAACGCTAGCAGGGCTGCGGGGAATTAATAAGATGTGCTGAGGAATACTTCTATGTGGTATAGACTATATAGAATGGCTCGATGGCGCATTTGGTAGTGATCCTACCCTATGAGCCAAAAGTTGTGGGTTCGATCCCCACCCAGGACAAAGATTGTGATGAATACTTGTGTTTGTTCTGTGTCTGGGTGTTAATATCTGATATTTAAGTATATGTATGTAATGCCACTGTTGATTCTGATATCCGTAACACAAGTGCTTAAGCTACTTACCTCGAAGTCAGATCAATGTATGTGATGTTGTCGGATATTTTAAAAAAATTGTCGAAGACTTAGTTTTTAGTGACGTAGGTGCAGGAAGATTTGGAATGTTGTGATTAGCCGCGGTATACTTAATTATACCATAGGAGACTAAGTGTGTTATGGCACTACTTTATATCGATGAGGTTGTCGTCTTTGTTTAATGATACATTAACAGAAGAATCAAATTCATAGTCGTTTGATGGTTCGTGGACTTCGTGGCTTCGTGACGTGACTTTCGTTGAATTCGTGGTGAATGCTAGCGTTTTCTATTCCTACATCGATTAGGTGATGGAACTGGTTTTTGTCTGTTTGTGACACCTAATTGAATCTGGATTTATTGGCCATGTTTCTAAATTCAATAAGCCTTGTCTGCTTAAAATTGCTAAAATTGAATCGACTGTCTTTTGATGTTGCTCAAGAAACAGACAGATTATGTCATGGTTCTGAACTTCGAGTGTGCAGGTGTCCCCTTGATTTTCTTAAGGTTTTTGAAAACCCAGCTAGAGCCTATTAAGTAACCTAAAGATTTTTTTTACAACTTAAGTATAATATTATTTCTTTTTGACAAGCTTGATGGCGCATTCGGTAGTGACCCTGCCTCATGCGCCAAGAGTTGTGAGTTCGATCCCCACCCAGGACAAATATTCGTATGAAGAATACTTGTGTTTCTTCTGTGTCTGGGTGTTAATATCCAATATTTATGTATAATATTTGTAATACCAATGTTGTTTCTGATATCCGTAACACAAGTGCTTAAGCTACTTACTTCGGAGTCAGATTAATGTATGTTATGTAGTCTGATATTTATATTTTATTTATATTTGTGAACCCTTATTCTGACAACCCTAAAATGAAGGATCAGTGGCGTGAACGCGCCGAGGGATCTTAAGACCGAAGCGCATGTGCCCAGGTGATTCATGGTCTTGAACCACAAAATAGTCTTCATTTTACCAATTACTTACGTCCAGAAATTCAAGTAAGGTAAGATCGTGAATTCGAACCTTTGCGAGTCACGGTAATCAAAATGTTATTTACAATCTTGAATTGACAGATGAAATTATTACACAAAATTCGGTACTTAAGCGAACTGTTAAAGTTTAAGCTGTTTTTTTTTCAGTTGAGTATTAAACAACCTTCGATTTATAAAGCGTTCTGCGAAATGAAGATATTACCATGTACGTTTTGGTAATAAATTGCATAAAGTTTAACACTTAATTTAACTCCAATACAGTTTAACAATAATCTATTATAGTAGAAGAATATCTATATAAATAAAACAAAGTCGTGTTTGTTACACCACTTATAAGTCGAGAACGGCTGAACCGATTTACGTTGTTTTTGATTTGTTGGATTTGTCTTCGTCCAGAATAACAGAATAACTATTAAAAACATTGAAAAATTGACGATAAAACAAAATAAAAGCAAAAGTATTTTCTCATATAAAACGGTGGGATTCGTATCTGTCAATGTTAAATGTCAATGTCAGACAAATCAATGTCAATTTTCATTTACTGGGCGATACGAAGTTTGCCGGGACAGCTAGTATAGAATAAATATATATAGAAGATAATATATATAAATAATATATAGAAGATAATATATATAATTAGAAGCAAATATGAATAAGAAGAAAGTAACAAGCTAGTTAAAACATGTCAGTTTTATAATATTTTATTTATTGTAATATTTTATCAAACATAACATAAAAGAGGTAGGCAGAGTCAAAGAGGCAGCAGGCCCCTTTAACCACATTCAGCCTACAAAACACGGCTGGGTTAGATGGAAATTGTGGAAAAGTAGTGACAAGTGGCTAGCCTGTCGCCCACACAATTACATACCCAAAAACCGATACACCATTAGTCGCCTTTTACGACATGCTAGGCAAGAAACACAGTTGGCACATTATTTTTAAGTCCCCGACCAACATGGGACAAATATTGAATATTTTATCATAACATGTTTTGTAATATTTTAGCCTTTGTCAGAGCCTTCTCAGGTGAAATCTAGTCTGTTATTTTTAGAGAGAGTGTAGTCAGAGACTTTATAGTGTTTTGGAGATACAGAAGTAGCCGAATTCACATATTTAACATCATGTATCCCTTCACGGTTTCGAACAAATGATCATCATCAGCTTATGTTCATCCTTTGTTGGACATAGGGCTCTTCTGCGTACTTCTGGCTTTCATCATCCAGCCCCAGCCTTTCTACGTCGTCCCATCGAACAAATCATCGCGGTCATAATCGGTCTCGAAGCTACCCGTCAATTTGCGTCGCTGGCATTAGCGGCCTTGATGGTCGCTCGAGCCCTCGTAAACCTGCCTGCGGAGCCATTACCGCCCTCTCCGCCCTCGCCGCCCCCACGAGTTATGAGCGAAAGTCGAAGACGCCTCGGGTTTCGCTGAGATTTCGAAACTCAGACGTTTCAAGACGAATTATACAAGTGTACAACTAGTTTCTAGTTACTACTAGAGCACTATGTTGGAACAAGTGTAGCTTCTGCTTACGACTTTGTCCAGATAACATCATCTCTGTTGTCCAATGTATATCTCTAACGTTACGATTTTTAAGTGTACAACTAACTTAACTGACGTATTTTGTCTATTAGATGTCAATTCATACAAAAACTATTCATTCCATAGTAGCATTAAAAATGATTTATTAACTGTGTTTTTTATACCAGCAGTAAAAGACTTATTATTTACTAGCTTCTGTCCGCGGCTTTGCTTGCGTGGTACATCGGTAAAACATAGCCTATATATTATTCGGGTGTATTAGCTATATTATTGTAAAGTTTTATTAAAATCCATTCAGTAGTTTTTGCGTGATAGAGTAACAAATATCCTCACAGACTTTCGTGTTTATAATATTAGTAGGGTAAGTAAAATTAGATATGTAATAATAATGCAGGCAAAATTCTAGGCACTGGTCATTATAACTTCTTATTAATTGCGATTCAACCAATATTGGACAATACTGGGTCAAAAATATTTAGTCCGTCACTTAGATTATACAAAAATGTAAGAGACATATTTTTTGCTTTATCAAGATAGCAAAAAATTACAAAGATAAAGAGCATCAAAGTTTTGGAGTGGAGCTTGCGACGACACTTGTAAGTAAAAATTGTACCTATGTACGTGTGACGTCACGCGCAATTTGAATCCGCTGTATCTTCGCCAGTGTTTGTTTGACAAATAAATAAAAAAAATACGTGTTAAATATTTTTTTATAATCTAACTGATGGATTAAATAGATTTTTTAGTCCACTCCCCTATTCTGTTTTGTTTTGGCTGATAATAGTCAAAGGTGTAACTGCTCTTTAAAGTCTCCATGCGTTTTTTATTTCATGAAGCTATAATACAAATCATATCCCACATCGCCGAAGTGGTAGGCCGAGTTACAGGGGAAGCAAGTCCCTTTAACCACATTCAGCAAAAAATAAAACTGGCCAAAAAAAAAAAACAATACAGATTTCGTGCCTCACAGACTATCGAGCACATTGGAAATAAATCTACGGAATATGATTTTTTGACTTTTTTCAAAAAAATTTGGCCAAACCCTTAACCGTCCTTGTTTTAGGCTCAAATTGCAGCTGACTAACTAACTTTTTTTTTTCACTATTTCGGCCATAACTTTATTATTTTTTGACTTATTCGAATAATTATTTTTGCACCTTACAGCTCTCTCCTTTTTTTGAATATCGTATCTTCACAACTCTCCAAGATATAAGGGGATCCTTTTTTTCGTGAATTTGGAGCCTACACTGGAACGAACAAAGGCATTTACAATGTCAAAATAAAAAAGCCATAATAAACAGATCAAATACAAATATTGGATATCATTCAAAATTACACGCAAATATTTAACAAACGTATTCTCAGAGGTTACGGAAGACGATTTACCCTGAGTTGATAAAAAGAGGATAATAATGTTATATCCTGTAAAGTAGGTTAAGGATGTCTGTAAAGAAATACATTTTATACAAAATCAGATTACTTGGAAGGCTGAACTAAGATGGCACAGTATAAAAGCGAAGTGGGACGAATAATTTGTTACTTTACGCTAAGGATAAGGACTGGAAAGTAAGAATAAATATTTATTTGCTAAACTTGTAATTTTTAAGGTCCCATGTTGGTCTGGGACTTAAAAAGAATGAGCCAACTGTGGTTCTTACATAGCATGTCATAAAAGGCGACTAATGGTATATCGGGTTTTGGGTATGTGATTGTGTAGGCGACAAGCTTGTCAGTACATTTTCACAATTTTCCATCTAACCCAGCCCAGTTCTATTTTTGGTTGAATGTGGTTTGTTGTGGCACGTTTGACTCTGCCTACTAAAATTTGTATTCTCCTCAGTTAGCTCTGCAAGAATTGTAAAAAGGAAAATATTTTTTTTTAAACAAAATATTTTAAAGTTAAGTCTATTAATATAAAATTGTAAAATTGTTTGAGTGGTTGAACTAGGGTCGTTGTTTAGTCGGAGCGGTCGGAGCTGGTGACTCCAACACTCGCATTGCACGAGCCCAACCGTCCGAGGATGCCTAACTCTTCCGTAGGCATTCCTTCTCGTGTTGGGGCCTGTACCAGCGCTAGGTGCAGGCCGATAGAGAAGACTGCTCAAGCGTACCTCTGTCGCCCTTGACAGAGCGGCATAGATGGAAGAGGGTTTTAGCCGGTAAGAGTCCAGCATAACACACCTCACTCCCTGGCGAGGTGTGTATCCATGTGGATTTGACCTCGGAAGAAAAAAAAGGGTCGTTGTTTGTTTTTTAAGTAAATTAAACAATGTTTAAAAGTTGAAACGTTTAAATATGGCTTGTGGGCTTATACGTTAAATACTTATGGTATTGCATGAAATTAGTAATAAATCTGGCGTGAAGTTTAGTTAGTTAGTAATAAATCTATAACTACTGAATTTTTGTGGCTTTAAACATTATTTTGAAATAAAAAAAAGTCGCAATTGGAGGTAAATCCAAAAGGAGCAAATTTATTTTAATACAATTTAATTATGTACTAAAGAATTACAATTTAAAAATATAATATATCCAAGCTAAAATAATTTACATGAAATGTTTGTAAATATTTATTTACCAACTGTATTTAGAAAACTTAAATATTAAAAAGAAAAAAAATATGTAATAAGTTCATTATATAACGGAGACAAACTGTCATTATTGAGTCCAATTTAAATAATAGTCCATTACCGCAATCCGATCAAAACCACCACATACCTAAAAAAGCCCGTCGTTGCATTCGATATCAAAAGCATAATTCCGAGTCGCCACATAATCATTACCGGATTCGCCATGTCAAGTAAGCGATATAATATTCCTTGTCGTTTTCTTGATTGAGTGGCTCGAAAGTGGACGAGATTACAGGTTGGGGCCCCTGATGTGTTATTACGGGGCGTTCAGTCATGTTTGCCTTAACAAGGGGCCGACGATGGCTAATGTCTGGGCTGGCGGTGAAAGGGAAAAACGGATGGGAAATAACTTTGACGCTGATGGTTGGGGAATCGGAATTCGAACGGTGAAGTTTTTAGTCGAGCATTTTTGGGGATTTAGAGTTAGATAGAAAAAAAGCGATCAAAGGATTTTGAAATAGATAATTAATAAATAAATTTGGGTTACATCACATAAATTGATCTGACTCCGTGATAAGTAGCTTGAGCACTTGTGTTACAGATATCAGAAACAAAAGTGGTATTACAAATTTAAACTTAAATACTGAATATTAACACCCAGACACAGAAAAAACACAAGTATTTATCACACGAATATTTGTCCTGGGTTGGGATCGAATCCACACCTCTTGACGCATGGGGCAGGATTACTACCAAATTCGCCATCAAGCCAGTCAAAATGAAGCTCCAACGTAAAATATTAGGTGGTAAAGATCTAATCGTATGTGGAATTTGAGTTCATGAATAATTTATCCGTTTGCGGCAAACAAAGAGTTTCAAAATGATTATTTGATTGAGTTCCTTAAAATGTAGGGTACATTAGTAAAAAATATTTATGTTAGAGTTAATTTCTACGACGAACCTCTTCGATTTATATCTGGTTGAATAGAAGTGGTTATAGAAAAAGTGTTATTGGTTGGTATTCTATATTTAATCAAGTTCTAAGTAGATACTATTAAGTTAAGCAATTTGAATTGAAGCAAGTATGGAATGATTCAAAAATATATATATATAAAATACGTTTGTGTTTGATTATAATTTCTTCTAGTGGTATACATTCTTCCAATACGTTTGTCAAGAAGAAAAGGCGAATAATTAAATTATTTTGTTTCAGATTCTAAATAGCTCCGAGTATCCGGCCAAGGGAATATTCAAGCCACGATGAAGTTTTCGACAGGAATAAACAAATACATAGTAACCCAGAGCACAGACAAAAATGGAGACAATTCTGATGACGATTATGTCTCCAAGTGCATGGGAGCCTTTGGATGCTGGCAAGCTCTGATATGCCCCATAACATCTGTTGTCAGATTTCTGGTCGTATGGAATGTCATGTCCATAGTTTATCTTACTCCATCGACTAACTTTGCTTGTGTGCATTTTGGAAATAACACAGATATAAATTTGATTCAAGTGGCAAATTCGACGTGCTACGTTGATTGCCTCGAATACGAATTCTTCAATGACGTATTTGAGGAAACTCTTATTTCCAAGTTTGGTCTGATATGCGAGGAAGAGTGGCTCAAAAGTTTTACACAAACGATCACTATGTTTGGATTGGTTTTAGGAGTTTCTGGTCTCGGGTGGTTTTCTGATCGGTAAGAAAGATTTGATTACTATTCTCTTTCTAATTTAATACCACCGTTAATACCATTAACCAAATCAAAAATAAGTTATTATAGCTATACAATAGAATATTGTCAACTACTTAATTTAAATTAGTAATCGTATGACGATTTGTTAATACACTGTTAAGTGAAAAGTTATTTGACCATGTAACTTAATATTTCTGCGGAAACTTAATCCTAATGGTATGTAGAATTTTAGATTTACCACGCATTCCCACATGGTAATCGAACCGAACTTATCATTTACAAGTAGTTTACCATTTAAGCTTCTTTTTATCTTCTAACTTTTATCTTCTCGTAATTATTTTTGTTGCAGATTCGGCCGCCGCAGAGCTTACCTGTTAGCGACATTCGTAGCCGTGTCATTCATGATCGCGTGCCCATTCGCACCAACCTTCTGGATCTTCACCGCGCTCCGATTCTTCGTCGGCATCGGCATAGGCGGCATCATGGCTTTCAGCATCATCGTCAACATCGAAATGGTCGGCCAGAAGTACCGGGCGGTCACCGGAGCCCTCTCCATACTCCCAGATGGAATCGGCCAAGTTCTACTCTCAATCATGGCTTACCACAGTACCACTTGGCACGGTCTGATACTGATGTATGCGTCAATATCGGTGTTCTTGTTCATGGCGTTGTTTGCGGTGCCTGAAACGCCGAGATGGCTGGTGTCGCAGAGGAGAGGCGATGAAGCTATTGCGATGATGACCAAAGTTGCTAAATTGTAAGTTACTAAAATTTATTTTAAATATTATCGTTATCATACGAGTAGCATGTCGTAAATGGCGACTAATGGTTTATGGGGCTTTGGATATGTGATTGTGTAGGCGACGAGCAAGCCACTTGTCAGTACTTTTTCATAATTTTCCATCTAACCCAGCCCAGTTTTGTTTTTGGCTGAATGAGGTTAAAGGGGTCTGCTGCCTCTTTGACTCTGTCTGGGCGTGGGCGTGATGCTATGTTTGTTTGTTTGTTATCATTAGTAGCGGAAACAAATGAAAGGATCTCAATGAATACACATTATTATGTCAAATATACTGCCTGTTTGCCAAATGCCAAAGAAATGTTTAAAATTATATTGGATTTTTGTAAAAGTGTGGGTGTACAAGTATGGGTTTTGCTTAATGTCTCTATACCTTAACTAACTAAGCATTATAACAGAATTAGTGAATGTGACATCTTGATTCTTGATATCATCTTAGATAACAGGATTATTAATACAAAACTTCAATATTTTTTTAAGCAATGTGGTAAATATTATATTTCCTAAGATAATTACTAATTGTTCTGTTTCAGCAATGGTTTAAGTACTGATCACATAAGGGAGACAGTGGAAAAAGCCATAGAAGACGTGCACAGTGAACAGAAGGTAGACAAGAAATACCACTTCGTGGACTTGTTCCGGAGCGCACACTTAGCCAAGATTACTATCATCTGCTTCTTCGTGTGGATGGCTGCAGGAAGCTGCTTCTTCGGTCTTAACCACTACTCCACTTTGCTTGGGCTGAACATATTTGTTGTGGTGCCTTTGATGGGGTTGGTTCAAGTGAGTATAAGAATAAATAATCTGATATTGTTATACATTATCTCTCGCATGTCAAATTTTCCAACATTCAAAGAAGTTTACGGCATTTAAACGATATTATATAATAGTGAGGTCTTGTGATTTTACGTGACCACCAGACAAAGGGCTAATTACTTTTCATGATCCTTATTTAAAATAAGATAAAATAGGATTGATTTCTAAGATATAAGAGAATACAAGATACAATTTCTTTTAAAGGAGAGAAAAGGGTTGATATAACTCTTCTATCATGTTTCAACAGTCGATGTAAAAACTGTAATTTCACTTCTTATCAGGAAGAAGGCTTCCTTGACTAACAAAATTGCAAGTTTATGTTTTGATTTCTTCAAAGCGGTTAGCAGTTTGTTGTGATAATTGATCGGTACTGTTTTCACTTTTTCTACATTATCGTCTAAATCTGTTATTTCTTCACAGATCATTGGACCGTTCCTTGCGCTACCTATAAACAAGTATTGTGGACGGAAAACGGCAATCTGCAGTTCATTCTGCGTGATCGGCACTTCCATGGCCACCCTGGTCTTCATCCCCGACGGCCACTGGGGCTGCACCGTCACCACAGGCATCGGCCTCATGTTCGCCATCATACTCTTCGGGACCGCGTATACCCAATCCAATGAACTATTCCCCACACCAGTAAGGAACATGGGGGTAGGCATTATCTCCGCTGGGTCAAAGTTTGGGGCCATGATAGCCCCGTTCATAGCGAACACCCATCCACATTGGGTTGCGTCGGCCATTTTTGCTGTGATACCGTTCGTTGGTGCAGCGGCTAGCCTTTTGTTGCCGGAGACGAAAGGTAAACCCTTAAAAGATACTGTTAATTAAACTTATGCAAATCAGACGTTATGTTTTATAATAGACTAGCAGTAGTTACCGTTCCCGCGAGAGTATGGGGATAAAATATAGCCTATGTTACTTCCGGATAATGTAGCTTTCTAATGGTGAAAGAATTTTTTAAATCGGCACCGTAGTTTTTGGGTTTATTCATTGCAAACATACACACGCACAAAAATACAAATCTTTCCTCTTTATAATATTAGTATTGAAGTATAGGTACATTCCATATTCAGTAAGTTTCACATAAATCTAGCCATTTTTATTACAATTCACTCACTCTAATCGTATCTGTACTGTACACTCAATCCGATAATAGTGAAAGTGTTATTTTTTCTAATCTTTGGTTTAATAAAAAACGGTCTGATTTCATTGAAGATAGACAGAATAATTGTCAAAAATAAGATTGTAATATACAAGTTCTTTCTGTTTCCCAGTTAATCCATTTGATTGATTTGCAAGATTGTGACAGTGTCATCCGACACCCGCCAAGATTGTGAGATGACAAACTTGTTCCGGATTTATAAATATCATTCGAGTGCTTTTTATCGTTAGGTGATTTGGCGTGACCCCATTATCAATGTTCAGGTGACAACTTGGAGACTATGACACTTCATACGATCACATGTCTGTCATTCTGATTACCCATCAAGATCTTATGCTAGATTAGTATCTCAAGATGTTAGTTTTTGGATAAGATCGAAATCCTGTCACTACAAGTACTTGATAAGTATTGTATTGACATGGGTTTTGTCTGTTACAGTTATTCTTAGATATCACTAGACATCAAGGCTACTTTTTGCGTAAAAATAAGTTTTGCTGGTATGCAATAGATAACAAAAATACGTCTAATGTTGATAGGAAACCATCTTTTTTTATCATAACTAACTAACTAAACTTCACGCCACTTCCCTAGCGGGGTAGGCAGGTCATCATCAAAACATGACTTTATTTTATGTGTGGGGTGCTGGTTAAAATATCTGAAAGGAAGACCACTTGCTCAGCGGTAAGGAAAAACATCGTCTGAAAACCTGCACATTCAAAAAATAGACGCGTAACACTGATCCAATTTGTCTGGTTTCCCTATTGGATACGAACGTTATTGGCAATTGCTCCAATAGAGCTGCTAAATCCAGGATCATGGTCTAAGCGGATTCCAAATACGGGATATGACACTAAGAAGATGATAAGCAATAAAAGCTTAAATAAATATGGGAGCCGCATCAAGTCGGTGCGTTTGATACGGAGTCATCTGGCCGTGATCGAGTCAAGTGGCGGCGCGCTTGATGCGAGCGGGGACCGCTTTGCGACCGCCGGATTGAGATTGACGTTCATTGGTGTCGGCCAATTGTACCTCGTCGTAGGGAAGTGACGATTTCTCTTCTGTCTTTCGTTGCAGCAATTTGCATTTGTCATTTTATTTATTTGATCACTTGTTATGATGGTAGATTGGGATGGTGGGAAGAGACCTGGAGTCAACAGGGCAAGATGATGAACGGTGATAGCTTTTTGTATAGGGACGGTGCATTATTCGTGTAATTTATAAATTCTTAACTAACTGACGTTACAATTATGTTTGTCGTTTATACCATTAGCTCGGCGGTGAATGCAGACATCCTGACGAAACCTGAACATTTAAATAACCGTGGAAGAATAAATACTTGCTTAAATCCAGTCCCTGGTTTCGTATCCAGAAGACCCTAGGCATTATTTTCATTCTATACAAATCCAGGGAGTGGCTTGAAAGTAATAACCAGACTTGTTTTATCTAGGATCATAATCCATGTAAATCCTGATTAGGAACGGTACATAACGCTAGGGAGAAGAACTGGCTTCAATTATTAAACTATTTACAGTAAGTAATACAATTAATACTGTATTTACCAGTCATTATCTTTAATGTCTTGTATAAAAGCAGCTTATGAATCTCATAATCCGAAGCAAAATTGTTATTAGCGTGCCCCATAAAATAAGAAGGCAAGTATGGAGCTTAGGAGATTTTATCACATCATTTTCCATCGCTAAACAACGTCTCATCAAAGATTAGTCACAGTGAATTGTGTGCAACATGCACCTATTAATTTGGCTAGAAATATAATACCTATAATTCTGAGTCAGGACAATGAACGAGTATTCTACGTGACTGGGAATCTGCATTTGAAATTGGACCTAATTTTTTCAGCCTGTGGGTATGAAGTTGCAAATTGGTCACGATAGCTGCTTACAAAGGAGATGCGTAGTAATAAAAACAGTAGGTATATTCCTAACTAAGTATGCAAATAAAATAATTGATATTCTATTCGTACGTGGTGATCGTGGCGTATGCTATTGTAATGGAATGGCTTCAAGTAGAGTCGTAAATGTCGTTACAGCATTTTATTGTTGTTCAACGCGAATTAATCTTTTGTCGGTAAAAACTAAGATGCATAAAATGGAATAGGTTCGCTGGTTCAGGGATTCTTAAAGTGTGCGTACTATGCAACGGTCATATTGTGATTTAAAGCCATAAGTTGATGGTGATTTTTATGAAATTATGCTTTTTTTTTTAGGTCAATTAGCAGTTTCACAATCAGAATTTCATAAAAGATAACAGTACATTAACAAGGAATTATTGTAAAACCAACACCGTTAACCACATATTAATATTGAGAAATGTATACTTTTGCTTTTGAGGCTTATCAAGCGTTTGGATTAAGTTTCGATAATTTTTTTTTGTTTCGTTTCGCTAATTATTGCAGGTATTCTATATCATCTAACTAATTAAGATAAATATTATGAATTTGAAATTCCACAAAGATTGCTTTCAGAAATGTAATTAAAACTACCACCTATTTTTACTAAAATTAAATAGCTTCTTTTGGTTACTGCTGTTGTTGATAAACAGCAGTAACACATTATATTGATCAATATACTAATCATTGAAAACTATCAGAGTTAGAAAGACACGGACGCTCTGCACGTTTCTACTCAATGCAGGAGTGAACCAGTAATCTTCGGTTAGCGTAATATGTTATTTGGCAAAGTGGCGGTCTCAGATTGGCTCTGTGCAAATCGGAATAAGGTGGAGGAGTCAGACTGCCCGCGTCAGATAGAGGAGCGGTGCAGGCGATAACAGGTCTTCCATAATCATCAGTGTTTCAACCTTATTGCACTGAGGGTATAAAATAATAAATATATACAACATCACACACATTAATAAGTAGCTTAAGCACTTCTGTTACGGAAATCAGAATCAACAGTGGTATTACAAATATAGACTTCAATAAATATAAGATTTTGACACCTAGACACAGAACAAACACAAGTATTCATCGCGTGAGTCCTGGGTGGGGATCGAATCCACAACTCTCGGCACTTAGGATAGGGTCACTTCCGAATGCGCCATCGAGCCAGTCAAGATGATTATCACAAACGCTATGTTGATAGATGCTTTACTGACCGATTGTAGATTGGTAGATCCAATCATTACCATAGAGTTTCCACTATACTAAGGATTCGTGGGCTAAATGAAGACTCAAATGCGAGGGGTGTTGATTGAAACCCGGGTACGTAGCACTGGATTTGGGAACCCAAATATGTATGTGTCACTGAGGCAGTGGTCAGGCACAAACTTGCATATACAAACAACTATGAATGTGTAATGATAAATAAATAAATAAATAAATAAATTCTCCAGACTGACACACCAATTCCCTAGTTCCAAACTAAGCTTATGCTTGTACTATGGATACTAGGTGAACGGATAGACATACTTAAATACGTTTATAAACATCCATGACTCGAGTACAAATGTCCATGTTCATCACACGAAACATTTGCCCCTAGCGGGATTCGAACCCGCGACCCTTGGTTTCGTGGCCAGGGTCTCTGACCACTCAACCAACGGGCCAGTCAAATGTAATGAATGTGAATAATAAAATACAATTTTCCATCTAACCCAGCCCATTGTCCCATGTTGGTCTGGGACTTAAAAATAATGTGCCAACTGTGGTTCTTGCCTAGCATATCGTAAAGGGCGACTAATGGTATATCGGGTTTTGGGTGTGTGATTGTGTAGGCGACGAGCTAGACACTTGTCACTATTGTTGAACAAGTTTCCATCTAGAACAGGCCAGTTTTATTTTTGACTGAATGTGGTTAAAGGGTCTTGCTGCCTTCAACTCTGCTCACCCCTTCAGGGATCACGGTATGTAAGTATGTATGTATATATTATGTAAATTAATGAGGTTGTTTAGGTACCTACATATCCCATGTTGGTTTTGTATCGACTACATTCCTAGCATGCTGTAAAAGCTGGCCTGCAGCCCCTTTGACTCTGCCCACCCCTTCGGGGATTATGGGCGTGATTTTATGTATGTAATGATAATGCAATCTAAGTTTGTTGATGCTTTGGCAGTAACACTATTTCAATGTACCATATTAACTTGGAACGTACTTAAGGCTCACGAAGGACAGATGTCGGTTACATCAATATAGTAGTCGACGTTCTATCTAGGGTTCAGTCTAGACCTAATTAAGAACATAATACTTGCCAACAATATAGAAAACGATGAAGCAACATGTCTTCAGGTCCTGATATTACCATGAAGAAATGGAAAGGTCGAGTGGTCAGAGACCCTTGCCACGAAACTAAGAGTCGCGGGTTCGATTCCCGCTAGGGACAAATGTTTCGTGTGATGAACAAGGACTTATACTTGAGTCATGGATGTTTATAAACGTATTTAAGTATGTCTATCCGTTCACCTAGTATACATAGCACAAGCATAAGCTTAGTTTGGAACTAGGGAATTGGTGTGTCAGTGTGGAAAATTTGTTTATTTATTCAAATAAATATTCATGATGATATCATAATGATCTAACTATGTCGTGTTTTTGCGTGAAAATAACACGGATCGATTTTAAAATCATTTTTAAAACCGATCCGTTAGTTCGCTGAAGTTGGGTGATAAAACAACGAACAGTGATGATGAGGGCATTGTTAAAGTAACATACTTATTAGGGTAAAGATCGGTTAGTAAATAAGCTCAAAAATGTTCCACTTTTACACTTGAGGGTAAAGACAAAGATCGGTCATTACCCTGATGGATGGGTATTCAAGTTTTATAGTTGCTTAGCTATCGATAGTTTGATTATCGAGATTCGTAATTTCTTCTACATACATACATGTCATCACGCTAGTCATAACCGTAGGGGTAGGCAGAGTTTAACAGGCAGTAACAACTGCCTCCTCTCCCTTAATCACTTCCAGCCAAAAAAAAATAACTTGTTTAGATGAAATTTGTGATCGAGTGGGTAACTTGTCGCCTACACAATCATCAACCCAATACCACCTTCTACGACCAGCTAGGCAAGGAACACAGTTTTCACATTATTTTCAAGCCCCAACATGGGACGTTTACAAAGCAGTAGCGCGTTTTATCGACAGATTCATCGATAATGCGCTCAACGCTTCGAGCATGCGCGGTGGGCGTACCGGCTCTTTATCTGATACCACTTTATGGTATCGGGTACCAGATTATGGTCTCGGTACCAACGTTGGGGGCAGATTTATGGCTCCGCGCACCCATTATTTTGCGTTTGAGCGCAATTTGTGAAATTGTAAGTTCGGGAACGTTTTGAAATGTTATGGTTGCGGTGTTTGTGAAAGAATTTACTATTCTCATGAGACCAGTTTAAGAGCGATTTGCGTTTTCAGATTTATTAATTGATGGAATTATAGTGTTGTATAAAATAAATGACAATTCGATAAGGTATCACGAAATATAAATAGTTGTTGATAAAACAGTGGTTCTCAATGATCTGTATTTAGTGGTACCTTCGTATATTCTGGGTACATACATAACATCACGCCCATAATCCCCGAAGGGGTAGGCAGAGTCAAAGTGGTAGCAGGGTAAGATAACATAAAACATAATCTTATAAATAACTACTTGTATTTGCCTGCGTATCTAGCTAAGGTCCCACGGGAATCAAAAAGAACTGAATAAAAACTAGCCTATGCCCTTTCTGAGGGTTCAAAATTAATTTATTAATTGGTGATGACTGTCGTCACCACCTTCCGTTCCCCGTTAAGGCGTTTCCCGTCGATCGGATACGCAATAATTAGCATGGTGCGCAGGCGCAGCGACACGATACGCATCGTCGGCGGTGGGTGGTCCGGGCGGCCGCTCCTGAGGGACTCGGTACCTGGTGGGAAGCGACCTCGGTGGCGCCGCTGGCTTGCTTTATAACTGATTATATATTATAATTTATACATATACATACCACCACCATACACATCACCACGTTATTCCCATAAATAGACGCAGAGACCAAGGAGTAATAAGATCATTTTACTCCAACAATTTCCCTCAAATATGATCGAGTGAAGCGATGGCTGACACATACGTCATACTTGTTAACAAGTGCCACCTTCAGAGGCTGGTCTGCTCTGGTTTACCTTTTACTTGTAATAATACTCGGCTGAATCTTCGACGAACATTAACTGTATGACTTGGTAAAAATAAATATTATAATTAATCTGTAAATTTTAATTTTTATATTCAATCTGGGATTGAAAAGAGTAACTACCGAGTTTCTTGCCCATTTCTTCTCGGTAGATACGACATTCCGAACCGGTGGTAGATTCAAATTGTTCTATTTTGTACCTTTTACTAGTCGACGATTTACAAGTGCTTTTTTGAGGCCTACGTAAATAAAGACATTTTAAGTTGGAGTTTTTACATAAAATTGGGTGACAAATGGCTAGTCACCTATAATATCACAGACCTAGTACAATTCCTCTTTAACGAAATGCAAGACAAGGAACATAGTGGATAAATTATTTTTGCGACAGACAGACCAACATGGAATACTTGCTACATATTAGTGGCTTTTTACAGCATGCTAGGAACATAGTCGACACTGACCAAAACATGGGATATGTACCTAAATAATCTCATTCGTTTACATATATACATACATACTTACATACCAACACGCCCGTGATCCCCGAAGGGGTAAGCAGAGTTGAAAGCAGCAAGCCCCTTTAATCACATTCAGTCAAAACAAAAACTGGGCTGGGCTTGATGGATTTTTTTTTCAAAAATAATGACAAGTGGCTAGCTCGTCGCCTATACACACCCAAAACCCGATATACCATTAGTCGCCTTTACGACATGCTAGACAAGGAACACAATTGGCACAATCTTTTTAAGTCCAACAGTAAAACAATTTATTATAGCTCTGGCCATCTATCTGAGAACCATCGGCAGTAACTATGCTTAACTTTTCGAATGCATTCATTGACTGGACGCCACTGAACTCTTCATGTATATGAAGAGTTCAGACTAAACTGCTCACTCAATACTACAAAATAGCATTTGTATGCAGCACGTGAAGGATGACGGTGCAATGGCTGCGCTTGCGCTGAATGATCCGCAATACTAAAGCGATTGCAGGGGTTATGAAACAACGCTGCTTATTATTATGAGTTAAACTACATAAAATATGTCACATGTAATGCCCGCAACATACATTTGGTACATTTTTAGTCGCTATATCCCATTCTCCTTGAGAAGATAAGGTTGGGTTTATTTCAATAAATAAATAAATATCCGACAACATCACATTTATTAATCTGACTCCGAGGTAAGTAGCTTTTGCACATTGTCATGTGTTACGGATATCAGAATCAACA
The DNA here is from genome assembly GCA_951394215.1 of Glyphodes perspectalis. Taxonomy (NCBI): domain Eukaryota; kingdom Metazoa; phylum Arthropoda; class Insecta; order Lepidoptera; family Crambidae; genus Glyphodes; species Glyphodes perspectalis. Next base: position 1,425,348 of record OX596204.1, on the reverse strand, counting down.
GTGGTATTACAAATACAACTTAAATATTGGATATTAACACCCAGACACAGAACAAACACAAGTAATTATCACACGAATGTTTGTCCTGGGTGGGGATCGAACACAAAATGCGCCTCTGAAAAAGTTCTACTTTTCAGAGACCCTAAACTCTTCTCATAAAAATCAATTCTTTACGTGTTGCCGACTACACTTACAGAGTGGTGATATAGGTGATAGAATACTGAAATATATTTGTGATTTGCCACTGACAAAATTTCAACTGCGGTTCAACCGAAACGTAACTAAACTCGACCAATCAGCAACTTGATATAAACCTAATGGGCCAATCAGAGCGTAGTGACTGTAACCTTGTTTTGTCAAATTATTCTCAAATAAGATTCATCTTATTACCACTCAAATATTTCACGGCTCGAATCAACATGCCCTTTATTCCGCCTTCCTAATTAAGAAAGTACTTAATAATTACTTAAATTTTTAAGTCAGCATATTTCTGTAAGAAGAAATCCGCAGTTCAATTTTCATAAATTTCCATTTTTCTGCTTTTAAAGACTCGATGAAAAAAGTATTTGTACTTAATCAGTGAGGTGCCCTAAATTTTTTCTCAAGCGCAGTTATTTTTTTTTAGTGTTTTTTTTTTAATATGGCCGTGGGCCGTGTTTACCTATTCATTTAATTTAAAGCACATTTACTAAACTACGCATATTATATTTGTGTTATGGATACGTGAATGGATTACATTAACAGTGACATCTGTTAAAAATATGACATGACGGTACTACAAAGCTATTTTTAGGTTATACGTAAACCTAAACAGTCCCATGTTGGTCTGGGACTTGGCCCATGTTGATCTGGGACAAAAAAAAAGAATGTGCCAACTGTGGTTCTTGGCTAGCATGTCGTAAAAGGCGACTAATGATTGACGGGCTTTTGGGTATGTGACTGAGTAGGCGACGAGCTAGCCACTTGTCACTCCTTTTTCACAGCTTTCCATCCAACCCAGCCCACTGTCCCATGTTGGTCTGGGACTTAAAAAGAATATGCCAACTGTGGTTCTTGCCTAGCATGTCGTAAAAGGCGACTAATGGTAAATCGGGTTTAGGGTGTGTGATTGTGTAGGCGACAGGTTAGCCGCTTGTCACTGCTCTTTCACAATTTTCCGTCTAACCCAGCCCGGCTTTATTTTTGGCTGAATGTGGTACCCTTTTCGGGGATTATAGGCGTGATGTTATGTATGTATGTATGTAAACATGGGTCAAATAATAATATGTTTATTAAAAAATCAGTAAAAAGAAAATTATAATGTCCTCCTAACCGATATCAGTCACGGCGGTCAATCTCAATGAGGATTAGCCAACTGCGCAGGAGATATTATACTTAGTGAACAAGTGTGGGCGCAAACACAGGTGCACTCTCTGTTCCTACACATTCATACTCCGGTGTGACGGCAATCCGACATGACCAGAGAGGGTCAGGCGCAGGACCAACAGCATAAGATGCTTTTTGAGGCACGTGGGTGATTAAACCGCCAACTTCCTGACTCCGGGCTGTTACTGAGTAATTTCAATATTGAAATACCCACCCACAAATTTTTGGCCCGACCCGGGATTAAAATCCTCTTGGTCCTTAGGCGGCGCATGCTGCCACTAGACCAACGAGGCCGTCAAAAAAAATTATAACGCTATAATCTCAAAACCCCAGGCGGTGGTAATCGATTCTACAATATAATGATTCTGTACAAACTGTTTTTAGGTACTTTAAGAAAAAAAACTGTTTTTAGGTTGCATATATACTAAAAATAAGGTTGTATATGACACGATGCAGTTTATTGCAATAAAGTTGCTTATAAAACATTACTGGCATTTATTTGATTTGATACGCAACCTGCCCCCCAAACGTTGAACCGAGTTAACCCTCACTCGAACGTTACAAAACAGCCAGCACTTAGCATTCACAGCGGCAATCGAGGCCGGTGGTCCGATTGTCATTCACAGCACATCCACCCACACTAGAGGCAATTATAAATTAGCGCGGGCGATTCAAAAACACTGCAATGGTTGATAATGGCCACACTTGCGCGCTTTCGGGTTAATGAAGCTGTTAATAATTCGATGGCGGTCTGAATGGCCGTTTTTTCGGTTTGCGTATGCGATTTATGTTTTATTTGCGGGAATGGTGGTCGAAGTTATGCGCGTTTGAATATCGATTAGCTATAGCCTGTGGATCTGCTTGCAGGAATTGATCTTCTATTATGAAACTTTCATTTGGGGTTGTTAGCGTCCACTACCATAGTGATTATCATCAATATGGTCGAAACTTAATTTGTTTTAGGGTGAATAGTTAATATGGACTTGTTAGCGATCGCAATCAGACTCTGGTAATCTTTAAGCAGAGGAATCACATTACCTACTTAGATGACAGTTATTTAAATGGTCATGTTTCTTTACGGTGTTTTCCTTCAACTGCTGGTATACTTCCATAGATAGATTTCCATACATATTGAGATACATGTTAGTCTAACACTTTCAGTTAATCTTTTAAAACATCAGTTATCATAACTTAACAGGAACGACGGGGTCTTCTTACCTTGCTAATTTAATGGACGGCTTAACGTTTCTTCAAACGATTCACCCTGCACCGTATTATCAGGTATATCATAACCAGCGTATTTTGGCCCTTGTTCTCGCACTAACTCTTCGAAGACAGGGGTCTAATCGTCCAAATCGGAGCACCTACTTTCCCAGTCAGCATAAATATCCCGACGGCTTTCTACACAATAAAAGGGATTACTAGTACGCGAGTAGTTAGGGACGGTTGCACGACGCCTTAGAGATTACATCTTACTGGACAAAGTGGTTGTAAAAAAAACTTGTATCTTTGAAGTTAATTAAGGTATCACATACAAAAAAACTCTTTTTAACAAACATTTTTGAACTGAAAATTTGGTCACCTGGTCTAGTGCTATGTGCCTTTCTTAAACTATAGCCAGTAGATAAAAATAGCTTGGAACGTTTTTAAAAATAATTTTATAGGAGCCCCATGTTGTTTTTTATTTAATTTAAAAATATTGAAACATAATATTGACTTATTTGAAAGGCCTTCATTACAGTTTATAAAATGAAGGAAAATAAATTAAATACTACATATTTAAATTAAATAAAAAAATTAACTTCAGAATGAAAGTGCCAAAAATCAGATGTATGAGATGAACATTTTAGCTACCAGAAAGGATCACTTCTGTCAGACAGTTAACCTCACAAGTCACCTCCAATCCTCAATGTTGATCTAAGTCCAATCGTGCTATAAACGCGCAATAATAGCGCCGTTCGCATTCGGCCGGGGTCCACCGGGCCCGATAATCGAGTGGCTCGTCGGGCTGACGTTTGGAGAATTTTTACGACTGGTCGCAGAGACCGGCCTGGGTGAGGGTTACTGGTGTTTTGAGATTAGTTTTTTAATAGTTAAATTGTAATTGTAGTTGAGAAGTTTTTCTACTAATATAATTAATGCGCAGCTACTTTATCTGTTTGTTACGTCTTCACATCTATACGACTAAATTGATTGCGATGATATTTGGCACGTCTAATCTTTAAACCCTCATAAAAGGCTACTTTTCATCCTAAAAACTAAATACCGTAATTTTTTTTTTGCTACAGATTGAATTCCATTAACTTGAAACTGCGGGCAAAAGTCAGTAGTTTATAATTTTCTTTACGATAAAGTAAAATAAAAATTAATATAACAATATCACGCCCATAATCCCCGAAGGGTTAGGCAGAGTCAATGGGGCAGCAGGCTTCTTCAACCACATTTAACCAAAAAAAAACCGGGCTAGGTTACATAGAAAATTGTGAAAAAGCAGTGACAAGTGGCTAGGTTGTCGCCTACACAATCACATACCCGAAACCCTATATACAATTAGTCGCTTTTTACGACATGCAAGGCAAGAAACACAGTTTGCACATTATTTTAAAGTCCCAGACCAACATGGGACCAACATAAAAAACCAACATAATAATTTACGTGAAAAAGTTACAAACGAGTTAAAGAAAATCACGACAATGCTAAAAATTTATATCCTTACATCAATATCATATACTAGCCTTTTAAGTATGATCTAGATTAAGCGACCATGGTTATTAAACAGAAGTAGCGGTGGTAGCTCAATGGTAAGAACACGCGCCTCTTAACCAAGGAATGAGGGTTCAAACCCGGGCACGTACCCCTAGATTTTTCAAATCTATGTACGTATTTATACCACTAGCTCGACGGTGAAGGAAAACATCGTGATGAAACCTGCAAATTCAAACAACTTTTGGCTTTGTAACCATGATCCAAAAATTGTCTGATTCCCCTATCTCGATGGCGCATTCGGTAGTGACCCTGCCCCATGCGCCAAGAGTTGTGGGTTCGATCCCCACCCAGGACAAACATTCGTGTAATGAATACTTGTGTTTGTTCTGTGTCTGGGTGTTAATATCTAATATTTAAGTATATATTTGTAATACCACTGATGTTTCTGATATCCGTAACACAAGTGCTTAAGCTACTTACCTCGGAGTCAGATCAATGTATGTGATGTAGTCTGATATTTATTATTTATTAATCTTAGGGTTACGAAGGTCAAACCGGCATTCACTTAAGTGTAATTATCAGACTCGCAAAATCCTGGATCATGGTCTAAGCGGACCGCGTCTATGCACGGGACATAACGTTAGGAAGTAATTATGGTTATTAAACAGAATCAGAAATGTAATTAACAATAATGTGGAGAAGAACAGGCTCCTACAGGATGTTATTAAACAAGACCACCGTAAAGTCATCTGAATGTCGTGACATAAAGCCACTTTGATGCTAATTTTGGGAGCACCAGCGCTGTTTAACGTCACACTTTTTATCTCAACGAAAGCCCCTTTTCCCCGTCTGTCCTAGATAAATCCCTCCTCGGTAGCCAGTAAACATAACGTTTAATGTCCCGATAAAACGCCAAATTTATGCGCCACTAACATTTGCCGATCGACGATCGCCTCGGCGACGCGGCGGCAACCTCGCTTTCGAATCGTTAAGAAAAACAATCGAGTCTCTTTACAGTTCTGCTTTACGCGTTGAAGTATTATCGAGATTAAATTCTCTTTGGCAATTGGAATCTTTAATACTACGAGTTGATTCTTCGATCGGAATACACAAAGCGTGTCAATGTTCAAAGGATGCCAGGAGCATTGTCAAGCTAGTTCTTAAGTAGCACTTATCTCTTCTACTAACTATAGTTATAGTATAAATATGACAATGGTGACTTACTTAAGTATAATTTAAATGAAATATGAAGGAATGTTTAAGAAGCGAGTGAGGTGTGGTGTAAGGACCGTGCCATATGGTGTTCGGTTGACTCTGCCTACCCCGCTAGGGAAATGGCCTGAAGCCACTTAATTTACGGAAATTGAGGTTTATTATGGCTATTTAGGAGGAATTATAAATCATATTCAATAAAAAAGTCCCATGATGGTCTGGGACTCAAGAAGAATGCGCCAACTATGTTTCTTGTCTAGCATGTCGACTAATGGTATATCGGATTTTAGGTATTTAATAGTGTAGGCGAAGAGCTAGCCACTAATCACAAATTTCCATCTAACTCAGCTCAGAATGTGGTTAAAGGGGCTTGCTGCCCCGTTGACTCTGCGTACCCCTTCGGGGGCGTTACGTTATATATGTTATGTGTCATTCAATCCAATTCTTTAACAATCTTTTTAATAGAAACAAGACAGAATAATCTGTACTGTCTCTGCAAGATTATTGGACACTTCAAAACGACATATCCATCTCAAAACACAAAAACACGATAGACAAGTGATGTTAGATAAATGCGCACTCTATAATCTCATATCAGCCGCAAAAACATGTTTTTGCACCTCTTAGACTTGCATATTTAGCTTATTCATTACTTCAAATCATCTCTTCGCGCTTGGGGCAGGGTCACTTTTCGCGTAGAGTCCCGCAGCGGGGAGCCCGGAATCTGCGCCAACGCCCGAAGAATGACCACCGTGAGGTTTAGTCGGTAGTGGAGTGTTTTCCCAAACCTCTGAGCCCGACACATCCCTCGTAGGCCGAACCTAGGTTTACTTGGACGGTGCGTAAATGCATTCCTCACGTAAAAAAAAAAGGGTCACGACCGAATGAGCCATCGAGTTTGTCAAATTGAAACATAGTTAAACATCCTTAGTCGTTTGATTGGGAAGGTTTTCTTTAAACACTAAGGTGATACGTTTCTCTGGATTTATCAAAACGAATGTTTTGAAAAATCCAGAGAGACGTACCAGGGTTTACTTGTTATTATTTTTCATATCTGAGACGCGTCTTGTTGCCATTGAACTTCGTAAGTCTTAAATCATTATTTAAACTAAAATTACGGATTATCTATGTAATAGATACAACCAGTCTATGTATTTAGCGTTAATTAATTTCGTTACGCTACGTTTTAATTAATGTTTATACATTCGTTTAAACGTGTCTCGTAATATATTCTATCTATAAGCAATGAGCGCTTTTAATCTTAATGAAAATTACCATTCAAGTATTCAATGTCAATTACGGTTGTGTAAGTATAGTACGAGATCCGCCTTAAGAAATATATAGGTACACTTATCTGTTATTTATTAGGGAAAAGAAAAAAATGATAGATAATAATCACATTGACACATAGCAAATGTTGCGTAGTTAAATTGCGCCCGTATAATATTGAAAATAATTAAATTTTTTATTAAATTATTTTACTACTTTTTCACTATTTTCCATCTAACCCAGCCCATTGTCCCATATTGGTCTGGAACTTAAAAAGAATGGGCCAACTGTTTTTGTTACCTAGCATGTCGTAAAGGGCGACTAATACTATATGGGGTTTTGGGTATGTGTTTGTGTAGGCAACGAGCTAGCCACTTGTCACTACTTTTTCACAATTTTCCATCTAACCTAGCCTATTTTTTTTTGGCTGAATGTGGTTGAAGAGGCCTGCTGCCCCATTGACTCTGCCTACCCCTTCGGGGATTATGGGCGTGATGTTGTATTGTTTATTTTATCTACTTCCCTCATTGGTTAATTAAAAAATCGTACACTGCAGCCGTGTGCATAAGAACTAGTACCTCGCTGGCATCACTCGTGCTATTGCTTAGACCAGTTGGTTGTCACCTAATACAACGAAAAGTAAATTCTTAAAAATGATAGTATTTTTTATGTCATTTAGAGGATTCTGTTATTGATTTTAATAATGAATTCTTTGTAAATTGTTTTTGGAAGGTATTCTTTCGAAGAAAAACATCATCCGGGCGTAATTTAACTAGGCCACCTATTTGCAATGTGTCAATGTGAATATTATCTATAATTTATTTCTTATCACTAATGAATAACAGATGAGGGTATATATTTCTTAAGCCGGATCCTAGACTAATAGTGACATTATTTTAATTCGGTAGTAATGTGGCGCGTTCGGATAGTTGAATGTGAAATAGATAGGACTTGTTTATTATGTTAATTATCTCGCTAATCCATTACTAGCATTTGAAGTAACGTCCACACACGTGTGGAATAATAAATAACATTTGTATGTGTGCAAGTGCCATTAATTAGCAATGAATGGCTTTTATTACACCTAAATTTAACTTTTCGGCTCTCTACCCTACCTGCCTACCCGCTGGGGAAGTGTCGTGAAGTTTAGTTGTAGTAATAGTAATTTACATTTTCCAATATCTGATTCACCTTTTATTTAGTCCCAATAAGGGTATTTTTTTTAAATTAAAATATCCAAAAGATGGCGTAACTGTGACTTGCGGTCTTGTCACCCTTCTCATTGGTTAGTTGTCAGACCAAACTGACATGCTGTCAACAAGGAGCCGATAGTGCCAGTGATAAGACCACGAGACTCCCTCGTGCCATCTGACGGTTTTTGTATTTTTGAAAACCCTCATTGTAATAAACTGCTGTATGCGGTATATGGGGTTGTGGGTATGTAATTGTGTGGGCGAAGAGCTAGCTGCTTTTTACTACTTTTTCACAATTTTCCATCCCATTATTCCATGTTAGTCTGGGACTTAAAAATAATGTGCCAACTGTGTTTCTTGCCTAGCATGTCGTAAAGGGTGACTAATGGTATATGGGGTTTTGGGTATGTGATTGTGTAGGCAACGAGCTAGCCACTACTTTTCCAAAATTTTTCATCTAACCCAGCCCAGTATCAAATGGCTGAAATTGGCTAAAAGGGCTAGCTATAGATTGCGGGCGTGTTGATATGAGTAAATCAACATTATTTAGGTACTACAATAGAGGCTCAGAAGTCTTTGAAAGAATATATTTAAATTATACGCCACTGCTTAGCTATGTCCATTTTAATTGATTGAAATAATGCGTGACGTAAGATTTCGCCATCAAATGACTGCATTATGACCGCAAAAAAATATTTACTTGGGTTAGAATTACAATGAATATACGTGTGATGACAAAATGCACGAATTTGAAATAACTACCTTTGTTTATGAGGTGTACGTCCTTATCAATAATCTACTCCTTCCGGTGTACGTCAGCTTATCTAACAAAATGTACCTACCACGCCTGACACGTGTAGTCAGCCAAATACCTACTCTAAAGTAATGGGCAAGATTACTAAATAATTGTGTTTAGTCCGTCAGTTAGATTATAAAAAAATATTGAACACGTATTTTTTTATTTATTTGTCAAGCAAACATTGACGAAGATACAATGCATTCAAGTTTCGCGTGACGTCACACTTTCGTACAATTTTTCCAAATAGTGACGTCGCAAGCCCCCACTTCAAAACTGTGATGCTCTTTATCATTGTGATTTTTTGCTAATTTGATAAAGCTATAAATATGTGTCTACTATTATTGTATAATCTAACTGACGGACTAAATAGAATTATAGTTTTTTAATACAATCATCATCCCTATTTACAAAAACGATGGCTTCGCGCCTTCAAGCGAGTGTCCATCACACTTCGCGCTAATTCATCATCATCCGCCTAGCGTTATGTCCCGTGCTTAGACGGGGTCCGCTTAGACCATGACCCAGGATTTAGCGAGTCTGGTAATTACGTTAAGCGACTGCCGATCTGACTTTCGTAACCCTTAGATAGGGGAACCAGACAATTTGGATTATGGTTACACTTCAATAGTTGTTGGAATGTACAGGTTTGAGTACGTCGTTTCCGTCACCGCCAAGCTTGTGGTATAAATACGTACATAGATTTGATAAATCCAGAGTTTGTTGAGTGCCCGGGTTTGAACCTTTAGATAACAGGCGCTAGGTCCTTACCATTGAGCTACCACCGCACTTCGCGCTAATTGTACGCCGTAAATCGCGCGCTAGTCTTTGGCGCGTTAAGCGCTGGACACCTCGCCTCTGTTCACTCGATTGCGTTAAATGCTTTTTGTAATGGCGCGTATATACTACTTCATTTGTTTTGTTGGTCTAGGACTTAAAATGAATGTGCCAACTGTGTTCCTTGCCTAGCATGCCGTAAAAGGCGATTAATGGTATATCGGGTTTTGGGTATGTGATTGTGTAGGCGACGACTTAGCCACTTGTCGCTACTTTTTCACAATTTCCCCAGCTCAGTTTAATTTTTGGCTGAATATAAAGGGAGCTAGCTGCCTCATTGACTCGGCCTACTCCTTTGGGAATTACGGGCGTGATGATAAGTATGTATGTATGTATGTATGTATAGTTCCGTAACATGACAAAACATTTCTGAAGAAATATGTATTTATTCTGGCTCTGGTTGTTGTGCCTTCATTGATTGTAATTTCTATAATACAATGTAGAAGGTACTTACCTCAAAATAAGATAAATACCAGAAGAAGGATTTATAATTAATTATCTACCGACATTTTCAGTCTATATCAGGACTTGATACAGGAATTGCTTCGTTATTGTCAAATGGAGTCAGAAGCGAATGTGCTTAGCGTATTATGGGAGATCACAAACGCTTAAAATTTAATGAACACATCTTTACTTTGCTATTACAGGACCATAAAAAAGAGAACAGGCCTTAAAGTATTGCAATTAATGGATGAAACTTAGAGCACTTACCATCAGAAGGCTTTATAGATCACTAGCTTTTGAACGTGGTTGTACTCGCGTTAAAGTTTTATAAAACCGAATTGGTAGTGTTGAATGAATGTCTAGTCTTTTTTCTATGGCTCGGAACAGTTTCGCCATTATCTCTGTATTTTTTTTATCTTGATGTACGAAAGGTTTTATGATAACTGTGTAGTTGATAGTAAAAGGGTAACAAACAAAATCACTTTTGTACTAGTAATATTAGTCAAAATTAGGGTTGCCCTTAGTATTCGGTTTCGGAGTCATTGATATCGACTGATGGCAAAGTCGTCGATAGAAATATTAAGAGTAAGTAGTACTTACACATTTATGGGAAAATTGACAATCTGAACATTTTTGTTTACACCAAGTAGATAATCAAGATAAAAGCTCAACAGTACATTTATGTTATAATTATGTAGACTTTTAGACGTGATAAATATGCATATGACATACTTTAATTTGAAAATCTGAAAAAAAAAAAGTTATTTTTTCAAGAATATGATGATCGATAAAGTAAAATCCATTTTAAAATCCCGCTTCACAACACTATTCCTATTTCCCATAAACACTAAATGATACTAACAAAAACGTATTTGAAGAAATCATTTAGACACCCGTAATTACGGCAATATAAGATAAGAAACGATATTACTGGAAAGAGATGGCAATAACAAAACTGGCTTCCTGAATACACTCTTGTCAGCAATTAAATAACAAGCTTCTTATTATGCAAATAAATTGATAGTTGCCGGTAAACATCATGTCTAACTATTCGGACAACCGGTCCAGAGTAATATACACTCCTTAAGACTAGTACCAATGTCCAATATAAGTAGACCCCTATCTTAGAACTATCTGTTAGTATTGATAGGTCTTATAAATTGGACATGAAATAATCACTAGATATTTTATGCGGTGTAATTATTACTGAAGGCGACAGTAAAGATACGGATCGTATACTCTAGATACTGTTAAGTGGAGTAGTTTACGATTGTAGATAGTGATAACTTTCGAAAGGTCTGTATGTTGAAAAACCGTATGCTTGCCTCGAAACGACCAGTTCTGTTATATGTGGACACTTGTATTCGAAATTGTTTCTGAGTTCCAATAACTACAGATTTAGTAAGTAAAATTATTTAATCATAAAACAAAAACACTTAGGTATGCTTGGTCATGGTAGTACATCTTCAATGAAGTTACGTGCCACTCACTTTGGTACTATAATAAATAAATAAATATCCGACTACATCACATACATTGATCTGACTCCGAGGTAAGAAGCTTAAGCACTTATGTTACACATATCAGAATCAACATTGGTATTACGAATAAAAAATGGAACTGAGTAGGATAAAATAGAAAATTATGAAAACGTAGGTATTACTCTACCCTAAAAATCTCAAGACATTTACATTTCAATGACTCAGAATACAAATGTGACGGCAATCATAACCATCAATACTGCAGAGAAGCCGGAATACATTAAGAAATCAGCGTTTTCACCGACCGCATCTTACCCAGTCGTCACATCGACGTTTAATATTGTAATCTTGTCCTAAATGCTGCAATAATTTATACAGGCTGCATCTGGTGTCACGTAGCGACTCGTAAACAGCTGTAAATTAACGTTTTAAACGGCGATAAAATAAATTAACGCGGGCCCCGAGATTGACGTATTTATTCTGGCTGTAAACCGGAGGGCCGGGCTTCTGGCGAGCGGGACACACTGGCTGATGTTTTGCAATTTAGATTTATATGTGCCGAGTTCGGCTGGGACTTGAAAATGATGGGCTAACTGCGTTTCTTGTCTCATCATCTTCCTAGCGTTATGTTCCGTGCTTAGACGGGGTCCGCTTAGACCATGATCCAGGATTTAGCGAGTCTGGTAATTACATTGAAGCGACTGCCGATCTGACCTTCGTAACCCTAAGATAGGGGAACCAAACAATTTTTGGATCATGGTTACAAATGCAAAGTTGTTTGAATTTGCAGGTTTCATTACGATGTTTTCCCTCACCGTCGAGCTAAGGGTATAAATACGTACATTGATTTGAAAAATCCAGACGTACATGCCGGGGTTTGAACCCGCACTCCTCAGTTAAGAGGCGCGTGTCCTTACCATTGAGCTACCACCGCTCTACTGCGTTTCTTGTTTACTTGTCGTTAAAGGCGACTAATGGTTCTGGGAGTTGGAGTTCTGATTGTGTAGGCGATGAGCTAGGTACTTGTACCTTACCTACCAACCTCTACCTTTTCATAATTATTCATCTGACCTAGCTCTATTGTATTTTCTATTAAAAGTTGAAGAATGACCTTACTGCTTAATAGACTCTAGATAAACTTTAGGTATTGTGGGTAAGGTGACATGTATGTACTTATTTGACAACTCCAAAATCTTTCACATCTGTCTAAGAGTTCAAAGTACCAACCAAGTTCGTTGCTAACGTTTATGATTGTGTCCATTTGTAGCCATTCATTCTTTAAGGGAATTTTTCTTAAAAAAACTGGCCGCTGTTCAAGACATTCTCCGATTTTGCATTCAAAAAGCAATTAGTCAATTGGCAGTTGGAAAACGTTACTCCCGAATTTATAATATCGTTATATAAGGGTGTAGTTTTTAAGTATACGGTTCTAGAATAAGACACTTTTATATTCTGGTTAAAATCTACCATGAACGTCCTGCGCATCAGTTTAAAAATGACCTAGTGTGTCCGCACACCTCGTAACTCGATCCCAAATCAAGATTGTAGTTCATAAAAGTGCAGTTAAGGTTTACGCGTCTCGTTATGCTAGTTTTGTTTACACAACTCCACTGAATCTGGTGTTGATGGTGGCCATAGATTTAGCCGGGATAAATCGCCTCAGGAATATTTATCATGGTGTTACTTTCTTCAGTGCCTCGTAGCAGACATCGTATTATATATTATACTAGCGGCCCGGTACGTCTTTGCTACGTATGTTTTTTTTTATATTTCACTTTATATAAAAAAAAACATATTGGAACATAATTGCAAAATCCCCATTAACATGATCCGCCATTTATTGAAATCATTTGTTACAAAGAATAAATGAAGAATCGCTCTACCGATTTTGTGCAAACTTCACATAAACCATCTACTAAATAGTCCGAACAAAGCCTAAACATTTGGTTTGGATAAGTGAGCCCGTTCTTGAGTTATAAAATTACAACGAAAAGTGTAGTGCAGTAAATAATAACATATATCTGATATAACATACAATGGCTTGAATCCAATGTTAACATCAGTAACCTGAAACTCATGTATTACGAAAAACCAAATCGATGAAGTACCGCAACACCCAGTCCCGAGAATGGGGACCGTTATTTTTTTCAAAAGTAACAGAGTTTGTTTTAGAAAAGGCTGAAGATATCCTAGACTAGTACCATATTAGGTTTACACCAAACGCGTACATTCCCCGTCGCGGGGACGGTTCACACCGCGCGTCGCGCCCGTCGCCTTTAGCCGTATAATTTTCACATTCGATAAAACGTGATCAGTTTCCTGGATCACCTACGGCGCAATGAAAGCACAAGCCTCTTATTAATTGTTTGATTAACCGACGTGAGTTTGTTTGGTTAGTACGATATTTAAATGGAATGGACAGGTGAACAGAATGTCGTATGGTGTAAAAATAGAGAGGTGGTATTTAGATAATAAAAAACGTGTAATACTTTAATTAATTCATTTCATTTTGTTGAGATATTGGAAATGAATTATTCTTGTAAATAGGTTTAAGTCAAGAGATAAAAGGCATGAATGTGACGAATAGACCTTCGTCGCCCAAAACAATTGATACTGAACTGCATAACGCCTAGATTCCTCTTCGTAATATAATAATAATAATAATAGGGATGTGACGACCCCACCGCCCCCTGGTGAGAGTCGCTGATTTTCGCACCATGAAAGGCAGCGACTCTCTACCAGTGCAACCAGTCTCCCCAGGGCAGCTTGTGGCGGGCTGAATGGGATTGACACCCTTTGGGACCCGTGCCCCTGAGAGTCGACCAGGCCCCTCTCTCCGCTTGCCTTAGTTGGCTGGTGGGAGTGGACCCCACAGGGGCCGCAGGACTCTCACCTCTGGCTTGCCTTAGCCGGCCGTCCAGAGTGGGGCGTCAGAGCTATATGCTCGCAGGGTGGAAGTGAAACATGCCTAAGTCGCGAGTTGGCACAGTGGCGTAACCCACTGGGTAGAAAGCGGTGCACACCTCTCCACACCCTGAGCCGCTCACACAATGTTGCCCACCGTCGCTCCTGCTTCGTGCCTTGTGTGTGCGACCAATGGGGGGCCCATGACAGTGAGGTGGCGAGTCACCACCTGCCCATTTTATTCGTGTTTTTAAACATAGATCGGGCAGGTGCCATAGTCCTTCCCATAGTCCCGGTTACCCAGTCAACTAGCACCTCATCCTAATAGCCCAGATTCTTTGTTCTTCCACTCCATTCCATAGTCCTGCACTGACCGGGGGTTGTCCTTGGCTGCATTTTATAGTGTATACAGGGATAATCGTCGGTTGGTGTCACATTACATTAAAATCATACATGACTTTAAAGGGCCTCTACGTGTTGGCTTCGGCCCCACGCACGCCTACCAAAAGTCCGGGACTCTATAGTTCCGAGAAATGGAAAAGTCAGACATAATAATAATAAATAAATATCCCACAACATCACATTCATTGATCTGACTCCGAGATAAGTAGCGTAAGCACTTGTGTTACACATATCAGAATCAACAGTGGTATTACAAATATATACTTAAATATTGAATTTTAACACCCCGACACAGAGCAAATACAAGTATTCATCACACGAATGTTTGTCCTGAGTGGGGATCGAACCCGTAACTATTGGCGCGTGGGGCATGGTCACTACCAAATGCGCCACCGAGCCAGTCGACCACCGAGCCAATATTATATTATAACAAACAGATATTAAACTAACTAACTAAACTTCACGCCACTTCTCTAGAGGGGTAGGCAGAGATAACCTTACCCCTTATGGTAATAAAAAAAGTATTAAAAAAGTAAAAGTAGTTAGTTTCTTTGTCAATCTATTATAGTCTAAACCTCCTGAATTTATTTTCTACCATGTCACTTGTTAATTTTCTTCGTTCCGTGCGCGCGCGCAGGGTCGTGTCACACCGTACACTGTCTGCGCGTCGCCACATTTGTCGCGTTAATTTGAATAATTTTCGCATGTAATCAAACGTGAAGAGTTTTCCTGATTTATCTGCGATGGACTGACAGTACAAGCCTAGCTGGTAGTACAAGCCAAGTCAGGTAGGTTATTATTAAGGGTTTTTATTAACGTGTTTTGCGACAATGCAGAGTATAAAGGCCAAGTATCTTCTGAAGAACTGCTGGAAATATTATCCGACTCGTTGCCTTCTCAGATCAGAGTTTGTTCAAAACCATATGAGTAAGTATGTACGTTTACGAGTTTGTCTGTCCTCGGTTTCCGGTTACAAAGTGAAAAGTTATAAAGTGTCGCGACATACTGTATACTTGCTGCTAAATCTAGGGATATGCATATAAACCTTGATTACCTATATATATATACACTTAGGGAGGCAGTAATAAATGTTTATAACAAAAAAATATGTACATTAAATTAAAATAATCTGGCTTAGGAAGCAGTTGCAGTAAGGCCCTAATGATTGATGAGGAAATACAGATTCATCAAGTGCCGTATAAACCCTTGTTTCGTTCCCAGCGGCGCGCGCGCAGGGCCGGTTCACACCGCGCGGCCGCCGCGTCGCCGCGGGCCGCATAATTTTCACATTCAATCAAACGTGGAGCCCACTTCTCGCTACCGGCGCCGTAGTCATAGTGCAGTCAGCTTTTAGACCAGCATTGGATATAGAGTCTTTGTTTTTTAAATTGTACTTGGCAAGTTTGGCATTTAAATTTGATTTGAATAATGCTGAGGTAGAGGCCCAATTGGCGCCAATCTGATGCTTATTGTTTAACTGTTCCTTTTTTTTTACTGTTTTGTCCTTCGTCAATTTTCGTTTTCCTGTATGTATGTGTTAACAATTGTGCGACCAAAAAATGTTTTTTTCTTTCTTTCTTTCTTTCTTTCATTTGTCACTACTTTTTCACAATTTTCCGTCTTAACTACCTAATTCAATGAGGGTTTTAAAAAATACAAAAACCGCCAGATGGCACGAGGGAGTCTCGTGGTCTTATCACTGTCACTATTGGCTCCTTGTTGACAGTTTGGTCTGACAACTAACCAATGAGGAGGGTGACAATTTGGTCTGACAACTAACCAATGAGGAGGGTGACAAGACCGCAAGTCACAGTTACACCATCTTTTGGAGGTTTTAATTAAAAAAAACCCAAATTCTTATATTTGTGACTAAAAGTGGCTAAAGGAATTAACGCTGCTTAGGACTTTGCCTTCCCCTTCGAAGATTGCGAGCTTGATAGTAGGTATTTATCATCATCAGCCTACCTCCATCCTCTCTATATAGCTCTACATCGATGTAAAGGTTGACCTCCCCTAATATATGTATGTATATCTTATTCACAACAAGCATTCGGTTAGTAGTGCAATGTAATGTGTGTAATCATCACACAGCTTAATCTTAAGCCACGGAAGTGCCCAAATTAGTACCTTGGAATTTATGTAAAAACGTAGATCCTATTCCAGTCTTTAATATATGCTCATTTTACAATAGTACTCGCATTCTCAAGACACTATTGCGCCATCAGCAATTCCCAGTACGACTATGAATACCGCGCTAAACAGCAGATTAGGATGCGCCGGCGCAGGCGGCGTCGCGTTTATTTCTTTATTCGCCGCGGCCAATAAGGCCTACATTCAAATGGTCCATTAGCGCAGCGACATATCAGCCCTTTGTATGCGCGAAACGTGCCCGTGCTTTATAAGAGTGGTTGTGATGAAAATAGTCGAGACACACTGCTAGATAAACCGGCGAGCGCAATTTACATGCGTAAGGTAAGTAAGTATGTATGAATGTTACCTTGCACGCGTCTAGTGTTGCCGTAAAATCGATAGTTTTGCAATCGATAGTTTAACGGCCAAATCATCTATATGATCGATAGGACAATCGATAGTATCGATACTATCGATAGTTCATTGGTTAGCAGTGATCGAAACTATTGATAGTATTGTAATAATTTTATGGCTGTAAAACTGCCTGTAATCTGTATGCGTACTTATTATAAATAAATAAATAAATGTTGTTGTTACTAACTAACTAACTAACTAACTAAACTTCACGCCACTTCCCTAGCGGGGTAGGCAGAGAGAACCGAACGCCATATGGCACGATCCTTACACACCTCACTCGCCTCTTCAACATTCATAATCCTTTTCATACAAGCTCTACGATTTTTATGACTCCTAACATCACCTTCTTTTAATACACGACCAATCTGGTCGTGGTAGGTGAGCCTGGGCCTTCCGCGGCTCCTACATCCTTCCACATTCGCATTGTATATCTGTTTAGTCAATCTTTCGTCATCCATTCTTTCCACATGTCCGAACCACCGGAGCATGCCTCTTCTTACCTTGACTCCGACGCTGTCCTTCAGACCAACTCTCTTTCTTACATCATCATTCCGAACGCAGTCTGTGAGCGATACACCGCAGATTTTCCGCAGCGCACGCATCTCGACCGCGTTTATTCTACTTTCATGCTCTTTCTGCCATACCCAACTCTCGCTTCCATATGTTAGCGTAGGAATCAGCACCGCATTGTGTATGGCGAGCTGGGCCTTCTGGCTTAAGATTTTGCTGCCTAAAAGTTTTCCTAACGCTCCATTCACCCTATTCCCTGCATTCACTCTTCTTTCTATATCAGCGGAGTACCTTCCATCTCTACTAAATGCAGATCCTAGATATACAATTTCATTCACCTGTTCCAGCACTACATCGTCAACCGTTATCCTTGTATCCGTTCTGGTTTCATCTCTTTCAAACACCATAATCTTTGTTTTCTTCGCATTCAAATGTAAGCCTCTCTCCTTGCAATCATCTTTCAATGTTGTGACTAGTTGCTGCAGATCCGATGCCGACTCTGCTAGAAGTACGGCATCGTCCGCGTAAAGCAGGCAGTTCACAACCAGGTCACCCATACGCACTCCAACATTCATAGATCTAATCCTCTGGAGACAATGGTCGAGATATAGGATAAACAGCAGAGCAGACAGCACGCATCCTTGTCTGACACCAATATTGACGTCAAACCAGGGTGACAGGCTGCCCTCCACTTGCACGCATGCCGTACATCCCACATAGGTGGACTGCGCAGCACGAAGCAATGCTCCATCAATCCCATATCTCGGCAATATGTCCCAAAGGTCCTTTCGTACAACCCTGTCAAAGGCCTTCTCCATATCCACAAAACCGCAAAAAACCCTCTGACTTTTGGCCAGATGCTTCTCCACGATGTTGCGAAGAGAGAAAACTTGATCCGTGCATCCTCTACCATTCCGGAAACCTCCCTGTGCCTCCCACAACATTCCATCAGATTTCACCCTCATTCTCCTCTCAATAATCTTGCCATACACCTTTGCTGCTAAGCTGATCAAACTGATGGCTCTATGGCTGGCACAGTCCATACGTGACCCAGCACCCTTGTACAGAGGCACGATAACTGCCCGTCTCCAGTCCATTGGGACCTTTCCGTTTCTCCAGCATAGATTGCACAAGAACCAGAAAGCGTCCTGGACGCTAGCGCCACCTAGCTTGATCATCTCCGCAGATACCTTGTCTATTCCCGCGGCCTTTCCACTTTTCAGACTTCGTATCGACCATTCAATCTCATTCATAGTGATGTCTTCATCAGACGCTGGCACCACAGAATCAGACATAGCCTCACTCTCAGTGCCAACATCAGAGACATACTCATACATTTCTCCAAAATATTCACTCCACCGTTCTAACACCTCGTTCGGGTTTGCAAGAATGTCACCAGCTTTAGATTTAATCTTACTCATTCCGGATGCCGACGAATATCCCCGAGACCTCTTAACCTCCCTCCAAAAGAGCTTGGAATTAGCCTCGAAACTATTCGTCAGTCTCCTTTCTTCATTCATAGCTACTCTTTCACGCTTCTCTTTCACTAAAGCTTTGGTTTCACTCTTGCAATAACGGTATATTTCTTTCTTCATCTCAAGCATACTTTCATCCATTTGCAAAGATGAGACATAATCAAGCCAGGCCTTCTTCTTTCTCGCTACGGAGGCTTTGACCTCCTCATCCCACCATGCGTCACCTTTCATTGTTCTACGTCTCTTTGCGCATCCACATGCCTCTTTTGCACTGTCCACCATGCTCTCTTTCAAAATGTTCCAGCAATCATCAACATCTAAGCCAGAAAGACTCGCATTCGCAAGTCTTTCATTGACTAAGCCTACATACACACTCCTTACACTTTCATTTTCCAGTTTTTCATTCCTTATCCTTTCAGTGCCTCCGCATGGAGTACGCACTCGCCAGTGCCTCCACTTCTTGAAAAGCCCAGCAAACCGGCATACTACCAGGTAGTGGTCTGTTTCAAGAGTAGGGCCTCTGTAGGCTCTTGTATCCAATATACTATTGCGGAGGCGGCTATCGACTAAAATCAAATCAATCACACTTTTTTGGTCATTCCGTCTCCAAGTATACGTGTGAATATCCTTATGACGGAAAATAGTGTTTGCCACAAGGAGGTTCCGTTCCAAACATACTTCCAAGATTTGCTTACCAGCATCATTCACTCTCTTGTCTCCATATGGGCCAAGGACTGCTTCATAGTCAGATCGCTTGGTGCCAACCCAACCATTCAAATCTCCACACATAATTATCCTCTCATTTCCTTCAGTCAGGTCCAGAATTTCTCTAACAGACTCCCAGAACTCCTCTAGTTCTTGGGGACTGGCTGAGCTTACTGGCGCATAGCCTGCAACCAGAAAGACTCGCGTAATACCCAGTTTAATACGAACCCAGAGAAGTCTCGGGCCAACTAATCCATAGTCTTTCACACCAGAGACTAAACGAGAGGAAAGCACTACTCCAACTCCACCGCTGGCATGACAATTCTGTTCCACACCAGACCACAGAGTCATCATACCACCGGGAAGCTCATCTGCATCGCTGCCCTTCCGCTCAGTCTCTGTCAAGCACAGAACATCCAGGCGTCTCTCATTCATTACGTCAATCATCTCATACATCTTATCTTTCATTCCACCTCTTACATTCCACGTGCCTATACGGCACTCTGCTCTCCTCGTTCCGCAGTGTCCGGCATGGCGTGAAGGGTGGCGGCCCCCTTCGCCGCACTCGCCACTTTTCGCACCGACGAGGGCTCGTCGGTGCGCGTCGCATCGGGGGAACGCCCTACCCCGCTCTGCGGAATTAGATCGGTCCAAGGTTGCAATCCGAGAGATCGGACTGGCAGGAGTCGCGACGAGCACGCCCTTGGCACATGACCCCCTAATAATGTTGTTGTTCACTGATAGTTATTAGTATCGATAGACTATTGATACTATCGATTGTCTATCGATAGAAAATCGATATTTGCCTATCGAGGGGCAACACTTATTGCGTCTGTAATTACTGGAGGGGTAGGCAGAGCACAAAGTGTTGACCCATTTTCAGCCTAACATTAAACTAATCACACAAGTGGCTAGCGACTATTGGAAGTGTATAAACTTTTGCAATATTCATATTATAGATGCATCGACATCCATAAATATTTTTTGGTTAAACACAAAGATTCAA
Organism: Glyphodes perspectalis; assembly: GCA_951394215.1. Taxonomy (NCBI): domain Eukaryota; kingdom Metazoa; phylum Arthropoda; class Insecta; order Lepidoptera; family Crambidae; genus Glyphodes; species Glyphodes perspectalis. Next base: position 1,404,496 of record OX596204.1, on the reverse strand, counting down.
ATTCTGGTAAGTTATTTTTAATATAGTCTTGATGATAACGATTTTTAATTGTTTAAAATTTAAATAAACCTACGTTTCAGTTGGAATCAAATGGTAAAAAATACTTTAGTAATTGTCATTTAACGTAAATGTAAAAATATTATAACAGATTAAATATTCTCTGCCATTACAAACAGAAAGCCTTTTTTATGTTATCTATAAAAGGTCTGTACATATATAATATATACTTATTTACTTTGCATTTAAATAAAGTCGCAAAGCTTTTCGCCGATTAAAATAACTCTGTATCCTGATAAGTATATTGGCTTTTGGATAAGTGATTGTGTAGGCGAAGAGCTAACTTGTAACTACTTTTTTTACAATATTTTATCAAACTCAGCACAGTTTTATTATTTTTTGACTGAATGTCAAAAGGGCTAGCTGCCCCTTTGGCTCTGCCTACCCTTATGGGGATTACGGGCGTGATGATGTTTATATAGGTATATGTTTGTTTGTTAATATAGTTCGCCGATTGAACAACCTGTGTGTCCACTTGACAAACTGCAAATCAGTTCGTGAGGCATTTGTTACGCGCCTGCGGGGAATGGTCAATTGTTATACAACCGCCTACAAGGCTAGCCGTGGGCTGGATGATCGATAGGGCCGTGGTCACCACAAAAAAGCCTAACTGATCTATTGGGTTCGAGAAAGATGTCCGTGCATAGTGGAGCTGCTATGAATGTTTATATCATCATGCGCGCAATCCTTTATAGGGAAGGTTAAATGGGCAGCAAGCTTCTCCAACTTCTTGTGGCAAAAAATAAAGCTGGGTTGGGTTAGATGGAAAATTGTGAAAAGCAGTGACAGGCTAGCTCGTCACCTACATTATTATATATGCAACATCTGGTACATCATTAGTCGTCTTCTACGACATGTTGGGCAAGGACTGATGGTACATCTTTTTGAGTTTCAGACCAACTTGGTGGACTATAAATAAATATCAGACTACATCGCATACATTGATCTGACTCCCGTAACTTAAGCACTTGTGTTACGGATATCAGAATCAACAGTGGTAGGTATTACAAATATACACTTAAATATTGGATATTAACACCCAGACACAGAACAAACACAAGTATTCCTCAAACGAATGTTTGTCCTGGGTGGGGATCGAACTCACAACTCTTGGCGCATAGAGCAGGGTCACTACCGAATGCGCCATCGGTCCAGTCGGCACTATGGTGATGGAAATTAAAATATGCGTGAAATGTTGGATACCTGACCGTAGTTGTGGTATGGTTTTCCCTGCAGCCCTGGGACGAACGGATGAACAGACTGTACCCGTAGTAATAAGATGATACTATTTGGGTAGGTATAGAACTCTTAAACGTAGATACACTGCTACAAATCTAGACACAGCTCACCGCGCAGTTTCATCACTATCTGAAGAAGTTTACGTCTGAAACCGCCCGCAGTAAATCCATCCAGGATTATTACTCCGCCGACTCTGTTACAATGTTGTGAATAATCCCGGCAATATTTACGGGAGCGATATGGGCGGTTTGTTTATGTTCCCGGTAAATCTCGGATGTGTTCGTACGCACTTTATTACGCGGAAGATTTAATAGATACGCTAATATTTTATGGACGGGAGGGTCTTTTCTTGTTTCTTGTTCATTTTAACCGCAAAAATTAAACGAATTTGTAAGTTACTTTTGCCCCAAATACTTATAAAAGCATATTGTTTACTTTCCTTTTGATATTTTTTTTTTCGCGGATTAAGGCAGAAGAATTATCGAAATACATATTCATTCTAAATGCAGATAATTAAATAATAGCGAGTATAAGTTTCAATAAAATTATTTGTTTAGCAACCATTGCGAGACTGTAGTTTTTATTAACAATAATAATTCTAGTCTAATTAATTAGGTTATTAAAAAGGCATAGCTCGAATTGTGTCACTATCCAATTATCTTGCAACATTTAAAATAATAATATACGAGTACACCTAAGTAATGTTGCCCAATCTAGGTACATATTTACTGGACTGGCTCGATGGCTCATTAGGTGATCCTGCTCCATGCGCCAAGAGTTATGGGTTCGATCCCCACCGAGGACAAACATTCGTATGATGAATATGTAGTAAGTTGGTCGGCGATACTGAATGAGATGTTAGGGATCTCAGGATAAATCAAGCCTTTTTAATATCTAAATAAGGATTACTATTACTTTCCAGAACTAAATCCTTTATAATCCCATATCCCTTAATAATCCCAATACCCAATTATCTCTTGTGGTAAATACCTACGGTTTTACCACAAGTGAATATTGTTTTATTAATTATAAATTGCCACAAGACACTTTTACAATTAACGATAATAATTAATTTAAATGAATAATTAATTTTAAATTAATTATTAATTTGCGCGCGGTCCCTTTTATACCCGTTGCAAAACAAGTCGAGTAGAGCGGGGCGGTGGGGAGCGCTCGGTGGCGTGATCGGTGCACGTGGTGTTTTGCTACACCGGTGTACAATGACGTCGCTGTCATGCCGACAAATACTTGTATTTGTTGTGTGTCTGGGTGTTAATATCTAATATTTATTTTAAGTATATATTTGTAATACCTATGTTTATTTTGATATACGTAACACAAGTGCTTAAGCTACTTACCTCGGAGCCAAATCAATGGATGTGATGTAGTCTGATAGTTATCTAACATTATGAAATTATAAGTTCATCCTTCTCATAAAAGTAGAATCTTATTGTACACATAGATGAAAAATTTAAAAAAATATGTATAAGCACAGTCAAAAACCAATTAACTACATTCCTGAAAAACGACTTTGAACTTTTTAGTGCGGTCGGTTTTAAACTAGAGCATCTAAATATCGCGAAATAAAATATCAAAAGCGATTTTTATTTACCAAAAATACGCATTGGACGTGCACGGAGTGTATCACTCAAGCGCACTAGTGATGGGGCATCGCGTTAAAAATAATGTCGATAAATCGCGTCAGAGATCAAAGCGGGAACAAATCGGTGGGGCGCGCCGCCGCCGAGCGCGTTGTTTTGTTCGGATGAGGCATTCGACAGAGGCAGTCGGCGATGCGTTGACGTGGGCCAAGTGAATGTGTGCGTGAAAGTTTGGGAGGTTGTAAAGATGTCTCATAAAAAAAAAATGATTTCCTAAAATACGATTAACTTAGTATGAGAAATAAATATTTTTAAATTTTTGTATCCCGTGATATATTATGAAATCTATGCGAACGACGCTTTTTCTATTAACATTTAAGAAATTTATTATAATTTCATTTTAATCACAATAATGATAAAGAGCGAGACGAATTGAGGAAGTAAGAGGTATTTACTATTTATAAAAAGAATAGTTTTCACTTCCTTAATTCTCCCTCTTGTAGCTGTTGAAAACCTACGATTATTGTCTTTTTATCTGTAAAAGGCATAATGAACATCTTTTAAAAGCTTCGCCTTTCAAAGTACCACCAACATGCCACGCAACAAAAAAAAAATTAGCTATGCATTTCATCAAATTTAGATATCTCAAAGGTACGGTACCCTCTCGCACAGACGTCAAAATAAACAACGCGATGTCACATCCACGCGTCTCGTAATTCCAGAACCTGGTGATTTACTCGGGGCGTCCCGGGTGTGACGGGCGGGGGGCAGGGGGGGGGGGGCGCACTCGTCTAATAAAAAACACCCCGACGCCCTCCTGACTGATGCGACAATTAATTTAATCCCATTTCTCTGCGTCTTTCAAATCGCCAGGGCTGTCGAACGTTCGCCTTCGAACTTGCGATTAGTCTCGCGAATGTTTGATTAGGCGATGTTCGACTTACCATCTGGTATACATCACTTCAACTTTTGTAGTAAATTATATAGTGATAACGGTTGGTAGTCTAAATGATTAGTTTGAAGAACTTTCTTTTACGTTGATTAATAACGAGTAAAGTTGTTTAGTAAATAAATGCACTGATAAATGCACGCACCCACCTTTAGGGTTAAACACGAATGTTTAATGTCTGTTATCGTCATTGTTGCGTCAATTTGTATCGTCATGGGATGGTGATAAAATGATTTCAAGCTAATATGATGCAAAACAGTGGATTTTGAGTATACTACATGTTTTTTTTTTTCATATAGCCGCCAGAATTAAATGCGATTTATTAAACAGAACATTTAATATAAAATATAATAGAAGATCGATAATATCACACATTGTTACACTATTTTCAATGTTACTTGTCACTACTTTTTCTCAATTTTCCATCTAACCCAGCCCAGTTTTGTTTTTGGCTGAATGTGGTTATAGAGGCCTGCTGCCCATTTGACTCTGCCTACCCCTTCGGGGATTATGGGCGGGATGTTATGTATGTATGTATATTCAATGTTATTTAAGTTATAGTTTTTTTACATTAAGGCAAAAGTCGCCGATATGCCTTTTTTATCGTACTATTATATACTTTGATGTCAAGTAAGATTGTCAAAAGGTAAGAAGAAGTATCATATTTCTATACACGTTGTTTACGACATATTTACAGCATTTAAGATATTAAACCAGTCCAACCCTAATCCGTACCCTCAGCGCCTGCAAAATATATAAAAAAAAACCCCATGGAAAAAAGGCGACAGCCCTTAGAGGCGCGAGAAGCAGACATCAGGCCGGCAGCCGGCTATTAAACAAGACTAATTGAGCGATAAATCCACAGACGAGAGCGATGTAAAAACGAACGAGACCGGAGAAAAATCCTAGATGAAGGAATATTGAAAGCGGGCCGGTCCGAATTGATTAGTGTCAATTAGGGCCCGCTCGCGCCAGATGCTAACTTGATTCTATTAGTGTTTGGTATACGATGGTTTATTTTGTGCGGTTTAATAAGCTTCGGGGTATCTTGAGCTTGATTGGAGTGAGGGTTGGTGGTTTACGGGCTTTTGGGCATGTGACTAAGTAGGCGACGAGCTAGCCACTTGTCACTCCTTTTCACAGCTTTCCATCCAACCCAGCCAACTGTCCCATGTTGGTCTGGGACTTAAAAAGAATGTGCCAACTGTGGTTCTTGCCTAGCATGTCGTAAAAGGCGACTAATGGTATATCGGGTTTTGGGTGTGTGATTGTGTAGGCGACAGGTTAGCCGCTTGTCACTGCTTTTTACAATTTTCCATCTAACCCAGCCCGGCTTTATTTTTGGCTGAATGTGGTTGAAGGGGCTTGCTGCCCTTTCGTCTCTGCCTACCCCTTCGGCGATTATAGGCGTGATGTTATGTATGTATGTATGTAATGTATGTAAGGGTTGGTGGTGTGTTTCTCCGTCTGTACTTATCACAAACAAGAATAACTGACTTAACTCTTAAAGTATATGCGAAACTAGGTCTAGGGAGTTTAAACTCGGAGTGTCATTTATGTTATGTAACCCGCTTAAAAAAGGATTTTGGGAAATTTTATCTGTGATGAAGGAGATGAGAGGGGGATTTTGAAAGCATAAGCATTGATGGAACGAATTGATAGCAGATTTATATATCAAAATTTGTGTTTGATATTAAGATGAATCACTTATACTCGATACTCGAATTGCGAATAGGAGTGGACATCAATAAATAGTTGGGATAGTGTTAATAGAACTCTATTTCTTAAGGTGAAATAGCTGTAAATGCTGTTTTTTTTATTAATAAATTGCTATTGTAAAGTATTTGTTAAAATGAGTCAGTTTGTTTGGTGCTAATTGTGTGATGCATGTTGTCATTCATGCCAAGTCATTGATGTTTATAATGTAGTATTATAGTATATCTACCTTTTATCTAGTCCAGCCATACTCAAAGCCTTTCTGGGGGGACCACGAATATAGGTCTTGATCATAACTAATAAAAACCTAAAGGGGTTCTATAAAGCCATGGAAAAATCTGTCTAAAGTTTAATATTACGTATCTACAAGTACGCGGATTCGTTAATACTGTTTAATTATTCTAGGGTTCCGTAAAATACTCCTCTTCCCAAAAAAGTTCCGTAGCCAAAAGTTTGACAACCTCTGATCTAGTCTATACTTCTCACGCGCAGAAATAAAAATGATTAGGTTATAGCTGTTGAATTATTCTGACTAGTCCATCTAGGACTAGTCTGGAAATAATTATTATTTGTTTATTTATATCATAACTTTTTAACAATGTGCTCTTAACATTAATTCCTCTTCTGATGTGTGCTATTGTACTTTGCGTAAATTTTATTAGGTTTCATGTTTACCCTCAGTTTAGGGGAGGCAGTCATAATGGGAAGAAGTGACGTGTGAAGTTATGCAGTCGCCTCTTTGAGGGCGTGAGGGTTGTTGTGATTAAATTCCGCCCTGAAGTATGAGGGCGCAATTATAGTCGTAAACTATGAAAGAAATGGGTAACAGTTGCAATTATTTTGATATTAGTTTCTTTGTGGGGGTAAGTTAAGTTGTAACCTATTTTAATATTCAGTTTATATGGAGTATTTTTAAAATAGAGATTTCAAAATATATAATTAAACATTTAGTAATTAGCATATAATAGTAGAAAGATACGAATAAATAAAATTCTATCCTATAGATTTTAAACTTATCAACACTTGAACTTTGACTATGTTACATTGATTTGGTTTTTAGTGGATATACCCCGGCCACTTACTTCTTGGCCAGAACAGGACCTCCAATTCCAGAGGTCCCCAGGAGTCCCACACACCACCATGCCTCCCCGGGTAGGGAGAAGGTGGATTTTTTTTTTTTTCATTGAATTAATGTTTACCAACCGCAAAGAACAAGAATAGTTCTCAATTATAGCTTTGACTAAATTAAAGTTTAACTTCATGTCTCAAAATTTTAATTAAAAGACATTTTTTTATTACTCATAAAAAAATTAAATGTTATGGCTATAAAAATAATTAAAATTGCATTGTTGTTTTATAGAACGATAAAAACAACTTTTTACTCATTCCACTAAAAAGTTGTTATTGCGACATTACAAATAAGTAATAAGTAGTAGTTTAATAAGGAAATAGACGACTATTTAATAATAAAATCCTTTAGTACATCGTTTATATAATTAACGAAGATGAAGCAGCTGCGTTACACATTACAAAAGTTCCTGAACGAAACAAAATATCCACCAGAGCCATAAAATTTTAATTGCGTTATTAAAGACGTTTAAAAACCAATTAATATCCGGCGACAATGACAAATGTACAGGACAACCCACCAGAAATTAGTTTAGCGTCCAACTTGCTCCTACCACCGTCACTTCTATTACTGTTCTCACGAGATCGGCTTATTAAAAACGACACTGACTTATTTCCATGAATAATTCACCATCATCGAGTCAGTTGCGCTGAGCGTTCCCCGCGCGACAATGCTTTTCAAGCTCGTTTTGTATGAACATGACTGATTGTGTTTTTGAACGAACAAAGACCGCGAACATAAACATTTTGCGGTGTAATCAGTCAACGGATACAGCTCACACCCCATCCCCAGTCCTTCAACAATATACATTGCTTTACCAACATTAACACACATGTTTAATTTTCACTTCGAGTACGCAATGTAAGAGTAACAACTCGATGCAATGTCGTAACGTTTTGAAGTGTCGTCGCGTAGTGAGGGGGCGTGTGTGTCCGGGAGCCGTGTCGATTAATAACGTTTACAAGATGAAAGCCGTCGACTGTTAGTCGCGATGCGTTCCAGAAATAAAAAGCAGGCTCAACAGATAACTCAGCTGGGGATACTTGCGACAAGTAGAGTGGCTACGGTTTTGATTTGTGGAGAGCTGGGACTTTGTCGATTGTGTTTATTGAGAATATTACAGGAGTGCTGCTCGCGTGTGAAGGCAAATTACTTAAATGTATTTTATAGAACATAGAAAATTTAAGTTGTAGTAAATAAATTAATAGAATTCATTAACAATAAATACTTATGTTGTTTTATTATTTTTATATATTTCAGATATATTGGGAAGTACCTACATATCATTAAATGATAGATAAAACAGATTTAGTATTTTAAGCATCACAATTAAGAATATTTAGACTTGCTGTTCTGCTATTTGTTATTTATTTACTTTCAGAAAAATGTGCAGGCATTGTAGTTAGTACCTTTACTTCTGAAAATTAAAACAATGTATTCAATTAATTTCCATTTAATTAGGTATTTCCAAGACAAAGCATAATATCCCATACATAATTGACAGGTCCGTTGGTCGAGTGGTCAAAGACCCTGGCCAAGAAACCAAGGGTTGCGGGTTCGAACCCCGTTAGGGGCAAATGTTTCGTGTGGAACATGGACATTTGTACTCGAGTCATGGATGTTTATAAATGTATTTAAGTATGTCTATTCGTTCACCCTATCCATTTGACAAGCTTTAAGCTTATTTTAAAACTAGGGGAATTGCATGGTGTGCCAGTCTGGATATTTTTTTTTTTTTATTAGCCTGTTTTGTCCCACTGTTGGGGAATTTATTATAATAAAAAAAAACGTTTACAGGATTCGACCGTCCATTTTTCTCTTTTTCATTCAATAAAAATATTAAATTAAAAAAAACTCTTATTAACAATATTATAATTGTGTGCACCACAATCAAAAGCCATATATAGCTCATAATTTTAATCCTCTTTGCCCAGAATGAACTAATCTAATCCTTCCAAAAGCATGGTCACAGTAGCCCGCCACATGAAATATATTGTGTGCAACTAATAGGTGGGACGGGCGTTAAGGAGCGCATAAATTAGTGGATGTTGTGACGCCGCGGACGCGCGCACATCTGTTTGTCGATATGTCATGGCGCACCACTAGCGGACACTTGTATAGAGTTGATACAACCGCCAAAATGGAATAGTATGGGAATACATAACTTTTTATTTACCTACTTATTTCTTAAAGTATGGAAGTATGTAACATGTAAGATAGTTTTACCAAGCTATTTTATAAAAGTTCAAAGCATTGGTTGGATAGAAAGATTCAACGCGTCGTCGATGATAAAGTCTAAAGCACCATATAAAATCCATAGAAAACATCGGTTATCATGATAGATTTCGGGTCGGATTGAAAATTATGGCAAAGTAATGACTAGCTCGCAGCCGACACCAGAAACCCTGTCCTTCAAGCTATTTTATAGCAAGGAACAGAATTTAAGTCCCAGACTCTCATATTAACCATTTCGCTGTAAAGTTTGCCCCAATCTGCTTTTCTGGATATAACAACAAATGACAAACCAGTTTAAATAAATGTATATAAGGCGAATTTATCAATTCACCATCAAATCGACCAGCTCTATATAGTTCCTCAGAGCTCGGCGCAGCTATTTCGGCCGAAGCCACGACATTCGCTTGAGCTCGTTACACTTTTTTCACGCGGCTAATTGCCGTATATTTTCACGTCAACGGTACACGCTGAAAAACTTCTAATAGTCCCCCAAACGCGTGATGAAGTTGCGTCGGTTTTATTTGGGTGTCTCTTTAATGTTCGGGTTTTGAAGCGGGGAAAATAGTCATCAGTAGTTTTAGGACGAGCGATAAGTCAACGTCGAAAGCTCTTTTAAAGTAATTTAGAAATAGGTCGGATTATAATAGTACTTTTACATATAGAGAAAATGTTAGAATTTAGGTTGGATAGTCAGTCAAACCATACCTTTGGTTTTGTAGTGATGCCGACATACTAAGACGCTTGCAGACTTCGAAAGAGGATTAAAAGAAAAAGTTTTAAAAGAAAGAGGTTTTTAACCCAAAATAAAATGGAGTTGGGTTAGATAGATGTAAGATTGTGAAAGCAGGAACTAGATCGTCGCCTACACGCTGTAACCTAATACACCATTAGTCGCCTTTAACAATATGCTAGGTCCATACAATATTTTAAAGTTCCATATCAACATGACAGTTTTTGTGTTAAAACAACGGATTTATCTGACGATAGCAGCTTTGGATATTATAAATAATAAATATAAATATCCTACGACATCACATACATTGATCTGACTCCGAGAGAGAGAGCTTAAACACTTGGGTTACGGATATCAGATATAACAGTAAATAAATAATAAATAAATAAATAAATATCAGACTACATCACATACATTGATCTGACTCCGAGGTAAGTAGCTTAAGCACTTGTGTTACGAATATCAGAAACAACAGTGGTATTACAAATATATACTTAAATATTGGATATTAACACCCAGACACAGAACAAACACAGGTATTCATCACACGAATGTTTGTCCTGGGTGGGGATCGAACCCACAACTCTTGGCGCATGGGGCAGGGCCACCACCGAATGAGCCGAAATGGCTCAGCTGCGAAAAGTGATGACTCTAAAGTCAGCACCATTTTCATTAAGATTTCATAAGTATCTTATACACAGATAGACCAATCAAAATGGTTTGAAGGTTGTGGTAATGTCGGATTGGTCGTAATTCGTAATTCACTAAAATCCCATTGGAGTTGATTACAGACATTATATATATCTACTTCAATGATGATGAAATGGTCACACGATAGATTGCATTTGAGTCAGTACAATAGGAAATTATAGGTAGTTGAAGCAATAATGATTTAAACGACTACGGTCAGCAGATCTATGTAAAGATTGATATATTAGGCCATAAAATAAACACGTACATACACGCTACGCCTATTTCGATGTCATCTGGCCTCAAGAGTCAGTGCCCGCCATATATCTCTCAGATAAATTGACTTTTATTGACTTTCCGTGTAAACGCCATCCCGAAATTAACAGCACTATAAAATTAACACTGACACACATCCATTTATACACATCCCAGTTTCGAATGCACGAAATTTTATTGCTCTAACATAATACATAAATGGCCTAATTACAATGTCAATAGGGGATATTTTTGAGTGGCAGTGGTAAGTTGAGTGTTGACAGCTGTGTCAGTTTCCGCCAATAGGTCATTTGAGCTGTCACAAATTGGGGCCATTGAGTAAATAGTTTAAAATGCTCATTCAATAGTTATGTGTTAGCCCAGAAGTGGGACATTTTTGGACCATGTGGTTTTAACTGACACATTGAGTAATTGACTGTTTCCGCAGCTGATTGTAATAAATTAGGATTGAAACCTCAGGAAGATAATGTTTGACTACTGAATGTGGATCAACGTGGTTGGTGATTTTTTCTGTAATGTTTTAAAATCTTTTAGCGCAGTTATTGAAAATCAATCAATAAGCATTTGTTAAAAACATTTTTAGTAGTAAATATTAGGGCGGTTCACATCATAAATAAATATATGTCATGTAATTTTCTTTGTTGTTTAAGTAAGTTGAATGTACTTTGGAATTTGATGGTGGTGTGTCTTATATTTATTTAATGAATTCACAGAGAGTGAAAATTATCAAGGAAGTTTTTTTAAACAATTGTTTAGTTCTTATGGGAATCTTCACATGGATTGAAGGGTGAGGTGTCAGTTATAAAACGTCTGACAATATACACCATGATTGGTCCACGTACCCTTTGTAAAGTGGAACATGACCCTTGCTCTGAATACCTAATGGGGATTTTGGTTTCTCTAAAAGATAAAGCAAGAAAAAAATTTAGCCTATATCTAAACCTAATTTTATAGTTAGATGCGATCGTTTGCATTTGAGCTAAGATTTACCTTAATCAACAATCAATCTTACAATTAATAAATCATATCTCTAAAGTTCCTTGATAAAATTAAGAATCCATAGGATTTATTTCCCTGAAATAGTTTGAATGGATGAACTACCAGATAATTAACTTTCCCGCTAAATGATATTTGGTATACAGATTGCTTATAACTTGGATCAACATATATTTTTACAGGATTTCATTTCACTATGTGTAGATGTAATCTAATGTTATTAAGTGCGTTTCAATACTCTCCTATGGACTTGTTAAAAACTATTTTATTCTTGCATTGTAATTGAGCTGATTATGCAAATAAGTCAAATCAGACCTACACATGTAATGTTTGAATGCGAGTAAATTACCACTCATTAGTCTCTTAAAATATGACGTCACAAATTCTTATTTCCGTCGTCTGCAACAAATAAACTCCCCACTTCAAAGATACAAGTTGACGTTTAAAAATTGAACTCTCAATCGCTAAGAACGGCTAAAGACCTCAGTTCAAAGGTTCGTCCCCGGGGAGGCGGTCCGGGCTAATTGTCGCCTGTCGCGTTGACGCGCCGTTTGTCCCGGGATGCGCCGTTTGTCCCGGGAAGCGCTAATGGAACACTGATTTGTTAAGTTCGTAATTGTCGGGATTTGCGGCCTGGGTTTGGGATGCGCGTTGAGTATTGAACTCATATGGTATAAACACTTGCAGTGCTGTAAATTAAGTAGGAGCGCGGAATGGAAATTGGATTAGGTAATTCATATATTTGATGAGTATTTAGTATGGTTATTCCGCTATTGTTTTTTTTATATATACAATTGTAAATACTACATATAAATCTATGGGTGTTTTAATTTTTAGATGCATCAGCAATTCTTGCATGTCCGAAAAAGTAACGTTAAATATAGTTTTAAACATCATTAAATTTTCACCATGATGCTAGATTTATCGAGTCTGGTAGACGAAAGCGACTGTATTCTGAATCTGACTTCGACCACAGTCCACCACGCATCCATAGTAATTTATCCATTGAGTCACCCCTTTTAATTTCAAGCGCGCTCATACATACTAAAACAAGCTACCCAGACGTTTACACTATCCCTTTATTTTGCTTCTTTCACATCCTTCCCGTGTCATCCCAGTCTTCCTCCAAAGCCGATGCTTATCTCCTCACGTCACAGCCCAATCCTCACTAACAGTGTGCAAACAGGCTGAGTAAACAACGTCCAAGAAACGCCTTAAACCAGGCCGCTAACGGTCTCACAAATTAGGGATTTACCCAAAACCAACACATCATTTTAGCACATAATTTGTACCTCACACACAAAATTGCGCCCTAAATTTATAGGCGTAGAGGCGATAATGATGTTGGGTTGAGGTTATTAAGAGGATTTGCGTGTAAGTTTATTATTGTAAGCTTAATCTGTGAGGAAGTTCGGATTCATGGCGAAAGTGTATGTTTGCGGTGTCAGCGGGGATTTCGGTCTATTAGCGTTTTGGCTTGCTCCGTTTTAATAGGATCGATTTGTGGTGGTCGGCTTTTTAATGTTCCACCGATGATCGGAATCTATCGTTTTTATTTGGGTCTTAGCAGGATTTTGCAGTTGAAATGGTTGTAAAGTTTTAGGTAATGTATAGAATATTTTTTTGTGCATTAGATACCTACCTATTTGAGTCTTAGGATTTTAGGGAAAGTACAATTATTAGCTACTGATATTCTTAGATATATTTTTTGCATTTAAGTTCAGTCCAATGAAAATCCTAAAATACTGATCGTTGGATACGACAATAATACTAATAATAATAAAGACAGATAGATATTAACTATATAGAAAATTTTTGGGATGCTTTGTTTTTTTTTAAATATAATACAGTTTTTGACGTTATTTTAAAATCCATCATTAATAATGAACATTCTTATAATAATTAATCAATATGCTAAAAATAATCCCAGTATTCTTGGCCGCCATCCTAAGTAGCATTCACAACTCACTTACATCTCCAATGTAATTGCACCACCATCTACATAAAACGCATCCTCGAAAGAGCTAGCAAAAACGCCTCAGTGTCCGTCGCACGCCGCTGTCAGCGCGTCTGTCTGTCCGTCCGTCCGTGCTGTCAATTAGAGCCGCCGGTTTAACTGGGGCCTGTTTCTTTTAATGCACAAGACTGTTTTATTGTCATTATTACTGCTTGGCTTATTAGAGGGTGTATTGACGTTGATGGGTCTTTGGTTACTATATTGGTGCATTTTCTTCGTGAAGGTAAAAGCGATTTTGTCTGTAAACCTGTCTGTTTGACACTCTTAATACATGCATAAATAACATCACGACAATAATCCCCGAAGGGGTAGGCAGAGTCAAAGGGGTAGCAAGCCCCTTTAACCACATTCAGCCGAAAATAAAACTGGGTTAGATGGAAAATTGTGAAAAAGTAGTAACAAGTGGCTAGCTTGTCGCCTATACAATCACATACCCAAAACCCTATTTACCATTAGTCGCCTTTCACGACATGCTAGGCAAGAAACACAGTTGGCATATTCTTTTTAAGTCCCAGATGAGAAACTTAATACAATTTACATTAATGTTATACTTTCTGCACTGGTTTTTTAAAAAGCAAATCGTTGGGGTTAATAGTTAAATACCGGATAACAAGCACTTGACTGTAAGGCTGTTCTTTTTAATTATATTTGTCAAAGTCAAAACTTATAGCAAAATACGCTTAAGTGGTATTGCACTATCCCCGGCAGAACGTTTATTTTGTTTATTTACCGCTCTCAGCTTGTTTGAACAACAACTGCGCAAACGCAACGCTAAACCTACCTAAACCTGTTCCGTTAATTTTTTGCCACTTAATAAACGCACGGTCGTTAATTCTTACCAAACACGTCTTATCTAATCTCGGAGGTCCCATAAAGCTGTAGCCGAATGCCGACACAGTATTTATCGCTTCCTCTCGTATCTCAGGAAGTAGCTACTTACGCCACTCGTGCGCACCTTTGAGTCTTGCTAACTTAGACTGAAGAGAGTGGTCTTAGATAGCGTTTGGATTGCTTTATTTGCGATAAAGGGTGCCTTTGAGGTCTTAATGGAACTTGCAATGTACATCCGATTGTGTTAGATGAATTGCGTTTTATTATAATTAGGAATATGTTTGAACATAATGTTGTACTAAAGTGGAAATGCTTCCTTCGAGGTGTAGTGTGATCGGGGGCTAAGCTTCGATTAATCATGTTAGTTTGTCCTAAATGCGTTGACAGTTGTATAATGAATAGATAGAATGATGTGGATATGTCGATCAATGTAATGTATTGACGTTATTGAATGTACAGTCTTGACTGTCTTATGACATAGTAGGTAGATAGGTACATGAAATGTGTACATATATAGATACCATTATTATAATAACAAATGGGTTGCGAAAGGGTAAGTGATGAAATTTAATATACGTATTGTGGAGGTTGAAAAAAGAAGATACTGTTCCCAAGCTTAGGAAAATCTAGATATTATCAGTACACGCGAGCGAAGACGCGGGATTTAGGTAATTTTTAACATAAGTATGAATTCCTGAAGAATTATATCTACATGTCGCACTATAACTGTCTAAACAGCCATTAGCTCGGAGGAGCCACAATGCGCCCGCGCCGCCGAGCCGCGGTGTCAATTTGCGGGCAAAAAATTTGACGTTCGCTGGCGAAACGCGCTGTCCCCCGCTAAGGCGCGTAGGGCTGCCACCAGCTACTGGATAGTGTGGATTGAATGGAAAATTGTGGACATGAGGCTAGCTCGTCGCCTGCATCACAAACTCAAAACCCACTAGACCACTACTCACCTTGACGTCATGGTAGACAAGAAACACAATACTATTTTAGAATCCCTCACCAACATGGGACAAAACGCGAGCGATAACGTTTATGTATAATTTACGATGTCACATTAACTAATTGTACGGTACGTATACTCAATACAACTCTTTATACAGCCATTAGCGGCGGTGGAGCCACAATACGGCTGCGCCGCCGCGGTGTCAATTGGCGGACAAAAAATTTGACGTTCGCCGGCGAAACGTGCTGTCGGCGCTGAGCTGGGCGGGTAGGGCTGCCTCAATCTACTTGCACTAGAAGAAGTATAGACTTTTGCTAAGAAGACTAGGAAGTTAATAATTTCGAGTGATTATTAGTCCAAAGATAAGGCCACAATGTCTTACATGGGTAAGTGTGGAAAACGCACGATGCTATGAATTTTAGATCAAACTTGACGCAACTATTATATTTCAGTGAAATATATAACTTTTTCCCGGGAATTGGTTACAGAGATTCTATAGTACGTTGCTCCGAGTCTATGGGATCTATATATTATCTTGTATTTTCGGTTCAATCAATAGGCGTAGACAGAGTTGCTTTTGCAATTAAAATATTAGCCAGAGTGTTTTGACATCAACAAATTTTGCCATGAAATCGCCTCAAAACATATAAATACGTCGAAATCCTATTAATAAAATTAATTCAGTAGCACGTGGCGAAATAACATACGATTTTATTATGACAACTGGCAGTAGCAGTTATTTTATTGGTATCATATCTATGTCAACACATAATTCTGTCAGAACTAATATTATTAGATAATAAACTAATGTTAAATCTTTCATTTAAGACAAGTGCTCGTTAGTTTACTATTATAATTAACGATAATAGTTGTGATGGGCAAGTTGTCTAATAAGTCACAATAATTGCACAATATTCGTAGCTTTTTAATGATCACCAAACTATGTCAACTCTGAGTTTCATCTACATTTACATTATATAAATAACATTATAAAAATTATATTAATTGCTAAGAAAACCTTTAATCGATGTCGTTGATTCGTTAGGGTTTATACCTTGGCAATTTGACATTCTTATCGGGCTAATGTAAAGACAGCAGATGTCAGCTAGTGACAGGCAGCGAAAAAGCGGCTGTTATATTGCCAAATGCGCTTCAGAGTGATAACTATTTTAAAAGTATTTATTAATTTAATATTCCTATCGAGCCAGCCCTACAGTAGGTGTCAGTGCGCTCACTAACAGAGGACAGAGCGTTAGCCAGCGACAAGCAGCGAGCGACAGCGGCTGACCGCGCTGATCAATGTGCTGCGGCAAGATAGCGGTCTTTAAACTATTTATTTAGTTCAATATCTTGCCAGCTTCTATAGAGCCAGCCCTACAGCAGGTGTCAGTCAGCGCGGGACAGCGCGTCAGCCACTGACAGGCAGCGGGCGACAGCGGCTGACCGCGCTGATGAATGTGCTGCGGCAGGATTGCGTATGAAATTGCTGTTTTTAAACATTCGCCCCGTGAGGTGAATAAATAATGTTCACTTGTTAAAGTTTCTGGATGGTTTACGTTTATGGTTCGCGGCGGCTTCTAAATTTTGTTTTGAACTCATTTTTGCTCACAGAGTTTAGTTAAAGTGGTTTTATCTTTAGTTTTTACTGTAAATGACGGATTTTTAGGACTTCACGTAAAAGGTGTCGTCGGGTTCGCTTTTGATTGTTAAAGTAACATACAAATTATATAAATAAATTAATTCTCCAGACTGACACACCAATTCCCTAGTCCCAAACTAAGCTTGTGCTTGTGCTTGTGCTATGGATACTAGGTGAACGCATATACATACTAAAACATGTTTATAAACATTAATGACTCGAGTAAATGCCCATGTTCATCACAAGAAACATTTGCCCCTAGCGGAATTCGAACCCGCGACCCTTGGTTTCATGGTCAGGGTCTCTGACTACTCGACTAGCGGGCCTGTCTGTCGGCAAAAATCTTTCAAGGCAATATTTAAAGCACTTGTTCAATAAAACTGAAAACTGATACAAAACAAATTATATTGTTTATGTATAAGAAAAAGCCTTATATACTTACTACACTACCATAAATGAAAAAATTTGCTGTATAAATGCTTTGAACGCCTGAACGATGCTTTATGGAGTTTTATTTTAATAATAACTATTCGGTTATTGCTATTTAAAATTCACGCATACGAAATCATAGGCAGGAAGCTAGTTAATCATATTCATCAGCCAATTAATCAACGACGATGATTCCCCATAACTCACCGCGGCATTGACGCGTCATTGCCGTAGTCAAACACGTTAATGTTAATACTATAAACATTGAAGTTAATTTCAACAAGTGGCCGACCTTCGGATTTAATATGCCATTTGTTTTTATTTCATCCTATATTATCGTTTTATTGCTAGTTGACCACTCGATAATTATCGTTGTCAATATAAATTCTGGTAACTATTTATCGTCTGCGTCTTCCTAGCATTATCTCGCTCTGATTTGGGGTCCGTTTGAATTATAAAAATATCCATTTTGGTACAAAGTTGGCCTGGAACTTAAAAATAATGGCGACTAATGGTATATGGGGTTTCGGGTATGTGATTGTGTAGGCGACAATCTAGTCACTTGTCACTACTCTTTCACAATTTTTCATCTAACCCAGCCAAGTTTTATTTTTGTCTGAATGTGATTAAAGGAGCTTGCCTACCCCTTCGGGGATTACGGGTGTGATGTTGTGTATGTATTTTTATTAACAACGTAAGGGAAAAGAGTAGTTGAACTCTTGCGCCATAAAAACTCATATTGTGGACGTACTTGAACATCAAACACAATTATTAAATGTAGAGTAGTATATCTTGTTTTACGTATAACAGTAACTGTCATACGCAATAGGCTAGATGACTAAAAAATTCAGCTCAGTCCGTCAGTTAGACTATAAAAAAATATTGAACACGTATTTTTTAATTTATTTGTTAAACAAACATTGACGAAGATACAATGCTTACAAGTTGTGACGTCACACATACGTACAATTTTTACAAAGTAGTGACGTCGCAAGCCCCCACTCCAAAACTTTGATGCTCATTATCTTTGTGATTTTTTGTTTATTTGATAAAGCGAAAAATATGTGTCTAGTATTTTTGTATAATCTAACTGACGGACTAAATAGAATTATAGTTTTTTAATGCAGTCATCATCCCTATTAGCTCAAACAGTTTCGGAACCATTATTCGCACGTTATACTAATCAGTATAGATCATTCCAAGTGATGAATGAGTCGATGAGTATGATAAATAAGCGCTCTATGTAGAACATAAAAAGACTCCTCGTAATAAATGATGATTAAGAGCGAACACAAAAAGTAACTTAGCACTTATTATTTAACGTGCAAAATACCGCAAAATGGTTACGTTTTTACTGCGTTTTTTGTGTTGTCTCGCTCGATTCGTTATGCTGCCAACTTGTGTTGCGCAACATGTGTTGGCAACGTTGTGGCATAAATGAATGTTTCGGACGGATCGCATCAATCCTCAAGACTTAAGCTAAGGTTGTACTGTGAATACTAGACGACTGATGTTAGGGGTTTTGCAAAATGTAATCTATTCTTTTACTAATATTATATAACTAGCTGTGCCAGCGGTGTCACCCGCGTTTATGGCTAATATTATAAAGACTATCTCCGTCATACATGATTTATATGTACCTTTAACCATTAAGGCTGCACACGCGACGGAAGCTTAAAAAATGGAGTAACTTCTCCCGTTTTCCCAACGTTTCCCTTCACCACTCTGCTCCTATTGATTGTAGCGTGATGAAAAGTATACTATAACCTGCCCAGGAGTATGAAGAATAATTGTACCAAGTTTCGTTAAAATCCGTCGAGTAGTTTTTGTTTCTATAAGGAACATACAGACAGACAGACAGACAGACAAAAATTGTACTGATTGCATTTTTGACATCAGTATCGATCACTAATCACCCCCTGATAGTTATTTTGAAAATATATTTCATGTACAGAATTGATCTCTCTACAGATTTATTATAAGTATAGATAAACAGGAAAGATTTCATTGTTTGTTTGAGTTGATTACGACTGATTTAAAAAATTCTTTCACCAATGGAAAGCTACTTTATCAGCGAGTAACATAGGTTATATTTGCGGAGCGGTGGTAGCTCAATGGTAAGGACACGCGCCTCTTAACCGGGGAGTGCCGGTTCAAACCCGGGCACGTACCTCTGGATTTTTCAAATCTATGTACGTATTCATACCACTAGCTCGACGGTGAGGGAAAACATCGTGATGAAACCTGCAAATTCAAACAACTTTGGATTTGTAATCATGATCCAAAAATTGTCTGGTTCCCCTATCTTAGGGTTACGAAGGTCAGATCGGCAGTCGCTTCAATGTAATTACCAGACTCGCTAAATCCTGGATCATGGTCTAAGCGGACCCTGTCTAAGCACGGGACATAACGCTAGGAAGATGATGAACATAGGCTATATTTATACCCACGGGAGCGGGATCTAATACGACAGGGCGCTGCTAGTTTTAAATAAATTTCAAATGTAAGTTAATATGTGTAGAAGACCCACGTAGTTGGCATTTCTTAGCTGCTATTTAATCTGAGCCAGCTCGACTCGAGGTAGCATCTACTTAGAGAAAGTCGGTCTAAAAATTTTAGAACCTTAACTCCCTTAAATGCCGGTAACGCGTCATCTTTTGGTGCTGCTGTTGTCCATGGTCGATGTTTGTATTCCACCAGGTGCTATGGTGCCCTGTGACAAGGAAGTTAAATTTTTCAACATAATCATGACGGGGGCAAGCATACATTACATATCATCACGCCCGTAATCCCCGAAGGGGGAGGCAGAGTCAAAGGGGGCAAGCACTTGTGATAAATTAATACTTTGTTATTTCTTGTGTCTATAGGTTAGATATTGGCTGTAATTAGGTAAGTTGAATATTATATTATCTTTAGTTATGTCCGCTCGGACCCAATCCTACATCTAGCGAGCTTAGGATTCATTCATAACATGGACAATGTCAACATATTATGTTGATAGACCACCATCCCACCTTGCACCGTAGGGGCGGAAATCTATGACATATTTTCACAAATAAAGATTTGCTCACGATGTTTTCCCTCACCGTCAATTATGCCAGGGTGGAACAAGCACACCTCGAAAGTGAATGTGGAAGCGAAGGCTGTGCCGAGTCATCCACATCTCACCTCCACTCAGGCGAGTCAGTGTTTTAGTGGGTATACCTCGGCCACTTCCATCTTGGCCGGAGCAGGGGCCCCTTACTCAAGAGCCCTCGGGAGTCTCACACACCACCCAGCCCCCCCAGGTAGGGTGACGGTGCGTAATGCATTTCACCGCGTCAAAAAGAAAAAAAAAAAGTACACCTATCCTTACCTCCCTTCGGGGATTATGGGCTTGATCTGAGGGCTTGATGTTATGTTATGTTTGTTACACCTATCACCATTACCATTTAGTCACCACTACTAGTTTTTAAAATACATAACGAAATAGCTAGGTGATTATTTATAAAAACGCTACATAATCAGTTCAAAGACACGGCATTAGTCATCTCGGGAATGATGAAGAGCTTACACAAAAACTTTAGCGGTTACCGGTGACCGCAGGCCGTTAATTGTCGCCGGTTCTTGCCGACAGTAGCCGTACGTAGCTTTGACCTCTACGAAGCTTTGCTACTGTGGTTCTCAAACTATTAAACATGTATTTTCACGCTCGCAATTTCCTAGAAGCAGTTTTTATCACCAAAAAAAAAAACAAAAATAATCAACCGAGATAGAAAATTGTGTAAACTAAACACAATCACAAAACCCAATACATCATTAGTAGTCTTACACGACACGAAATTACTGAGAATAAGCAAAGAAAATAGTTGAAAATATAGTCATTTATTTACGACTTGCTCGATGGCGTATTCGGTAGTGACCCTGCCCCATGCGCCAAGAGTTGTGGGTTCGATTCCCACCCAGGACAAACATTCGTATGATGAATACTTGTGTTTGTTCTGTGTCTGGGTGTTAATGTCCAATATTTAAGTATATATTTGGAATACCACTGTTGTTTGTCCCGTGTTGGTGTGGGACTATAAAAGAATTTGCCAACTGTGTTTCTTGCCTAGCATGTCGTAAAAGGCAACTAATGGTATATGGGGTTTTGGGTATGTGATTGTGTAAGCGACGAGCTAGCCACTTGTCACTACTTTTTCACAATTTTCCATCTAACCCAGCCCAGTTTTATTTGGCTGAATGTGGTTAAAGGGGACTGCTGCCCCTTTGACTCTGCCTTCCCCTTCGGGGATCACGGGCGTGATGTTAAGATAAGAGACCACTGTTGTTTCTAATATCCGTAAGTGCTTAAGTTACTTACCTCGGAGTCAGATCAATGTATGTGATGTAGTCTGATATATATATTATTAACCTTATTGTTATTTAAAGATCGAGCTTTTCACATAGTCTTTGTTAGAGTTTGTCATAATAACGAATCTGCATGTTACTGTATTATGTAAATTATTTGAGATCGACTATACAAGGTTCTTCAGGGTTTCATTTTAAATGGTCTGAGAGTGAGAGAGGTGCCGCTGTCGCCGAGACTTTTGGTCTTAACCAAACTGGATCACGCAAAAAGTTCCTCACCCAAAGACGTTGAGAACCGCCGAAAAAAGCTTAGTTTAAACTAGAACCCTTGAGAGGACAAATTTATGGTAACGCGACGCGCCGGGGGCACTCCGACCCGGCCGAGGCGAGTCGTTTCCGCCAAATTCACTCTGGGCATAACAGTTTCCCTTTCGTGAATATAAAAATTTAGCACCGCACAGTGGGCTGTGCCGCTGAAATATTGGGCTACGCTCTTTCGGGAGAACGTTTTGTACGCTTTATTCTTCATACCGATCATTTGCAATGAGAATTTATCGTATGAGCCCACTTGATGGATAAATTTGTTTATTTACAGAACATTTTCGGGTTAAGATCTTACGAAGAGTTATGGGAGCAATTGTGACGGGTGGTGTAAAGGCAGTTAATGTTTGTTTTAAAATATTGGCGGAGTTTGCGCGAGTGATTTATCGTTATCGGTCAATGACACCGGGTGTGCGCAGGAGTTGTATTTTAGTCTTATCGTGTTGAGCCACCATCAGGGTTGGCTGGCGTTTGCTATCCAGAGATTTGACTTTATCATCTATAATCCCCGCAGATTGCTAATGCGCCTGGCCGCCATATTGGTGACGTAATCGTGACGTATCGAACACTCAGAATCGTTCGCAAAACTGACCAGCTAGTATTGCGGGTGACGTCACGTGGGTGTTAATTAGACAAGGTTCCAGCGCATAAGCAATCTGCGGGGATTATACTTCATGTTTTTCTCATAATTCGTTATGTTTTTGCTCACCGTCGAGTGAGTGATATATAAATCTGTAATGCTTATTTTAAATGTTGTAAGGTTTGGTCTAGTCTTTGAATATGAGGTGAGCGCGTGTCTTTACCATTGGTCTACGACCGTTCTTTATAGGAGAATCTAAATAATATATGTATTTTTTAATAAATAAATAAATATAAATATCTGAAGACATTACATACATTAACCTGAGTCCGAGGTAAGTAGCTTAAGCACTTGTGTTAGGGATATCAGAACCAACAGTGGTATTACAAATATATGCTTAAATATTGGATATTAACAAGTATTCATCACACGAATGTTTGTCCTGGGTGGGGATCGAACCCACAACTCTTGGCGCATGGGGCAGGATCACTACCGAATGCGCCATCGAAACAGACAAAATTTTAATACATAAATTATTGACAGACCCATTGGTAGAGTGGTCAGAGACCCTGGCCACGAAACTAGGGGTCGCGGGTTCGAATCCCGCTACATTTGTACTCGAGTCGAGAGTTTATAAGCGTATTTAAGTATATCTATCCGTTCACCTAGTATCCATAGCACAAGCTTAGCTTATATGTTTAGTTTGGAAGTAGGGAACTGGTGTGTCTGGAGAATTTATTTGACTATAGGATCTATCTATCTGAGATTTTTGTGAAATTACTTATATTTTGCTTTTTACAAAGTAAAGTAAAACTGAAAACTGTTTTACTGTTCCATACATTTATTACATCTTTGAACATCCCAGCCATATTTGTAAGTAAATAAATAAATAATTTTTATTTACAAATATGGCTGGGATTATATAAATGTTTTTTTTGCTTCTCTATCGGTCTTCATCATTGACAGCTGGTTCAAGCTGTTTGTAGACATAGCTTATTAAGACACAAGCGCATTAAACAAGCTTGTAGTGTCCGCTACCTGATAATGTAAAAAAAATAAACTTAACTTTAGGTATTACAGTCTAGTAGTGTAAAAATTTCAAAATTCGTTTGGAATTTTATAAACTTTACGAGACTTTTTGGTATTAAAGCTGAATATTGCTATGACGTCTTTCAATGTATCTTAGCTGCGGCCGATTTTTCCGGTTTTATGGCAATGTTTTTCCTCACTGGTAAATTTAAGGCTTAAATTAATACCCCTCGTATAATATGAGGCATGTATGACGTCAATACATGAGTAATAAATAATAAATATTTGACAATATCACTACATACACTATTTCAATATCAACTTAAGTTCAATACGGGTATTATACAATTCACAATCAATAAATATACTACAAACACCCAGACCCGAGACAACCATCTGTTTCATCAGCAACTATTCGTCCCTTTGCACGCAATCGCGAGACGAAAGACGGGATAGACCATGATCCAGGATTTAGTGAGTCTGTTAATTACATTAAAAGCGACTGCCGATCTGACCTTTGTAACCCTAAGATAGTGGATCCAGATTTTAGGATCATGCTTACAAAGCCAAAGTTGTTTAAATTTGCAGCATTTATCACGATTTTTTCCCTCACCGTCGAGCTAGCGGTAAAAATACGTACACAAAAATCTAGAGGTACATGTCCGGGTTTGAACCCGCACTCCTCGGTTAAAAGGCGCGCATCCTTACCATTAAGCTACCACCGCTCTCACGCAAGGTTACATACGGTTCATTGTAGAAGTACAGTGCGTTTAGATAATACGGAACGCATTAAGTAATATCTTTGGCGCGTCGGCTGGAACTTAAAGCGGCGCGAATTAATGCCGGCAGGGTCGGCGCGTTGTGGCGCGTTTTGGCGCGTTGTGGCGCGTTCCGCGGTATTATAGCGCGTTAACATAGCCGGATAGCCGGACGCGCTAGGGCTGCTAATCTTCCGGATAAATAATAGACGGATTTTAGTAGCTTCTTAGATTATTTTAATATAATATTTACAGTCATGTTGGTGTAATGATTTGGATTTTGTAGAGTGCAAGGGTGCGGACGAAATATTTTTGATGAAAGTATTGGTTAAAGGTCTGGGTTTTGAGTCATCTTTGGCCGTAGCTACAGCACTTGTATTAAAATCGAAATTAACAGCTACTTATATTAAAAATTAAACATTAGTGTAAATACGAAAATGTCATAAAATATTTTTTTTAATTTAAATACTGGTAAGGAATTTGTAGTAGTTATTAGTACGGGAAGGTATTAAGTAATCCTTTATTACACCTTGCCAGTTTTTAGCTAGTTCTCAAAATCAATATTGAGCAGAGGCCCACTTTGTGAACGGAATCCAATAATGATAGCGCTCTTAACTCCTCTCAAGTCGCAACCTTACCAAAGAGGTCCGCACAATTTAGATTAAAAAAATGTTAAATAACGAAGACAAAATCTGATGCACTCTGTTTTCATGCTTCAAGTGCCAAATGTCCCGTTTCTGCCAACTCGGGCAAATATGCCAAGAATTTTTTTGTTTAGCCGTTTCAGCCCTGAATCCACAACAGACTGGCTTTTGCTTTTACGAGCCCGTTCTTTAGGAGCAAAGTCGTAATGACACATTTTGCTTTCAATATTATTTTTTTTGTTAGGGTACCTTGTTGTGTACATGAAACATCCTAGTTGGTTGGTTTGTTTTGAAAAAAAAAAGTGGGAAATTAGATGTTATTTTATTAAGAAGTTCTTATCGCTTTTCACCAACACGCGGCGCAGACATTTGGCTCACTTTTGACTCAAATGACATATCCCAGAACATTAGGTAATGTAAGTAACTAGATAGAAGTCAGTCCCGAGTATTTACAACCTTCTTAAATTGTATTTTTTCTTATAACATAAAAATAATAAACTTAATTTTTTTTTAATAAGTACAGAATGTTTTTTCATCGAACCCGTCTCATCCTTGACTCGTTTTCCATAATGAGGCGAGGACGGGCGAAATCAAACAAGAGCTTTTTAATAGAATACAATTTTATAAGTCGTAAATTTTTAACAAGATAGCTCCCGTTTGACGCAGTAATTGTCGTGGAGCCGTAAAAATAATAACATGTCCGCCATATTTGAGGTTATAAATTATTTTTTATTCCGCTTACATTCAGGCAACGGTGTAGAATATTATAGCATATGATTATAGCTTAAATGTACGCCTGTACATTAAGAATAGTTTTGTTTTAAATATCAAGGCAATTTTAATTGTGTTTAATATTACGGCAATAAAAACTTGAACCAATATAAGTACTCGCTCAAATCGTGTAGGTTTATTGGACCTACTCAAAAAAAGACTTTCTGACGTTTTCAATATGTTTTCGACATTTCTGAAGAAAACTCAAGGAAAATAGTAATAGGAAATGTTTCTCAACCACTAATACGTATCACCGAAAATAAGGTCATAAAATAATTTCCAATGTTAAAAGTGTGTATATTCTGCAAGACGCACGATTTCATCTCTGTATTAGATCGAATACCACCCGTGTAGCGAACAAAAACTATTTAATATATTTCACGATTTGTTATAATAGTACTTTACACAACCCTTTTATCAAACAACGCGACTAGCTCATTGCTCTAACAATTACACACTACAGCCAAGTTTAAATTCCGAGCGCATTCGAAAAAAAAACAACGCAAGGCGAAACGGACGTTTTTAATTGTCACCTACCACTTTTATGTAAATCGCGCCGGCGCCGGCTGTCACCGCTGACAGCTGACAGGTGACAACTGACAGCCCGCCGTCGCTCGGGCAATTTGCGCTGCACTGGCAGAAATATTATTTTCGTTTTTATTTTTGCGCCGCGTCATTTCACAGTGGACAGTGTGTCGCCAGGTCGTCAATCAGAATTTTAATTCGCTCGTAATACGGTAAATTGGACGGTCGGATGTCAGATGATAGTTTTTGTGTTGTTTTTTTGTATAGAGTCTGCGTCCGGAGGTTTCGACGGAAAGTGTGGCCGATCTATTTTAGTATTTTTTATTTGATGACTATATTAAAGGTTATCAATTATTATTATTTCGTAATCAGTTTCATGATGTTCAAAAAAAATACTAGTCGATTTGTATAAGTTATGCATTGCGACTAATTAATTTATGTTATATAAAAAAATATACTTTACAGTAAATGGATCGCTATATTTATAAAAATCAGACATCTTAACTCTTTCCGTCTTGGTGGTTAGCATACTAACCACCTAAAAAAACAAGAATATTTATTATATATTTTAACAAATGGTAAATAAAATATTGAAAATTGAATCCAAATGCGTAAGGACATTAATCAGAATATTTATGTAAAAAAATATAAAACACAAAATTATTTTTAATATATGTATTACAAATAATACATATATTAAAAATTTTTATTTTTTATTTTTAATCCATATTGAACACGAATATGTATTTTTATGTCTGAGCTATTAAAAATACAAAAGTGTGACTGAAAGAGTTAAAACCAAACAAAAGATCAAAAAGACGAGTAAAATCTAGCCAAGAGGTTCTGCTTACAAATGGAGTAAAATATCTTCACAGGGCCACCGTAAGCCTACAATCAAATCAGATGACAGGCCATACCCTAACTTACAAGAAAAGGCTACGTAAAAGTCAATACATAATAGGCGGCGGGGTGAGTGGCTATAACATTTTATACCCCCATTACCCCCGGTAAGTGACGCGTAAATTCTTATAACACGGGTAAGTATTCAAAATATGAAAGAGTGCCGGGTGGTGGACGATAGCGCACCCAGTTGAGAAGGTTCTTTACCCCTGACGGATATGTTAAAAGTTATTGGGGAATTGAGTACCTACTTCTTTTGAGAGATTTTGAGTGTCTGTGTTGAAGAGTTGGGAGGTGAGGTCATTCAAAATACACCTTTATGTTTTACTGTAACTTTTACAGGCTTGAAACCAGCCAGTGGTGTGCTACCTTTTTAAGATTCGGTAAAATGTGTGTCAGGTCAAGAGCCTTTGCGATGGCCCGTCTAAAATAAAACATAACATAACATAACATAGGGTAGGCAGAGTCAATAGGACAGCATGCCTCCCCCAACCACATTTAGCCAAAAACAAAACTGGGCCGGGTTAGATGGAAAATTGTGAAAAAGTAGTGACAAGTGGCTGGCTCGTCGCCTACGCAATCACATTACAACCCCATATACCATTAGTCGCCTTTTACGATATGCTAGGCAAGAAACACAGTTGGCACATTAGTTTTAAGATCCAGACCAACATGGGACAATGAGCTGGGTTAGATGGAAAATTAGAAAATTAGAATTTCTTATTATCCACTATCGTGGTATTATGGTAAGCAGTCCACGTAGACTGTAGGCTTGCAAATTCGTACATCGGTGACCCATTGCCCATGCGACAAGGTCTTTAGATTCCCTGACGTCAGCGCTGAGATTCTTAGCCCTTTGGGATCATTGGTTATTTCTGTAAGAATGGTCGACCCTGTTCGAGCCGGCACAGTCATGATGATGAAACCCAAGCAGGTTCAGCGTGGCTAGGTGGTAGGGGATAGTGTGTAACGCATTACCCTGGGTAAACAAAAAAAAAATAAGGTGGTAAACCTAAAAGGATGTTATTCTCTCTGACGTCTCGTGACTTAAGTTTGTCATAGTTTGACCTGACATCAAAAATATCACGAAATCTAATTATGATACAAATATCCATTCGAAAGAGGAATTTCTTAATTAATCAATTTACATACTTATATTCAATTTTGTTTTTTTTTGTTGTTTTCCCTCACAGCCTAGCTAATAGTATAAATACATAGATTTGGCTAGTCCAGAGGTATTCCGAGTTTGAACCACGTGTCTCAACCATTGAGCTACCACTACCATTTCATTTACCAACGCAATAAACTGGTAACGCATTCGCAAACACGTCGTTCTGTAGGGGCTCGGAAGTGCGCATTATTGGCATAAACATCAGGGGACTGTGTTTATTCAAGTTATAGTTATTGCAGCTATAAACATGCGCTAACGCCTGGGGGTGGGGGTGCCTTGAACAAATATATCTGTCAAACGTTAACTACAAGTGGAATTTACATAGAACTGGGAGCTGGAAGCTTAGGGAAGTGATACTAGTAAAAGTGATAGCCCAATGGTTAGATTACGTACCTTACATGCGAGGGATGGTTTGAACCCGGACCCGTACTTCTAGATTTTGCTAGATCTAAGAACGTTCTTAGATCAGTAGCAGTAGTATAACCACTAGCTTAGCGATGGATATCGTGGAGACTTATATACCTACATTGATTGATTTTTTAAAGTAGCTAACTATGTATAATATCTACAGGAGCTGGATGAGAGCAGCCGAAAATCGACCAGAGTGGCAAACATTTGGAGAGGCCTATTTCCAGCAGTGGATTGCAACAGGCTGATGATGATGATGATGAATATCTACATAGTTGTTTAACTTTTATGTCATCGTCATCATCTTCCTAACGTAATATCCCTTGCTTAGACGGGGTCCGCTTAGACCATGATCTAGGATTTAGCGAGTCTGGTAATCACATTTAAGCGACTGCCGTTCTGAACTTCGTAACCTTAAGATAAATAAGGGAAACAAGGAATAAGGTAAATTATAAATAAGGGAAATTAAATAAGGGAAGCAGACAATGTATCAAGGTTACAAATCCAAATTTATTTGAATTTGCAGGTTTCATCACGATGTTTTCGTCGCCGCCGAGCTAGTGGTACGTACATACGTACCTGCATAGATTTGAAAAATCCTTTATCCTTTAAACCCAAATACGTAATTTGGGTTAAACCCGCACCCGCACTCCTAGATTGTGAGGTGCGTGTCCTTACCAACAGTCGTCGGATGCACAGCACCGAGCACGCGCGCGCGTCGAGACATGCCAGGCCACCCAGCATGTCTCAACCACTCCGCCCAGGATTCAGACGCCGATCATCCCCGTGACCGGCGTCGTGGGCCCACTCTCGCGCTGTGCCATCTGCTAAGCCAGAGGGGCACGCGGAGAGCATCTTGTCGAAGGGGCCGCCTTCCGCCCGGCGACCCAAATTGAGGGCAGAGCCCTGTCGTCGCTGAGGGAGAGCATCGAGACGCTCGATCCCTCTGCGACCCACCACAACGCGACCCAGCGCGCCCCTGTCGGGTTGCCGAGGATAGGGAGGCGAGCAACGATAACACTCAGCTCCTCCTCTTCCTCGGCAATCCTGGTCCGGCCGCAGGGTGCCTGAATACGGCCGGACCGCCGCAACTGCTCGTTTGCTATTCGTGCAGTTGCGGCTCACCTCGGGGTCTTTCTTCGCTTCAGCCCTGCTACACCAGGGCCTACTAAGCCCCCCCGGTACGACAAACCGAAGACCCCGGCGGGGAGAGGGTTAAAAACAATGACAAAACTCCACTAACCCATGTTAACGTATCAAATTTGGGATTATAAAATATAAAGCAAAGCAAAATATGTTAAGACATTTACATTTATCGCGATATATTGTATATGAACGGCTGACATAAACTTATACTACATAAATATTCAACCCAGGAAACAGTTCGGCCGGCCACATCTGAATATTTTCATCGTTACAATAAATCTATTTACAAAATATGTCTCCTGTCACAATAATAATAAATTCGAGCAAATATTTCCATTTAATCGCGTATTTCAAAACGCACATTTAAATTGTAATAAATAATAATATTCTGATCGATTTATTGGATTGATATCGAGACCTCAACACGTTGTTAGCAATAAAAATATGTCGTTTAATCAATCATGTCATAATCAACGAGAATTACTTATGTATGAAGAAATAATTTGCTGAGACCTTGGGCGAGATAGGAGGGGATTGCTGCCGACGTTATTTATTAACTTGAGCTTACAAGGTGGTGATAACGACATTTGTCTTGTTCTCAGTTGAATAATCCTGATATTTGAATTACAAGACAAATAATTGCACTATTAAGTCATCCAGATAAACGTTTGTTTTGATTAATGCTCGATAATTACTTTATTTTTTCTCTTGCGTTAATGTTTGGTGAAGTATTAGTAGATATATATGTACCTAGTTTGGTCATTATCTTTACATAGTATACAACAAAGTCGCCGCTTCTGTCTGTTTGCTTATATCTTTTAAACTACGCTAAGGATGTTGATCCGGTTTTCACTAATAGATAAAATAATTCAAAAATAAGGTTTACTTGTATAGTTTTATATTGTTTTATGCTAACCGTGCGAAGCCGGGGGCGGTCGCTAGTAGTGTATTAAGCCAGGAAAAGATGTCCTCTATTTCTATAATATCTTTTACTAATTAAAAAATGTGAATGGCTGAGGCGCATTTAACTGACTTTTCTTTTAAGATAGATGACTTCGATAAAAAATGTTTATAATGTAATTAAGCTAGAGTGTATATTACGAGTAATGGTGCGGTGGTATCTCAATGGTAAGGACACGCACCTCTTGACCGAGGAGTGCGGGTGTGTGTGCGGGGTGCGGCGGTTCAAACCATGTACAGGTATGTACCTCTAGATTTTTCAAATATATGTACAGATTTATACCACTAGCTCGACGGTGAGGGAAAACATCGTGATGAAACCTGCAAATGTAACCAACAATCCAAAATTTGTCTGGTTCCCCTATCTTAGGGTTAAGAAGGTCAGATCGGCAGTCGCTTCAATGTAATTACCAGTCTCGCTAAATCCTGGATCATGGTCTAAGCGGACCCCGTCTAAGCACGGGACATAACGCTAGGATGATGATGATGGTACCTCAATAGTAATGATACGTGCATTATATGAGAGGAGTCTGTTGAACTTGGGGCATATTTATATCACTAGGTGTGCGGGTGAAAGATCTGAACATTGAAATGACTAGGTAAGAGTCAAGGTAAGAAGAGACATGCTCAAGTGGTTCGGACATGTGGAAAGAAGGGATGACGAAAGATTAACTAAACAGATATACAATGCAAAAGTGGAAGCATGTAGGAGCCGCGGAAGGCCCAGGCTCACCGGCTCAGAAGGTGATGTTAGGAATCATAAAAACCATAGAGCTTGTATGAAAAGGATCATGTAGAAGAGGCGAGTGAGGTGTATAAGGATCGTGCCATATGGCGTTAGGTTCTCTCTGCACACTCCGCTAGGGAAGTGGCGTGAAGTTTAGTTTAGTTTAGTGAAGTAACTATGGAGGTGTAGGTATTATAGTCCTGTCTCCCCGGATTCTCGATTCAATTTAATATTCGCTTCAATGTAATATCTAGACTCACTCAACGTAGGACGTAGGATCATGGTTGAAATTGACTTTAACTCCCCAGTGGAATACTTCCTATATATATGAGAAGTACATAAGAGTATATACAGACGTATGTGAGAAGATGAAATGTATTCTTGTGAACTAAATCTTCATAGAATGCTCACCTATTTTATATGACAAAGACTCAGAATGAGTGAGACTGTCTCTCACCGTCTAGGTCATCACATATACCCTACCCAAATACCCAATACGCATACGATATGCTGGACTAGGAATACAGTTGGTTCATTCCCTTAGAATCTCTGACCAACATTAGATGCAGAGTATTCTCCAATACAAAATCAAACAGCAGGTTATTTTTAACAAGACTACAATGAAAGTTGCAGTACACAAAACATTTCCTTGTCCTATTGACTGCTTATAAAGCTGCAATCTAAGTGTTCCACTTCATTAACAGTGGCGTGATAAAATTGTCACGTTACTTCTCGTTACATCTGACACGAAGTATTGTTCGGAGCGGTCAATTGGAGTGTAGTGGCTCCCTCCTCGTCAATCACGCGTTGTGGAACGTGTTATCGATAACAGAGAGCTACAAATTAGGGATATGACGGAGTTTATTAGAAATCAATGAAGAGGTGCATCAACAATAATTTTGTAAAGCCAATTTATATACAACATTGCTTTTAAAAACGTTGCTTTTTATTGCATTGAGTTGCTATGTTTAAAATAATAACTCGGACGAGGGTGAATGAAGGATTTGTCAGTTAACCGCACAGCGGTCAGAAACTGTCAGCCGGATTTGAAAAATGTTTTTACACCAGTTGATTTTCAGAAATGATTTAGGCTATACCTCAACGTAAACGGTTTTTAGTAAATGCTTAAATGGTATAGGTACAATTAACACTCAACAGATACATTTTCGGTTATAATATTAAGTTAAATTGTACCAAGTCATTGTTTAACTTGGCACCGACTTCAAATTTGTAAGTATAATACGTATTACTTTGGCCTAAGTAAATTTATTTCTTATTTTTATTAGGTTCGTTTTTGAAGTCGGTTTTTTTTGTTATAGTATGCCTAAACTTGCAAAGATCAACCTAGATTTTGTCTTCTTTAATAAATAAAATGTAGTAATTAAATATATCGAGTAAATGGGTGCTTCTTCGAGCAAGACACTTTGTGGTAATTTGCGTGACAATTTTAAAACTGAATATTTTTTAAATTGACATAAGAATTTTAAAATATAGATACGTATAAGGTAAACATTTTGTAAACAAGACGCCTTCTTAGAAATTTGAAAATTGCCACGCAAATTACCAAAGAATGCCTTTCTCGAATAAGCACACAAATTATATTATAATTGGGTTGACAATATTTTATAAATTTGTAATTTATTAATACAACAACACACTATCACACTATCACTATCTACTTATAGAAGTGTTAATAGTGCATAAAAAGTTATGCACTAACGTTTTTTCCATATCCCCTTTTCATCGCTCCCGTCACCTATTGACAGTCTACAATAAAATGTCATAAATCAAGATGGCGTCCAACATGGCGTCCGCGCCGTTTGACAGTTATCGCGTGTTGCGCGGGAACATTAAACTCATTGATATTTATTGCTCAATCGGCCGGTTCCTAGTACAAAATGATTTATTGATAATAGATTCCTCGTTTATTGTTTATGTTATTTGTATGAGTTAGAATCTGTTGTCGTTCGAGGCGTGTTTGTGAGCGGATAAATTGGACTTGGGCGAATGATATGAAATGTTGGGGTGAAAATGGTGAGCAAATGCGAGATTATATATTATCCTTTGTTGTGTCAAATTTGAATTGAAGTTGAAGTTATGGGTATGTTTTAGAATAAGTAAGTTTGATTGAAGTTACTTTTTTGACGTTTAATGTGTTAGAGCGTAATGAATCTTGAATTTTTAATTCCAGTTTGAAATGAAACGATTTATCGATAGAGAGTATTTTGTGATCGAGAGATCGAGACTTCGTATCTAGTATTTCTTTGTGCCGTAACCTGAATCTCTAACTCCCATCTTAGCTAACTGACTACTACTACTATCCTCAGGCCTCTCTTTTTTACTGGGCGCTCTGGGCTCGTGCGCGTGCCCACGGCCCCTCGATCGAGAGTGACCTCCAGTTCCAAATAACTAATGGATTGCCAATATTTATTCCTGAAAACATAAAAAAATCGTCATATGCCCAGAGCCTTCTACAAGTAAAAGACGGCTCTGACTAACCTATAATATCGAACTAATAATCCACAGTCTTCAAGCACACTGGATTCCAAAATACACCGTGCATAAATACAATGCCTCACTTTATTGGGAATTATACACTTCAGTCAACCTCAAATGGTTTTAATAACTTTCTTTAGGACATAAAAGCGGCATAACTTAGCACAGACTTTCAAAGAACCTGTAAGTGCGACTGTTTTATCCTAACCGCTTCAGACCCTTTGAAAGGGAACAAAGGAGAAAGTTTAAAAATCAAAAGATTCACTAAGTAAATATCATTGGCCGGCAATTTCCACCGGCAAGCCATTCAAAGTGACGTCGCGACGGCTCCCATTCATCAAAGTCGTTCGCTTTATGAATGTCCTGTCAAAACCTAATGAAAAAGTTAATAGAAAAAGTTTGACAGTGTCAGGGCTCGGTGACAGCTCGGATTTTAATATCGGACGAGGGGAGCTAATGAACGGACAATAACAGAATGCACTTATTTCGAGTCTGCGTCTTGACAGTTGATGGCGCGTCTGGAGTTTTTCTGCGGGCGTTAGATTTGGTTTAAGTTTGGGATATTTTTAATTAGACGTAACTAAAAATCTAATTTGGACTGTCAAGAATAACATTTATGCGACGCTTGTACCAAGTACATCATTATTTGATCATTTAACTGAAAGAACACGTTTATTGAATAACAGAAAAGTGGCGTGAAATAGAAGCTTGCATGTGAATTATAGCAAACTCCCCGCAGCTCACAAGAATAAAGCGAGCTATAACGATATGTCAGCCGCACTCGCACGTCGCGTTTAGATCTGAACTGCTATTGGGGACTTGGTGTGTTTTAAATTAAGTTATACGACGGAGGTTTCTGACGTAATTTAACATGAAATTGTTGGTACAATATACTTTATTCCCTTTGACAGACGGCGATTTAGGGTACAAGATTATTTTTAGTGTTCGGGATTGTTCGGCTATAGTTTTTGCTTTGGTTAAGTCGATTAATAAAGTTTTTTTGCATTACCTAAATGGTAACTAAGTTGTAAGTTCCTTTTATGTTAACACCTATGTACTATGTAGGTACACTTAGTAAGCAAATAAATGTTTGATTTGATTTGATTTGATTTGATTTGAGTATTGAATGTTGCTTGGAGGCTAGTTCCTGCTATAGGATACCCGATACATGCATGATGATACACGAATTATACTAAATGAAAGATCTTTTACGACCAGTGTGATAACAAAGGCGATACCAACAGTGCCCAGGGCGTCCACCCTGGACGGCAGGAGTGGCCTGACCAACTATGTTTTTGGATATGCGCAGGCGTAGTTAAAGAAGCTCGCACCAGGTGCATAAAATACATTTTGAATAGTGTTGAAAATATTCAAATTCCAGTAAATTTAATACGTACTTCTGATAAGAAACTACAATTTAAACGATTTAAAACAAGATAAAACACAAAAAATCTTTACTTCCATAAAAACAGTAAAATACGACTTTTGAATAGCTCCATTAAATGACCATACCGATATAATCCAATTTACTACCTCAATGCGATATTGAACTCGAAAACTGAAATATTCCACGTAAAACACGGACAGTAAAGTCGAAATAAATAATAGATTATGTTAATTTACAGCGGTCTATAAAAGTTTAATTGCGGTGTTAGCTATCGAGTTACGGACAAGCAGACAAACAAACTGCTTTTATTGCTATCATTAAGCAAGCGTGTAAACATAAGGTCGGGTCTGGTCAGTGTCACGGCGGAACGAGCTTTTTGGTTTACAAATTGACCGGGTTTTTGAAAATATTTTTATCAACAAGACTCTGTGAGCTTCGGAGCATGACAAATCTTGTCAAATAAACTAAAAGTTGTATATTTTTTTGTTTGTTATTCTATTATGCAAACAACTGGACATATTTAATAGTGAATAACTAATTAACAGTTATAGATATTA
Organism: Glyphodes perspectalis; assembly: GCA_951394215.1. NCBI lineage: Eukaryota > Metazoa > Arthropoda > Insecta > Lepidoptera > Crambidae > Glyphodes > Glyphodes perspectalis. The sequence goes on along the minus strand of OX596204.1, from coordinate 1,368,298 downwards.
TTTTTTTAGATATTTTTTTTTCAAGAAATGTTTATAACTAGCTTCTGCCGGCGGCTTTTCGCGTGGTACATCGATAAAACATAGCCTGTTATTCGGGTGTATAAGCTATATTAAGTTTTATTAAAATCCATTCAGTAGTTTTTGCGTGTAAGAGTAACAAACATATATACATTCTAACAAACTTTCAGGTTTATAATATTAATAGGATGTTTCATAACCAACCTGTAAAAATATTTAAAAAAGATGTAATGTATGCATGTTTAACATTTATATCAATATTTTATATGATAAGAAACGACAGTTTGATATTGCATAAATTGATTAACAGTACAGAAAAATTCAGAAGTGTAAGTGACATTATCTTTGCGATGTAGTTTTTGCTTACACTCCTGTTGTAAACTATTATATAGTTCGTTACAGGTAAAGCTAATAAAATGGTGTTAAAAACAATTATTGATCGATGTATCGACACAATTAATTTATGTCAGTTTGAAAAATAGTTGTAAGGGTGCCCTCACACTGATCGAACGATCGGTTATTGATTGGTGTGGCAGTTTTGGTGGGACTAATAGATATAGACTGACCCGTTGGTCGAGTGATTAGAGACCCTGGCCACGAAACCAAGGGTCGCGGGTCGAATCTCGCTAGGGGCAAATGTTTCGTGTGATAAACATGGACATTTGTACTCGAGTCATGGATGTTTATAAACGTATTTAAGAATGTCTGTCCGTTCACCAAGTATCCATAGCACTTATGCTTAGTTTGAATCTAGGGAATTGGTGTGTCAGTCTGGAGAATTTATTATTTATTTATTTATAGATACCGGTCGATAAGAGGTCAGTTAACGAGAGACGGATTAATAATAATAATGAATTTTACACTTATAAGCTCTAGTTACAAACTAAGCAATTTATGTTTGTGCTTTTGATAATAGGTAACACATATATTTTTAAACAATGACCGATATGACCGTGGTCATCACAAGAACATTTGCACCTAGTCGTATTCGAATCTGCGACCTTTGGTGGTCTTTGACCATTATTACTGGATGATCAATCAATTATTGATCGTTGTCTATAACAGTGTCTTTAGTTCAAATTCTACCTTTGATTGATCGATTGGCGCATTAACAACGGATCAGGATCATGGACGAAGACCACTGGATCCATTCTACCATCACGTATATAGGTTCAATTAGTCAAGGTACAAGGTCCCAAGCCTACTGTGTTCCTTGCCTAGCATGTCATAAAAGGTGACTAATGGTATTTTGGATTTTTGTTGTGTGATTGTGTGGGCGACAAACTAGCCACTTGTCACTACTTTTTTACAGTTTTCCATCTAACCCATCCCAGTTTTATTTATTTGGCTGAACATGGTTAAAGCTAGTTGCAGGCTCTGCCTACCCTTTCAAGGATTACCTACGTTCGTGATGCAATGTATGTATAAATGGATGATAGTGGCATGGTTTGGTGCCACCCTAACGCCCCGCTTCTCATTTTGAAGGCTGCCCTTGCGCAATCAACATCTGCTGCCATAATTAAATTGTAAATAGCCTCAAAAGGATAAATTCGCAATTACAGCAACTGCAACACTGTAAGCTTAGACAGGCTACTGTGACAGTTGTCTAGTTTGTCTTTTGTGTTATAATTGACGGGATACTCGTGCGAGCACGCGGCTGCGCTCGCCTTGACCTGATGTTGCAATAGTTTATTTTCGTTTCATGACGTTTGTATTTAATGTTCTAAACACGTAACTTATTTACATAAATAAAGACCGGTAGTATATATATACATACATAATATCATGCCCATAATCCCCAAAGGGGTAGGCGGAGTCAAAGGGGCAGCAGGCCCTTTTAACCACGTTCAGCCAAAAAAACTGTGCTGGGTTAGATGGGAAATTGTGAAAAAGTAGTGTAGACCGGAAGTGTTTTCCATATATAATGAAATTGATTGAAATTTACTCTTTTATTAAAACACTTACCTAGACATCAAATACGTAATTCAATTTTGTTAAAAAAACGGACGTCATTGTTTAAAACATAATAAAATTACACATTAGGCAAATAAATCCTAAATATGGAACTTACCCAACTTTGTTATTGAATTAGAACAATTAAACAGCAACATGACCAGTACGTATTCACATTTCATGAGGTATTAAAGTTTATTAAGCTTGAATTTATTTCCTACATTTATATGCGAAGCTGCGGACATAAGCTAGTCAATCATAAAACACGTGTTGAATTTATGACTAGATTTACAACGTGACGATCGTCGTGTACAAAACATGTGAGCTATTTCTCATCCAGCAACGGACGTACAGTCGTATTTATTCGTGTATGTGAACGTAACTCTTCGATTAGCTGTTTTTTTTTCTTGGGAATGATAAAGTAATTTTTTTTTATTATTTTATTTATACGTCCGTTGTACGTATTACCACTTAGTACGCTTAAATGACGTCATTGAACACTATTGAATTGTTAATACTTGTGTTTTTTTCATAAACATTGTTTGCGGGGTTTTTTTGAAGTCGGTTTTTATTTTTGTTAAAATTTAACTTACGCTATGATTTTTAACGTGAATAAAAAAAAAGGAGCAGGTTCTCAATTCGACTGAATTTTTTGTTTACTTTTTTTTAGTCTAGCTGGCACCGACTCCAAAACTAACTGATTATTGTATTTTAACATGTATTTAATATTTAAATACATGTTAAACCTTAATAATTTCATCGAAGCAGTCGAAAAAAAATATTTTATACTTTTTAGTGTTTAACTATTTAAATACCTATTTAGGCAGGTTCTTTTTTCATAAAACCTTATTTTCGTGTTTTTTTCATTAACATTTATTGCGGGTTTTTTTATTTTTGCTATTCATATACGGACATGAAAATTACTGGCATAACTTACTCAAACTTGAAATGTACATAGAAAATAGCATAAGTAGGTATCTGTTGATCATATATCTATGTAAAGTTATGAAAAAAGGATATCTATTAGGCGAAATGACTGGAATAAGTAAATTTGTTTAAAAGCCCAAGTCTAAATACTTTTTATGAGGAACTGATAACATTCGACAACAAGATGACTGCTGACACTAAAGGCTAGGCAGTTAGACCACATCTACCCCTAAGTGAAATCTACCCACCTCGTAAACACACATTAATGACAACAGACATTCCCATAGTCGCAACATAAAGTCGGTGGCTTCAATATTTTTTCGTCCGCGCGTTGAGTAAACAAGAAGAGGGAATTTACGAGAACAATTTCAAAAATACGCCGGGGCGAATACGCCGGGTGAACAATAAAGTCGCATTTAATACAATTACAACGGGAATATATTAGTGTTTATTTTGTAAGTCGGCGCGAATGCTTGTGTGGGAAAGGTGGGGGCTTGCGCGTAAGATGAAGCGGGAAGCGGTCGTTATCTGCCTATATAACGAGAATAATCGTTAACGTCAATCGTAATATCTCCTTCGTTATCTACCTACATAACGAGAATAATCGTTAACGTCAATCGTAATATCTCCTTCGTTACCTACCTACATAACGAGAATAATCGTTAACGTCAATCGTAATATCTCCTTCGTTATTTACCTACATAACGAGAATAATCGTTAACTTCAATCGTAATATCTCCTTCGTTATCTACCTACATAACGAGAATAATCGTTAACGTCAATCGTAATATCTCCTTCGTTATCTACCTACATAACGAGAATAATCGTAGTATCTACCTTTATAACGATTTACCGTTATGAAGGCATTGCTAAGAAAAACCACTTTGCACGGCAGCTGAGCTTGAGCTTTGAGCAGCTCTCATGAATCGTTCCATCCATTGGCGAAGACCGTGTGAAAATTACGTCAGTAACTATTTAATTGATCCCTTAGAGATGGGTAGACATCGGAGTCAAAAATGATTGTGCATATATTTATTTTATATTTAATACATTTTACATGATTATTTACATTTAAGTCTTACATTTGTTATCTATTTTAAACGTGATTTTGTTTACAGTAAACTTGGTTGCTTTTATCTTGAAAGTTTTAAAGCTGTCACATCTGTATCATGAGTTTGCGATCGTAAGAGGTATATTTACGAGTATGCGGATCTGAGAAAAAGAGCTACTGCTCGGGACTAGTCGAAACGTCACATTTTTTTCTTTAACAACTCATTATATTTAACTTGCAACTTCATTCTCTAACCTTGTCAATATGAATAAGGTGTATATTCGCTTAAACGACCTCATTAAAGCGTTCGTACTCAATAATCCAATCTATTCAATATATATAAGGTTTATATTCGCTTAAACATCCCATTAAAGCGTTCATACTCCGCTCCTCCAGTCACTATCGCGTCACCCTTATACTGCTGGCTATAAACGTACATCAATGTTATTTGTGGCAGTCATTTAGTGAAGCGTGTTACACACGCCGATTACCGGGAAATAAGACACTGAACGGGCGTAACGACCACGTCACGATTTGTGGTCGTTGTTTGACAAACAACAAGTTTAGACGGGGATGTTCGTATGACGCGCCAAATGTTCTGAGACACGTGTATCTGCTGGATAATGTTAGTCATTTTGTGACTGGACTATGAATTTTGCTGGTTAAAAAGGCTTGTAGTTTTTAACTATGAATAGATAGACGTGGTTGGGACTAGGATAGACAGTTATATGCCTTTGAGTGTGAATTTTGCTGGATATAAAAATGTAGCAGTTTTTACTAATGAATTGATAGGCGTTTTGAGACTAAGGCTGTTTATTTAAGTAGATATGTCTTTGAATTTTACTGGTGAAAAAAATTACTTGCAGTTTTTATCCGTGAATAGTTTAGTTATCTTCGAATGCAGATAATATTGTTTTAATTGTAATATTATTTAGTTGCTCTCGAATTTTATGGCGCATTTTCTTAAGGTCTTGATATTTGAATTGATGATATTAAATGTGTCGGTTTTGTTCTAATGGTACACTTTCCAGACGCAGTCACCATGCAAAGCATTAGATGGGTATTTTTATTTCAAATTTAAAAATACTACATGACTTTGTAAATATTTTTTAAAATTTGAAAATATTGCTTTATTTTCGAAATATTACGAAGATTAATGTAATAAACAAAAATAATTTTGGCAGTGACTTCGATGTATCACTCCACATATCAAATTCCCGCTGGCGCCAATCGAAGCAGTAATCTCTCAACGCGATAATCCTTAAACAACCATTCCGAACATTTGAAAGGGTAAAGCATCCGAATGCGAGATAACAGCGCATGTAGGTGACAAAACGTTGAGCGATACTACATCGAAATGCAAAAGGGCCGTCAAAGCGCACAATCAGCTTGTCAACGGAACGCGACGGGCCGTGCATTTGTCGCCTGTCGCGTGTCGCGTGTAGCGTGTCGCTTGTCGCATTTGCGACGCGACGCGGCTTGTCGCGCGACGTGTTTACGGCACCGACGACAAAAATATAGTCGCGATCGCGATTGAGTTATAGAGGGAATTGTTCCGACTTGTGGTGGGGTTCCGTGGTTGGTTTGCGGCGAATTAAATTAGAGTACTTTTTGATAGGTATTGTCTTCCTGTGATAGAGCTACCGACAGATAAAATAGGTCGGTGCTTCTTACGCGAAGATATTATTCAAATTCAAGAACATTATCATTCTAGACTTGCAAAAGTCTATATAACAAATCGTATGGATTATACGTAAATTGACTTACTTGTAGAGAAATTTTACGGCGTTTTTTATGGGATGTTAAATATGTTAAACGATCGACATATTGAATCTATATGATAAGTGGTACATAAACTTCTAGACGCGTACAATTTTATTAACAACTAGCTGTGCCAGCGGTGTCACCCGCGTTTATGGTTAATATTATAAAGACTATTTCCGTCATACATGATTTCTATGTAACTTTAACCATTAAGGCTGCAAACGCGACGGAAGCTTAAAAAATGGAGTAACTTCTCCCGTTTTCCCAACATTTCCCTTCACTACTCTGCTCCTATTGATTGTAGCGTGATGAAAAGTATACTGTAACCTGCCCAGGAGTATAAAGAATAATTGTACCAAGTTTCGTTAAAATCCGTCAAGTAGTTTTTGTTTCTATAAGGAACATACAGACAGACAGACAGACAGACAAACAGACAAGACAGACAGACAGACAGACAGACAAAAATTTTACTGATTGCATTTTTGGCATCAGTATCGATCACTAATCACCCCCTGATAGTTATTTTGAAAATATATTTCATGTACAGAATTGACCTCTACAGATTTATTATAAGTATAGATATTTAATATTTAATTCCCAGAATGAGTAGTTTAAATAGTTATTCAATTAATTAGTAAGTAAATTGCATCTAAGTGTAAAATGTATGCTCTGCCAACCAATACGCTTTGTAACGAATAAATTAACTAATGAAACAATCTCCAACGACTTGCTAAAATATTCACGAGTCGTGAAATTGCGAAAAACACAACACAAAAACTACAGAACCCTTTACTCGTAGACACGCTTTCACCCGGTTTTTCCGACATTAAAATCTTTTACGCGTCTCGCTTGCTCATGCCACCGCTCCATAAGTGGAAAAGAGACGGGCGTAGGACGTTGATGGGTAGAATTGGAAGGGCCGTTTTGTCTAATTTATTGGCTAGTAAAATGGAAGCGAGTGACTAAACTCCGTGGAAGACGCGATTGATGGCGATAGGCGATAGTGTTTTTAGCAGGCTAGTTGTTAGACTGATTGTGACAGTGTGAGTTGTGGATTTTTGGGGACGGAGGACTCGTGAATTGGATTCGGGATAAAAATGTCTTTAGAAGTGGTTTAAATCGTTTGAAAAACGAGTTAACTTTGCGAAGTGTGACACTAAACAAAATATGACCAATTTAAGTTTAGTCAAAACAGAAAAATTACAAGTTATCGTTGGAATCGGTGTTACAGGTGGCTTTTTTCAATCAATTATATATATGGTTTCATCGAAATATAATTTGATAGATTTCCAACATATGCCTAGATTCGGGTTAGATGAAAAATAGTAGTGCTACTAGAAAAAGTGCCTTTGTAATAGTATTACATCTGATACAAATAACGTGCCTATTTTACGTCTGCTCAAAATGACATGATCATAGACACACCTAAAATGAGTAGCAGAGTGCATTTTCTTTTAATTTTCAAAATAGCATTCTTTATATAGGCTGCGAGAAAGCGCTAATAAATAGTCAATAAAAAAAAAGAATGGAAACAAAGCTAATACATTTAAAGCCAACCTATTGGAAAATGCAGTTTACCCATGCAGACAAAGTCACAGGCAGAAGCTATAGCCACCCAAAACCAATTGATATTATCGACAAGCGTTATAACTAATGACACTCGCCATACACCAGCACCTGTCAAACGGTCCTGAACATGTCATACAATAAATCGAGCTCATTGTTCGCCGGGGAGGTGTCGACACGGGGGGGGGGGGGAGCTCCTCCGGATTGAATGCAAACTTGGAGTAACAAGCGTCTGCGGAGCGGAGCTGGGAATTGAGGAGGCGGTATTGTAAACCCGTTGGGCTTATAACTGAAGGATTTAACACGACACACAACATAACATAACATCACGCCCATATTCCCCAAAGGGGTAGACAGAGTCGAAGGGGCCTTTTAACCACATTTAGCCAAAAACTGGGCTGGGTTAGATGGAAAATTGTGAAAAATTTGTGACAAGTGGCTAGCTTGTCGCCTACACAATCACATGCCAAAAAACCGATATACCATTAGACGCCTTTTACAACATGCTGGGCAAGAAATACAGTTGGTATATTAGTGCCAGACCAACATGGGACTACACAGATACACTCTACCTACATAGTTTAATACATATACATTCATTCAGGTCTTTTTTTTTCTGGACTATGACTATTCCTAACGTATGATAACTATTGAATTCCATATGCATCACCACTTATCGGTCCTTGGACTCCGCCCATCCATTCGGTGATTACAGATGTATTTTATTGTATCTTTAGATAGTATAAATCAAAATCACCGCTTCTGTCTGTTCGCCTATATCTTTTAAACTACGCAAGGGATGTTGATGAGGTTTCATCAATAGATAGAGCAATTCAAAAGGAAGGTTTATACGTATATTTTGATATTGCTTAGTGTTCACCGTGCGAAGCCGGGGCGGGTCGCTAGTGTATCATAAATCTTAAGAAAGTAAACATATCACGCTTATTACTGCGAAACTTGTAGGAAGTCCTGTTACTATTTGTGAAATGCCGCATCCACAATTCGTCGGTTCGCACGTCGTCTTATTAGAGGTGCAGAAGCCGGTGGCAGCTGTCGGCGGCAGCGCAGCAGCGCCCGCAGCTCACACTCACGCGCGGTGACTTCTGACGGATATATTTAACTTATAAGTCGACATACACTATCGAAGCCTTATAAAAAGTTAAATTGATTCAAATTCAAATTCGAATTATCTTAATTTATATGGGCTTATAAATAGTCAATATACAAAAAAAAAAACGATTAGAAATAATACTACCACCGGTTCGGAAGGTAGACTCTATCGAGAACCGGCAAGAAACTCGATATTTACTCTTTTGAATGCCAAATTTTACAAATTTGTAAACTTAATTAGCCTATAGCTAGTTTCTAAATTGAATCAATTAGGAACTGGATATAATCTAAAATATAAACGATAAGCGAACGGATTTGCATTTTTGTAGTCACCAATACTCTTTTTATAGTAAATCAGGGCATGTGAGAGAAATAACTCAATAGTATTTCGAAATAATAGCTTTCTAATAAATAACTACATACCCCGTCCAATATGCGCCAGTTCGCCGCGTCGTCTTAACTTCTGACGGATATATTTAATTTGCGATGGATTTTTACGAGTTTAGTTTGTTATATTAAATTAAATATTAATTATTTGCAGGAATGAAATCTTTAAAATAGTCGATATATGTCGCGACTACCCTCAAGAGTCCTTTCCATTTTTATACACACGTGCCGATATTCAAACCCGAATACTTGCATGTAAAACACTGTGGTTATTAAGCGAGCTACTGTTGCTCATTTTGTATTATTTTACTAACTTAACAAAGAAAACTGCAATAACGCATGGCTGACAGATTGTCTCCAAATAACATGCCACGTCCGCTATTCCAGCCATCAGTTCGCCGAGCTGTCTAATAAGAGGAGCAGAAGCCGGTGGCAGCTGTCAGCGGCAGCACGCAGTAGCTCCGCTGCACTGCAGCAACTCCGCTGCATTGCAACAGCTCCGCTGCACGTGCCCGCAATGTCACTACGCTAGCCGCGTCTTCTGAGAATCTTTGAACTTGAGTTTTTTTTTTTGTTTTATTATTGGTTTACCAACAACTTATGTACTAACACATGAAAAATAACAATTATGAAATATTAAAAACATCTAAGTACTAAGCTAATAATAGGTAAACACCGCATGCATTAAACTAATAAAAGTAAAAGGATATTTACAAAGAAGTAAACAGGAAATTACAACGAGTGTTGAATTGAATGATTGATATCATCACGCATGCAATATTAGAAGGGGTAGGTAGAGTCCTAGGATTTAATAGCTCCTTGAACCACATTTAGCTAATAATCCAATTGGGTTAGTTAGATAGCTCGTTGCCTACATAAGCACTAACCCAATTCACCATTACTTACATTTTATGACATTCTGTGCAAAGAAAACAAATTGTGAAAAAATTGTGACAAGAAGCTAGCTTGTCGCCTACAATCACATACCCAAAACCCGATACACTATTAGTAATCTTGCTAGGCAAGAACCACAGTTGACACATTATTTTTAAGTCCCAGACCAACATGGGACAATCGGCTAGGTAAGATGGAAAATTGTGTAAAAGTAGTAACAAGTGGCTAGCTTGTCGCCTACACAATCACATACTAAAACCCGATATACCAACAGGCTTTTAACGACATCCTAGGCAAAGAACAAGTTGGCACATTATTTTACTTAAAAATAAAAGGGTTAAAATGTCATATTTCCATAACCGTGACTCTTTTTGGAAAGGTAACAAATGACCCCACCAATATCTAAAAAAAAATTTGGCGGTCCATGCGCCAAACACCCTGTATAATGTAAATTTTGTAATGTGTCAATTTCGACCAAGTTTATTCTGTCTGTCTACACTGGCAAAACATGTCCACACTTTTTCTGCGCAGAAATAAAAAAAAAAAACGTGTCCTCCACTGTGCAATCAAATCTAAGCCAAAGCTCGGAGTTTCGCTCGGTAGACAAACACCGCTGTAACTATGTTTGCTCACCCGTAGCGCATCTGCCGCGGCAAATTGCTCACACATCCCGCTAGACGGCGTTTCATCTCCACTTTGTACATGTTTTGATAGAAGCGGCGTGGATATGGTACCTACAAAGTAATTTGTCCCATGTTGGTCTGGGACTTGGCCCATGTTGATCTGAGACAAAAAAAAAGAATGTGCCTGTGGTTTTTGCCTAGCGTGTCGTAAGAGGCGACTAATGGTTTATAGGCTTTTGGGTATGTAACAGAGTAGGCGACGAGCTAGTCACTTGTCACTCCCTTTTTACAGCTTTCCATCCAACCCAGTCCACTTGCCATGTTGGTCTGGGACTTAAAAAGAATATACCAACTGTGGTTCTTGCCTAGCATGTCGTAAAAGGCGACTAATGGTATATCGGGTTTTGGGTGTGTGATTGTGTAGGCGACAGGTTAGCCGCTTGTCACTGCTCTTTCACAATTTTCCATCTAACCCCGCCCGGCTTTATTTTTTCGACGCTGTTAACCCCTTCGGGGATTATGGGCGTGATGTCATGTATGTATGTGCAAAGTAATCTAGCACAATAAGGATCATTATCATCATCATCATCATCCTCCTAGCGCTATGTTCCGTGCTTGGTCAGGTTCCGCTTTGACCATGATCCAGGATTTAGCGAGTCTGATAATTACATTAAACCTACTACCAATGTAACCTTCGTAACCCTCAGATAGGGGAACCAGACCAGATTAGATTAAGGTTTACCGCAATAAGGAATATGCTTGGAAAATATTTTGAGCATTTGTTGTAACGTCAGTTCTGCAATTGATGTTATTTCATTTGTAAGCGCACGGTGCAGCACATTTGTAAAAGTCGCACATGCCACTTCATGGTTCATTCGGTATGTTTCAATTTGGGTCTCAAACGCAAAAAGCCCGCCCAATTTGTGTTAGTTTTGACGCAAATATATTATTGTCGAGCTAATTAAATCCATTTCACAAAATATACGCATACAAATAAAAAACTGGCAATGAAAAGAGGCCTACCCCGCTAGGGGAGTGGCGTAAAGTTTAATGAGTTAGTTAGAAAAGAGATCTAATTGCCTGTAAAAAGCCTGTGTTTTAGATACAAGACAATGGCTGCACATATTTATATACGTTTATTTATGATTCGTAAATTACGAAGGCCACAGCCGGAAGATGCAAAAAAATGCAAATTTTTAAATAAAAAATGTACTAATAAAATTACAATATGTATGTAGATTATACCTAGCTTAGTTGGGAACAGTTGATCAATCCAAATGAAATTGTTAATCATACAGACATTTGCCCTTAAGACAAATCCACAGCCTTTGTTTTCATACCCAAGTTTCCGATTAGAACAAGGATTTTTTTTAATTTTGCATACGGAAACACTCCATTTATTTTCGTTCGAAACACCAGTCATCTTTGAAGTGCCAAGCAATTATTTATATTATCAATGCAGTATTTCTCTGTAATTGGTGGCTTCCCGTGCTCAGCGCTAACATTTGAATGCGCGAATACATTACCGACGCCGATAAACGGTTATTTACTTCTTCAGAACTTTGTTTTATGATGTTTGTCTGTTTCCTTTCAACTGAAGGTAATTGTGGGAGTTTGGGCGGAAGTAGATATGATAACGTTTAATTGTTGATTAATGATATTATTATAAGGTCCTTAAACCAATATGATAATGACAGCTGTTACATACATACATACAAACATAATGTCACGCCTTTTTCCCATTTCCCACATCCTTCCATTTGCTACGATCCTGGCACACACTTTTTAACAGACGAAAAAAACGAAGGAGGTTATCAATTAGACGCGTATCTTATTTTTTATTTTTTATGAATGACCACGCATAACTTTTTACAGAGTAGTCTAATTTTGATAATTCTTTTAATTGCTTCTTCTACATTCATAAGTCTTCTCATGACAGCTGTTAGGTTTAGTGATTCAAGATCTTGGCCACACTTGGTTCAAATCCGCTAGCAGCAAACATTCCTACAATTAATAAGTGCACTCTTAAGCAAGTGATGTTGTTTATAAAAAAATGCAGTAAAATAAAATAAAAGTAAAGCATAATTTATTTCATAAGCATAATGGTTAATCATTAACAATGTTTCCCTTACATTTAGCAAATATTTAGTATTCAATATATATATATATAAATCAATGCCACTTTTCGTTGTAATTTTATAACTCAAGAACGGGCTCACCTATCCAAACCAAATGTTTAGGCTTTGTTCGGACTATTTAGTAGATGGTTTATGTGAAGTTTGCACAAAATCGGTAGAGCGGCTCTTCATTTATCACTTTATACGTAGCGAAGCACGTACCGGGCCGCTAGTATACAATAAATTGAAACAATAAAACATTACCAAAAAATAATTACACAATTTCAACGACTTCACCCTGCAAGTTGAATTTAAAGACGGAATGCAATATGATAAACACAACGATAAGTTAATTTATAGCACTACAGCAATCTCAATACCTGCTACATATTAATTAGACAATTAACTTTAGTTACAAATTAACATTTTAACATTCCAAAACACAAGCATAAAGCTGTCTCCAGCGATAACTTCGTGTGTTTTTTTTATAATTAAGTTACTGTAGGTAAGTGCACTCACTTAATTAATTAACTTGAAAAGTTAACTATAAAAGTCCCACGTTGATTTGGTATTAAAAACAATAAATAAATATCCGACTACATCACCTACATTGATCTGACTCCGAAATAAGTAGCTTAAGCACTTGTGTTACGGATATCAGAATAAATAGTGGTATTACAAATATATACTTAAATATTGGATATTAACACCCAGATACAGAACAAACACAAGTATTCATCATATGAATGTTTGTCCTGGGTGGGGAACGAACCTACAACTCTTGGCGCATGGGGCTGGGTCACTACCAAATGCGCCATCGAGCCAGTCAAATACCAACTGTATTCCTTGTATGTCGTAAAATGTCAGTCTTGAGAATTTATGTATTTTTTTAATATTGGGTATTAAAAAAAAAAATTCTCAAGACTGACACACCAATTCCCTAGTCCCAAACTAAGCTTATGCTTGTGCTATGGATATTAGGTGAACGGATAGACATACTTAAATACGTTTATAAACATCCATGACTCGAGTACAAATGCCCATGTCCATCACACGAAACATTTGCCCCTAACGGGATTTAAACCCGTGACCCTCGGTTTCGTGGCCAGGGTCTCTGACCACTCGACCATCGGGCCAGTCAAACAAGTATCAAGTATTGGGCGGCTGGGTAGCAACTTATCACTTCTTTTTCACAATTTTCCTTTTTACCCATGATGTATGTTTATAAAAGCAGTGGTCTGAATGTGATATAGGGAGTTTGTTGCTCGTTGAACTTTGCCTGCCCCTTCGAGGACTAACGGCGTGATGGCATGTGGATTACAAATTGTGTTTTTAAGTGGTAGAGCTTCGTTGAAACCGCATTTTTTTCAGCAGGACTGGCTCGAATGGAGTAGGACCATCTTCTCATAGAAAATTAGTGTGAAATAGCAGCTCTCAAACTTCTGCGTTTTGACCGGTGACTCGAGACTTCAAGAGTACCGGAGGCAACTGAGAGGATTCGTAACGACAGCCGGGAACCTACCTTGTCTCCACATGTTACTTGCAGGATGAATCTTCCTAAGATGTTTTTAATTTTATAAGTCATTGGAATCTTCTAAATATGTACCTACTTTACCTTCAAACTGGCAACGCAATTATATCATTCTATTCGTTTCGTTGTCCCGTAAACTACAGCGATTATTTTATTAGGATTTACTTGCTATTTTTGTAGTATAAATAAAAAAGCTAGAAATTTCGAAGCAATCTTGCTTATTAAATACCTAATATTAAATACACATGCCATAATCGTTGTTTTTTTACTTACATTTCTAGTACAAATGTCTCTGTTCATAATAGAAATTTCAACAGTAGAAACTTGTTTTTTTTTTCAAAAAGACCTGTACCATTTAGACCAAGCAGCTTGTCAATACGAATTTCACTCGCTAAGAAGAAACAATTGCAAAACCATTACCGAGTGAACTGTAGTAATAAGTGAGCTCGCTGCGTTCCGGCACAAACGATCGTAGATCATACGACCATGGGAATTGCTTAGTGATGCTTCGAGCTATACAATATAATCGAGTCAAGACTATGCGATTTGGACTCCGATTCAATGAAAGTCAAATTTCGATTGGAACGGACCGGAGTATTGTTCTCTGATCCGTTCCAATCGAAATTTAACCGTCCGGCTCTTGCCCGCGATTTTATAAGTTATGAATTAAAAAAAAATATGAGCGGGTTATATGATTTTTTTTTAAATACGAGTAGAATAGTACTCCTTAACATTTACCAGTAAAAGGTCTGTCAAAATCAGTTCAGTTTTTTTGGAGATTAGGAACAAAAAAACAATATACAAGGAGTGAATTAAGCTACATTTAATTTAAGTAGTAAAATAATTTGGATTTTGCGCCACATGCATTAGTTATTTTTAATTTCCAGATGGACGAGGTCGCGAGAAACAAATAGTTAAAACAAATAAACTTCACAAATAAATACCACGTAACACGCACCACTCCAATTTTCGCTCCGCCAACGGAATCCGAAAAATGTAATAAGACCCATAAAAATAAAGTTGTCCAATATCGAATCGATGTTAGCGAGATATCGACGTGATGTAATCGATTAAAAACGCTAATCGGTCGCCGCTCGCCGGCACTCCGATAATGTCGTTACAATGTTGACGCGGGACAATTAGTCGCAAATTTACGGCCGCACTAAAACAACTATGGCCGTATAAGTCGGCGGTCTAAACCCGATAAACAACAATTATAATAACGCTGCTTCAACACTAGGCTTGGGCTATAGGTTTACTTAATAACTATGCCTGTTATGAGTGTGATAGTTGGGGGAATAGAATTAATGTTTTAAGACTATCATCTGTCAGCAATTTCATTCGTTTTTAGAATAGAGCCGATAGTATAGGATCCGACCATAGAACGATCTTCATCAAGCTGATTAATGGATCAAAAGTATTTTATATTCAATTAAATATGACAATAAATATATTGCAAATGGGTTGTCTAAAAAAAAATAGTCCAGAATATGATTAATTAACAATTTTTTTTTTTTTTTAAACATTTCACTGGTTTGATTAATAGACAAATTCCATACCAATCGAAAGTATGAAGCCCATAGAATGTGCAAACGTTAGGTTGACTATTTTTTTCTCGTTACAACTCTTGGGTTAAATATTCGGACTGAATTTTTTTCGTCAACCCATTTGCAATATATTTATTGATATATTTAATAGAATATAAAATACTTTTCACCCATTAACCAGCTCGGTGAAGGTCGTTCTATGGTGGGATCTTAGACTATGAAGAAGCATATTAATCTTTATACATATATACCATATACAGATTTAAGACGTAAAGATAAATCAATTTCTATATGAGCGTTGTTTCATTCTTAGATAAGCTTGGCCTATGATCCTAGATTAAGCATGTTTGGTAATTGTATTGAGAGGAATGCCTTGTGGCCTTCGTAATCCTTTGTAAGGGGAACCAGACTAATTGGACGAAGGATTGTTTGAATGTGTCGGTTTCTTCATCAATTAAATACGTACTTAGATTTGATTTAAGTAAATAAATAAATATCAGATAATACATCACATACATTGATCTGAGCCGAGGTAAGTAGCTTAAGCACTTGTGTTACGGATATTAGAAACAACAGTAGTATTACAAATATATACTTAAATATTGAATATTAACATCCAGACACAGTCAAACACAAGTATTCATCATACGAATGTTTGTCCTGGGGATCGAACCCACAACTCTTGACGCATAGGGTAGGGTCACTACCAAATGCGCCATCGAGCCATTCAATTAAAATAAACTTGTTCGTACTTGAACCAAACACGTCTCGCACGTTCGGTGTGTAACCATGTAAATGATATAATGTTTTAAGAAACGAAATTCAAAATGTGGTTATACTATAATCAAACTAACTTAACTTCACGCCACTTCCCTAGCGGGGTATACTACAGTCAAGTGACATACAATACTGTCAAAAAGTCAAATTGTTTTAATAAGTTTGATAACGAAAATAATTCTATAAAAGGGATTGAAGATTGATTTGTAAACTTTGAATATCTTTTCTTTGGCTTTTAGGTAAGATACAATAATTTTGTTTATCAGTGTAATTTATAAGTGAATGCAAATCTATACTTATAATAAATCTGTAGAGAGGTAAATTCTGTACATGAAATATATTTTCAAAATAACTATCAGGGAGTGATTAGTGATCGATACTGATGCCAAAAATGCAATCAGTAAAATTTTTGTTCGTCTGTCTGTATGTCTGTCTGTCTGTATGTTCCTTATAGAAACAAAAACTGCTCAACGGATTTTGACGAAACTTGGTACAATTATTCTTTATACTCCTGGGCAGGTTATAGTATACTTTTCATCACGCTACAATTAATAGGAGCAGAGTAGTGATGGGAAATGTTGGGAAAACGGGGGAAGTTACTCCATTTTTTAAGCTTCCGTCGCGTGTGCAACCTTAATGGTTAAAGTTACATAGAAATCATGTATGACGGAAATAGTCTTTATAATATTAACCATAAACGCGGGTCACACCGCTGGCACAGCTAGTACTAAAATAAATCTTTGGCTTTCAGTACAACGCAAACAGTTATTTCAAGGGAAGGAATTGTTGATTCCCTGTAAAGAAAAAGTAGTCTTATATGTTTTTACAATTTCACGTTTCACCGTTTTACAATAAGACACAAAGTGTCCGTAAAAATATACTAACAAACAAACGTACAGACTGACTCTTCATAATATCGGCGCAGATTACAAGCGCACACGCATAACTCATACGTTTTACAGCCGCCGCGCAGAAACATTGTATGCGCCTTTTTGTCAATCGGCAACAAAAAGGTCGGGAACAGAAACACAATGTTTCTAGCAACAGAACTGTGAGCAACAAAAAGTTAGTGATGTATAATTTTATGTCTGACAAAGATTAGAATGGCGTAGACATGGCATTTAAGTCGTGAGACGATTTGTTAAATCGTGAATAAATATGTCGATTCTGAACTAAATGAGATTGGTTTACGATGTTATAAATATGTCATTTGTCAAGTATTCAAATGGTTTAAATTAAACATTTATTAGAATTTATCTTGATATATTACAAATCGTTACTGTTATAATAAATCAAATACAAAAATGTAAATTGTTTGTTTGTTATGTTATTACGTCTAATTCACTTGATCGTTTGTAATGAACAATACAGAATAAAGAAAATATTTAACAACAGGAAAATTAATAGCTAACCAAGTGATTAGAAATGTATTTTATTACAATTTGACAGAACTCTAGAAAATCATACCCAGTCTATATACCTTATCATACAAAAATGCGTGCTACTGTGATTATAACTAATTATACTAATATATATAACTAATTATAGATACAAAGATTTAATTTACAGTGGCAGACACTTGTCTAGATTATTTTTTGATTTAACACAATATTTAAATGTTCATTGAAGCGATTGGCACGTTTATATGAGATAGGTATCGAATAGGCATAGTTCATTGCATTCATGCCCTAACTACTCTTTGACCAAGTAAGACAGTCGCCGTGCCATTCAGCGAGATTTACAATCGGGCTGACGTTTTAACGATAATACGCATTTACGAGTATTTATGTGTATTTACGCGTATTTACGTGTATTTACGGGCGTCTAGAAAGCCCGCCGGTTTAATTGTCGAATAAAATTGAATTTACTGTGGGTGATTTAGTGTCGTCCGGTGTGGCGTTTATATGCCCACGCGCATGGCTAACGCGAGGGGATTTGACGGGGACGAAATCAGCTCGTAAATACTTCATCTGGGACAGGTTGCTTGGGCTAGTGTTTTGGGGATCGTATCCGTGGATATCCGGGAGTAATAAGGTATCTGTAACTTCTTGCCGGATCTTGAATTGTTTTTTTAAATTAATCATTAAGTTGATGAAATCCAAGATAGGAATCAAAAATCTACAATTAAAAATCAATTCGTTAATGTGGACAGCAACAACAACCACATACATCAACTGCCAAAACGCTATTTAAATCTATGCTAAAATCATAAAGTCTGGCCCCATTTGAAAAATTATTAAATATTCAAATTAAATTAAATATTCAACGACATCACATACCTACATTGATCTGACTCCGAGGTAAGTAGCTTAAGCACTTGTGTTACGGATATCAGAGACAACAGTGGTATTACAAATATATACCTAAATAAATAAATAAATTCTTGAGACTGACACACCAATTCCCTAGTTCCAAACTAAGCTGATGCTTGTACTATGGATACTAGGTAAACGGATAGACATACTTAAATACGTTTATAAACATCCATGACTCGAGAACAAATGTCCATGTCCGCGACCCTTGGTTTCGTGGCCAGGGTCTCTGACCACTCGACCAATCAGAAATATTGAATATTAACACCCAGACACAGAACAAACACAAGTATTCATCGTACGAATGTTTGTCCTAGGTGGGGATAGAACGCACAACTCTTGGCGCATGGAGCAGGGTCACTACCGAAAGCGCCATCGAGATGTATGTATGTATTTCTCTTCTTATGTTACTATAGCTACTTCGCTATCTATCTTCATTATTTATATGCTAACGATAATGGGAAGGTTTAGCCATTCCACACCCTAGCTTTAACGTATTCCATAAATATTGCACACAAATAATAGACTGCAGTTAGTTTGATTATCAGTTTCCAGTCTAGACTCAGCGGTCGTGTTTGATGATGATTAACTGTACCCTGTTCGTTGAACTAATATTTCACCACTTTTCATCTTCCATACATCAGCTCCGTACATAAATTTTATTGTGCACCACTAAATTTCGTTTCATCGCCGACGTAAAACATCAAACTTATCTGCGCTAACCTAAATAACGGAATTTACGATCGAACCGAGGAAATCATTATTTTTTATCAGACAATTTCCGAATCGCACGATAAATTACTATATAATACGTCTATAAAACTAAGACTTTAGTGCCGCCGGCCAGTGGGATTTACACTAAGCGATTTTTCGCGTAATTCGCCCCTCGGGGGGAACATTTTGATAATTCGGTGGACCCAAATTAGGCGATTGTTTTGATGAAGGATTGATGGGTATCGGATAATGACTGCTTGTACGTAGCAATTTTTGGAATTTGGAATTCTTGGTGCGATTAAAATTTATAATGATTGCTCTTCTAATCATACCGTAATTATTCTGGAAATACAAAATTATATGACCGACATTAAATTATTTTTATTTTTCTTGCATGTTGGTGTCTGATCTTATCTGATTTGTCTGATCATATATACGTGTATACGTATCATAATACTCATAATACGCATACTTAGTGTTATTTCGGCATATAAAAAAAAAACATATATTCAATTTTAATTGGAATTATATAAACCTTAGTCTGCGTATTATGGCGCGTTAATAATATACCCAAAGAATTAAAAATTATCAGAAGCGATGACCTGAGAAAACCTGACGAACAGACAGTTATTTTGATACTTACAACTTACGACCAGTAATCTAAGCGTTCGCTTCTAAGCACACAAAATCGTTTCATATGAAATCGTACGGGCAAGGCGGCTCAACCCAACGTTTTCATTGAGAGTCGATCTCGTGGTTATTCATAAATCTCGGTTTAAGCTGTGTTTACGAACCCCGCGAGCTATATATCAGACTACGTCTATTTCCATTCGCCTATCTCAACAGACAAATTTTTCTATTGAGTGTGGGCAAAGACCGTGGAATACAGAAGGCTGTAGAACGATGTATCATAAAATTATAGGTGGCTTTATCAAATGTCATTAGATTTATTAGCCTTTTTTTTTACGCGGGCAATGCATGCCTTCACGCCGTCCGGGGAACGACTGGTGTGTGGTAGTGATGCCGATCGATAGTCGACTATCGATAGACTTTGACGTCATAAACTAAATTATACAAAATTACCGCTAGAGAAGTAATGAAGTCATAGTAATTAATTACCGTAAAAAAACCTACACGTACTAGTCACCATTATACCAATAATTTCTAAACAATAGTATCGAAAATAAAACTACTATCGATAGTATTGCAAGTCATCAATAGTATTACCCCAATTTGGGCTATCAATACTATCGATAATATCGATATTCCTATCGATAATATCGATATTCCTATCGATATTCGAACTGATTTTCGAGGTCAACTATCGATAGTTCGGCATCACTAGTGTGTGGGACTCATCCGCCCTGTGCAGAGACGGGAAGACCCACTAAATCCCGCGGCGCTCCTCATCGCTCGAGTGGTGGGAACCGTGGGAATCGTTATATGTCCATAGCCCCACCAGCGAATAGCCGGGTACATAGCTGGCACCAAATATAGTATAATTCATTACAAGTACGGAAAGGCTGTCATTGCAAAGAGTTCCGATAAATGTCTTCCCGAGCCAAGGCGCAGCCGAAGGCGAGGGTTGACAGTCGGAACAAGTTGCAATGACGGTTCCGTACGTGTACTGAACGACTATTTTTAATACAGTTGCGAAAAAATTAAGCAATTTAATAAAATAATAAAAACACCATAAACTCAACTAACTAATCATTTAATTCTTATAAAAGTTATAATTCACATATACATTGACATTGGTACAGTTTTTTTCTTTTTAATAGACATTATTTTGACAGTTGGGAAAGAGAACGCACGAGTTGGGGAAAGGTAAAAAAAAAGCACGAGTATGTAATAGCCCACATCCCGAACGCTATACGTCCTTGCAATACGCCACTTTTTGAGCAACTGTATTAAAGATATTTTATTAGCCTACGGTGGGAGGCAGGATTGCAGTCTATTGGTAAGTGGTCACTGTAGACTATAGTTGCAATTGCAACATAAGGCTTATCACTCGCACATTGCCGACCCTTTGAAGGTTACGTTGATAGCGCTGCGAGAGGGTGATAAGCATCTTAGGTCCCCCGTTGCAGGACCTGCGAATAATAATGTCCTCCTAACCGATATCGGTCACAGTGGCCGATCTCAACGAGGATTAGCCAACTGCGCAGGAGATATTATAGTGCACAAGTGTGTGCGCAAACAGAGGTGCACTCTATATTCCTTCACGCTGATTGACCGGTATGTGCGACGAGCTAGCTACTTGTCACTGCTTTTTCACAATTTTCCATCTAACCCAGCCCAGTTTTATTTTTTAGCTGAATGTGGTTAAGGGAGCAAGCTGTTCCTTTAACTCTGCTTATTACGGACGTAATTATATGTATGTATGTATGAAAGCAGTTGTTTTAAGCCAGTTTTCTCTAAGAGGAAGGTAGCATAGTTAATATGATCCAGTCAAGTGATGCCGAAACGCTTCAGCGTGATTCATACATACATACATAGCATCACGCCTGTGTAGGCAGAGTCAAAGGGACAGCAGGCCCCTTTAATTGATTTGTTATAATAGCCAGCATGATTTAATCACCCACAAAAGTGCGTGAGATGTTGACGTAGACAATCCATGTCAATGTATACAAAGTTTTGAGCAAGACACTGATACGCTAGTCTGAGCAATATAATTATTTATGTCCTCTATATTTCATTAACCTGTATCACTAACGTTATGTGGGATGTTTAGTGGCATGACACTCACATAAACTTCTAATATTATCTGCTAAAATACTTTATCATAATTTTATGGACTATAAATTTGACGTGAGAGGAGACAAACCACATATATTAATTAAATATCATAAAATAAACAGTATTTTATAAATAAAATATTTAATACCGCCATTCGAGAAGATAATAAAATTCCTTCGAGGATTTTGGTTAGTTACTGTATCTTAAGCGCGGGGTTTTTAGACAGTTATTAAGGTTTGGAGATTATTTCAATAACTAAATATATTCAATGGAGAGAAAGTAAGAATATTTAAATAATTTAATTTATTTCTTTAAATATAATGATCACGTTAACACACAAACTAATATTAGAACATGCTGACTGTCAAGTAGATAAAGAAAATCTTTTTTAGTTTATTTTGGTAGATAAAGAAGATTATCAGATTATCTTGTAGATAAATAAATAATAAAAAAATAGATAAAATTTTGTTATCTACTAGACAGTAAAGATAGTAAACATTTTGGTCAGCATTTTCCAAAGTAGCATTTAGTGTCAGCTTCATCACTCAACGTTCCAAATGCCAAGAATCTCTCGGATGTCCAGCAACGTAGGCACAATACGCGCTCACAACCGGACCAACAAACATCTCAAGTGGCCATAATCGTTGTCGGGCGCGGCGATAAATCGTCATATTATCGCGATCACACGCGAACATAAAACACGCGCGGGCGAGTGGTAGCGGGCTATCGCCGCCATCGCGCGATATTTACGCGCTTAGCCGCCTGTCGATTACTATCGGCGAGGCGGGGGCACACCGGCGCTCAATGCGGAAGATAAAGAAAACTGGGATACTAACGACACCACTTACTATTTAATAACTTATTTTTATTGCTGCTGTGTAGAATAGGATTTCTATTGAAAGGAGTAAGTGAGAATTTTAGATTACTTAATGGTATCTATCGCCTTTAAGAGATGTCTACAATATCAAAACATATTATACAGTTATGCTGCTTGATTTGAGGAAATAGGGCCCATGGAGGTTTAGATGACAAATATATTAATTTTTTTATTATTTTACCATGATTTTAAACTTTCACGTTGCATTATCCCTGGAAATAATACTGAAGGGACTAAACGCGATATGCATTATGTAGTACGTGATCACAAGCGGACTGGGGCGGGGGTGCGCGACGTTTTCGTTTGTTCGGGCGAGTTAATTCTCCTTCTACCCCCGAATTGTCTTTTATTGAGTCCACAGTAAAAACACGGTCAGTGAAATCACTCCGACACACTACACTCACAGTATCCGGGTTTGTTTTGAACGGCAATTCGCGCGGTTTGTATGTATTTATTACTGGATTCCATGCTGACGATAGTTTAAATCGCTTCACGTATGGTACGTTAAGCGATTGAAATTAATGGTGTGATAGTGACGATCGGCTTAGATGCATATCGCGTTTAGTCCCGTCAGTATTATTTTACCATGTTGTATTGTGTCATAGTATGTATACAACGGAGAGAAGTGATTAATTTACCCAATCACTCATAATTGCCGGTGGTAGTACATAAGTCGTTATATTATCGCGATCACACGCGAACATAAAACACGCGCGGGCGAGTGGTAGCGAGCAGGCTATCGCCGCCATCGCGCGCTATTTACTCGCCTCCTGTCGACTATCGACGAAGCGGGGGCACACTGGCGCTCAATGCTTGGTGGTTAAGACGAAGACAATGTCGAACTTCCTACTGTCTTCCCTGTATATTTTTACTTGCTTGAATAAAGATGGAGATTAGATGGAAATAAATGAATGTTGTAAATTATAGAGGGAGGAAGAAGAAGCACACAGAGAATTATAAGCAGTATATCCGCGATTTTCCGCTAATATGCAACTGTCGGCGACTGTTAGAGACTCTTAACCTCTTTGACAGTTGCCGTTAGTTGTTGACTGTTGCCATCAGTCTCCGATAGTTTATATCAGATCAATATCGCCGTCAGTTGACGACACGCTGTGACATTTGCTGTATAATGACAGTGACGGTAATTACCATTGCCGAAGACGAATGTTGATATGTCATTGCTTCAGAAATTCAATCAATAGAATTATGAGTAAGTAGTTCCAGTTGTAATGCAAAATCAATTCGTTTTCTGAATTTGTCTATTTTTCTGACTGGATTTCCAGAGACTATTTCCATACATGATAAGTGACTTAATTGCCAAATGGATATGACATACTCGAGGAAACTGCAATAGGATAGATGAGTTTAGTACACTTAGTTCCTGTTCTGTGGGAGCTCATAATCATAGAGACTAATGTTCAGCATTAAGTGATGTATAAACACGCTGCCAACATTGTAAGTTGATGTATGCAACGCCAGATGGCGCGAAATATGACTAAACGAAGTTATGAGTGCATGATGTTTCACGAATTGTGAGATGTTAGAGCATTAAATAGATGGGTACCTACCTAGCACAATATGTTATTGGCTAGTGTCAGTTAATAATTATAAAAAGTCTACGACTGACCCGTTGGTCGAGTGGTCAGATACCCTGGTCACGAAACCAAGGGTCGCTAGGGGCAATTGTTTCGTGTGATGAACATGGACATTTGTACTCGAGTCATGGATGTTTATAAACTTGTTTAAGTATGTTTATCCGTTCACCTAGTATCCATAGCACAAGCGTATAAGCTTCGTTTGGAACTAGGAAATCGGTGTGTCAGTCTAGATAATTTATTTATATTTATTTATTATTATATAATAATCTATACTGTACATACTAATATTGAAAATATTCTCCCCTCTACTCATACTATTTCTTCGTCTTCTTAATTTGAGAAGTAATTATAATATCCTCCTAACCGATAACGATCACGGCAGCTACTCTCAACAAGGATAAGCCAACTGCGCAGGAGATATTATAGTGCACAAATATACCTATGCGCAAACACAGACGCACTCTCTGTTCCTTTACTCTCATAGCTCGGTGAGACGTCAATTCGACATGACCGGAAAGGCGGTCAGGCGCAGGACCAACGGCTTAACAATATTGGAATACCCAGCCACAAATTTTGGCCCGACCAGA
Source organism: Glyphodes perspectalis (assembly GCA_951394215.1). Classification (NCBI taxonomy): domain Eukaryota; kingdom Metazoa; phylum Arthropoda; class Insecta; order Lepidoptera; family Crambidae; genus Glyphodes; species Glyphodes perspectalis. The sequence continues at coordinate 1,343,206 of OX596204.1, read as the reverse complement.
GATTTGAACCCCCGGGTTCTAGGTCTTCTAGGTCTTTAGGCGGCGCATGCTACCACTAGACCAAGCAGACAGTCAAAATTTGAGAAGTATTAACAAATCAGTAGTGACTCAATAACGTCAAAACGTACAATAAAGGCCATTTTCAGTGCTGATCTAATTATAAATCTAGTCTTTTATTCTACAAAACAATCAGTGCGCAACGGCCACAGTTACTCTATGATTTATGTGCCGAAGATGTACATTAATAGCGATGTACTGGCCAACAAATCTATTCTAATTGACGTAAAGTATCTTTATTAGTTTATAAATTTTGAGGCGTATGTTGTTCTGACAAGATAATGATAATCGAGGCAGCCCTGCTTCAGTTATAATAATAGAGGCACTTTGATTGATTACAGCACATGAAGTTATTTACAAATTGAAGTGCAATTATTTTCGTAATTACTACCTCGGTTTATATTCTTTAGCGGTTGTAACTATTCTTTAAAAAAAAACAACGATTATTTTTATTATTGTGAGAAGTATAACTAGTTCTTTCTATAATGGGACTAAAATTGTTTTTCTTTTCTATCGTAAATAAATATCAGACTACAACATTGATCTGATTCTGAGTTAAGTAGCTTAAGCACTTGTGTTACAGATATCAGAATCAACAGTGGTTTTACAAATATATGTGATATTAACCCAGGCATAAAACAAACACAAGTATTCATCACACGATTTTTTGTCCTGGGTGGGGATCAAACCCACAACTCTTGGTGCATGGGGCAGGGTCACTACCGAATGCTCCATCGAGCCAGTCGACTAATAATAAATGTATTTTCGATTCCGAACAGGTAAACATTTACATCCAATGAGAGTCAGACCAATAATAATAATAATAGTGCTCGTATAAACCTGCCCATTTACCTAGGAATTAATGGATAAAACAATTATGATATTAACTAACTAACTAAACTTCACGCCACTTCCCTAGCGGGGTAGGCAGAGAGAGCCGAATTATGATATTGATACAATAAATTTAAAAAAAAGTCTCATCATCAAACCAGGAAAGTTTATGATGATCGTCTCGATAGTTTAGATAAAGCAGTAAATAAAGCCTTGGTTTTTGATTGTTTTGGTGTACACAAGTGACAATATCAAACAGATGATATTAATTTCAGTTCAATACCACTAGTGTACCCACACCTTAACTCCTCACGAAATTTAAATACATGCCCAGTAAATCTCAGACCTTAGGCCCGAGGTGTCGAATTACAAACTTCTATTAGTTTAGGAGTTTTAACTGTGAGAGAATTAGCGCCGATACCATCGCGCATACTGTATAATGAGCCGATGTGAGCCCTTAGGGCTACCGCTACTTGGAATCGATGAGAAGGTTATTTAGAAGGCATGTGGACTTGTTTTTAATTGAATTCCGTTGGAATTGGTACTTTGTGACGACATTGTGGCAATAGTTTCGGAGATGGAAGATATAGCATGAGAGATAGATGCAACAAGTATATTTATAGAAGGGTAATGAAATACGTTTAAAGGTAGATAAGTACGTTAATGTCTTGTATTTTACGCCATCGAGTACGCTTACCTGTTAAGAGGTATTTAGACTATGCAAAAACACATGAGAGATTAATGTGGTATGGTTTCATAGATTCACAAGAAGATATTGTTCCTTTAAAAGCAGTTCAGGACGTTGGTCCTGAAGAAAGTTGTCTAAATAAGTAGCCACCCATCTAAGAAGTAAAAGTGTGTTACAAAATTTTACATTAGATTTTTAAAATGTCATTAATTTTGAATACTAAAGGCTTTAAGAAGATAGATAGATAGATAAATCGTTTATTTTACTACATCACACACATACATGAAAAATACAGTCCTATGGATAACCTAATTAGCTGATAAAAAAAAAAAGAATTAAAAGAAAATAAAAAAAACTAAATTATGTCTATGTTTGCTGCAGTAAATAGGGGCCAAGGCTCGGCGTGTTTTTTTTACCTTATAAAAGGAAAAAATGTAATAGAGGAAACTTCGCCATACCCTTCGCTTTTTTATTTTCATTTCATTCACAGAAATACCAAGAATCCGTAAACATGGATGTTTCGTTGGAAAAGTTGAACTCAACCATCTAATACTTTACAGTTTTTCCTCCACGTTGGCATCCTTAGTTTGTCTGTTTGTGCGTCAGTAGCGCTTGTTTATAGCTGAATACGGAATCGGCCATAAATTTCGAAATAAAAGTTAACATGTTTCTAGCAAGTTTACGACTGTACGTCGGTGTAATGTCTGCTTCTTATTTGTGTGTGACTGTTTGTCATTGCGGTTGTCATCACGCTATGTGGTGGCTAATGCGTGGAAACAACCTTTTTTATTTGTTGCTTTTCTGGAATTATGGCTTTGCTGTAGTTGCTATGTTGTCTAGGTTATATTACTGATGATTTAGCGCTAATTTTTCAACAGTCAGATAAAAGATAACAATCGAATAAATCACAATCCGGATGATTGAAAAATGTCATTGCCTGTTTCCTAAGTAAAATATCGTATCATCATCTTCCTAGCGTTATGTCCCGTGCTTAGACGGGGTCCGCTTAGACCATGATCCAGGATTTAGCGAGTCTGGTAATTACATTGAAGCGACTGCCGATCTGACCTTCGTAACCCTAAGATAGGGGAACCAGACAATTTTTGGATCATGGTTACAAATTCAAAGTTGTTTGAATTTGCAGGTTTCATCACGATGTTTTCCCTCACCGTCGAGCTAGTGGTATAAATATGTACATAGATTTTTTTAAATCTAGAGGTACATGCCCGGGTTTGAACCCGCACTCCTCGGTTAAGAGGCGCGTGTCCTTACCATTGAGCTACCACCGCTCTAAGTAAAATATCGTATGACATCCGCAAATTGGTGACTTTATACTTTATCAGTCGCTTAATTCTTATCTGTCCATTAAAAAATCGGCCCTTAGTGAACACTATACTTTTTTTTTTTTGTACTTGAGGAATGCATTTACGCACCGTCCAAATAGACCTGTGTCGGGCCTACAGGGTGTGTCGGGCTCGAAGCCGGTAGCAATCTCCAGCCCCCCTACCGACTAAACCTCAAGGCTGCCGTTCTTCGGGCGCTAACGCAAAACCAACGGGATCCCCACTATCGGGATTCATCTCGAAAAGTCTACGCAGCGCGCGCTGCCGCCTAGCGGCCCATCTCGAAGGAGTGATATTCTCCCCCAGAACACCTAGGGTGGTGTTTACGACCACATAGACAGCTGTGTACCCTATCCTAACGGACCGGGTGTAACACATGCAGTCGTCTTCTCTGGGGACGATAGAGGGCCAGGGGGCACCCCCCTCTAACCCCCACGACCCCAAAGGCCCTTTTAGTCGCCTCCTACGACAGGCAGGGATACCTCAGGAGTATTCGGAGCCCCCCCTGCAGGGCGCTAGTGAACACTATACTGAGATAAGTATTTCCAATCATAGTTCAGGGTTTTAGTTTCCTTCTTCAAGCAGGATTTCTTTTTGTGCTAACGAACCATTAATGTTTATTATTTTCATCAAAGCTTTAATTTGTTCAGACGTTAAAGTTTTAAAGCTGCCTTTTCGACTTGGCATGTTTCAATATTACAGGCAACCATTTGCAAAAGCTTTTATCATTTTATTGTCTATGTATGTGTATGTTTATGAACATTTGGCAAAAATAAAAAGAGCAAGTAGGAATTGTTTTATTGCTGTTTTATGGGCCGGCTACGGCAAAGCGAAAAGGTGGAGTTATGATTTCAGCAGTCTGTGTTGTGTACCTTTGTATTGATGTTTGGCTCTTGGTAACACCAAATCTTCTAATCCGATTTAGATGAATGAGGTGTCGATCGATTTATTATTATGGTCCGGGTAATATAATATATAAGTTATATGAACGCATTTATAAAAGGCCTGTTCAGTTTCTTGCGGCACCTCTTTGCAGGCCATTCACGTCGAGGTGCTGGTAGGAAAAATGCATGACGTGCAAAAGAATTTGTTTTGAAATACATTATTTTATTTCATTTCAGTTACATTATAAGTGGTTTAAAAAGGCGTTTTATTTGGTTGCAGGTGTTAATTTTTATACTTACATTATTAAATTGATGCTATGTCATTTAGTATGCTTGCTTATCTTTAAACTTTCTATTTTGATGTACTACATAAGACTTTTTTTGTTTAAGACCACGAGTTACGATATGACATGATACGATTGAGAGTTAGTTTCCTAAAGAGTTACAAATTAAAAGTTTGTAAATACGTATGAAAAGATCGTTGTACATTACTACACACATTCGTATAAAATATAAAGATATTTCCTCTGCAATGAAACGTTTAAACTGTTTTACAGCTAAAGTAGGATTAATTAAATTTAAAATTACACCAAGACGCTATTTGTCATGCACAATGTCAACAACATTTTTAATGAAGATTTAGAGCGCAAATAAGCTCATAAAAACATTTCAAGTAATCATGTCGCGATTTTTATGAAAGAGAATGGATGTTTTCATTGAAATAAATCAGCTGTGAGGTGGCGAGCTTGGACTCGTTCCAAAGGTCGCCGGTTCGAGTCCGGATTGTCCAATAGGTATTTACGGGATTTTTTTAGATTAGTTTTCGAGTTTGTCTATTAGCTTTGTAGATGTAACGATTATTTTAGAGGTCCATTTCACTTTAGGTTAAAAATACAAAAAACATTTTTTTTTATTTTCAAAATTCAATTAACATTTGGTGGTCGTTTGGGCTGTCATTTAATTTGTACTATAATATATATATTTAATTACTAGTCACCCCCATATTTTTGATAAAATCTGTTTTATCCATTTTATCTTAAGGACCAGTTTAGTATTTAATATATGCCCAGGTGAACGTACCCTGTTCAGATGACCATTCTCACTCAGCACTCGAGATGGATTGCAGACTTAATGTGTAAATTTTCTACCAGTCTCAGTGCGGAGAAATTACAGCGATACACATCTGCCCCAGCTTCTGTCATTGTATTTTTCGGAATAACTCTTTGAAGTCTTACTTATATTCAAAACGAATGCAAATTAAATGTACGTTTCATATTAAGATAGTCATCACCCGCATAATGTGTTGTGAGAAATTCATTGTTCAAGGCAATTTACAGTCTGCACTTAACCCGTTTTTTATACGGCTTTTTTCTTGAAATCGTTAAACAACACAATTCGAAACGTATAACTATAAACTGAGACAATATCCGACAAGAAAAAGTGCGTCATCAAACAATTCATAACAATAAAAATGTCAGTGATAGGAACAGTTGAAATTACCGGCCAATCAACTGGAAATTAAATAGTACACAATATCTATAAGAAATTATCTGGACGCGTTTACGGACAAAACATTGACTGCTCGGCTGCTCATTTACAACCTCACACCATCACATTTGCTTCAAGTACAATCAAAATTGAACTTTAAGTCTCAACCTTTCATTCCCTTTTAGGACATCTAGAAGCATTGATAAAATTGTCAGTGGAAGCGTAAGAACAAGTACAGATGTGCCGCCGCTGTTTTACTTGTCATTCTGAACTAACCCTAATCTTAATAGCGATAAAGTCGTGTCAATTGACAAGGTGTGGGTGTATTCAACTTGTAGTGTTATAGGGGAGCTTGGGCTCGTATAAAACATTGGATATGAGCACATAAAAATTCCCAGAACGCTGACACGGCCGCTCTATCGCCGTTACATTAGTCAACTGTCGGCGGACACGTAGTGCGCCATTTAAATGATAATTATAACGCGCAGGCGCAGGCGGTGACATTCTGACGGATAACGACGGCTTTTTGTGGTGACGGACTTTGATGGGTTCTGTAGGGGAGACGGAGACGATATTTTTTATTAATGTACTTAAGGGATCTAGAGCCTATCCTATTGATATGGTATTTCACATGCATGTACAACGTTAATTTAAGTTTATGCGAAACTTATTACCGACTTATTAAACGTTGATCAGCTGATTGTCTATTTTGTATGAAACGGTAAAAATTTTTTTTTGCTCATTTTCAAAAACCTTTAAATTGGTTCCTTAGAATAATGAGTTATAATATAAGTAGGTAGGTAGGTTTCGCATATACTAAAAACAACCTTGTATATTTTTTTGTTGTTATCTTAAGTAGATTACACCACACCGCTTACAATTTCATTTTATATATTTTTTCATAAGGAAATGTTTTTACTGATTTTGTATCAAAAATGCGTAATGGTTTAGTCTATGCAACTGATTAGCTACTAAATGTTTTAAAATAATTAGTAATTAAGATGACTGAACAATTGAGACTGATAAACAATTTGGTTTTTAAATAACGGATTCTTTTAATTTAATTATATAAATTAACATAATTTATTTAAATTAGGGTAATTCCGATGATTGTAATTCTAACTAACTTACTAACAATATAAAAAATATGCTTAATTTTAAGATAACCAAAGAAATATAGGAAATTTATATTTATATATTCTGAATTAAAATTGCAGTTACTTCCAAAAATACTTTTGTTTATCTACTTAAATGCCGTCCATCAACACTTTTTGACGACTGTTAAACGTAAGATAGTACATTTTCAAAAATAATTAGCTTCTGCCTGCGGTTTCTGTCGTGGTGCATAGTTAAAACTTAGCCTATGTTCTATTCCAGTCTATAATCTATGTTCGTGCGCAATTTCATCTAGATTCCTTCAATAGTTTTTGAGTTTTTTTTTACAAACATACAAATTGTTCCTTGCCTAGCATGTCGTAAATGGCGAGTAATGGTTTAAAAGGGTTTAGGTATGTGATGATGATGATGATAAGTTAGCCATTTGTCACTATTTTTTTCTATCTAGCCAAGCCCAAATTAATTTTAAGAGGCTAGCTGTTCCTTTTATTCTGCTTACCCCTTCTGGGATTGCGGGTGTAATGATAGGTATATAATGTATGTATGTAAAAATTTAGTGTTGCCCAAAGCAAGACTCTTGCAGCGGTCTTGCACGTCGTCATTTTGCAGATTTAGTCTTTTTCTTGCTTAAATGTTGCTTGTTGCTTGGTCTTAACACAGGACCAAGCGACAAGCAACATTTGATCAAGAACAAGATTGAGTCTGCAAGATAACGGCATGCAAGACCGCCGCAAGAGTCTTGCTTCGGGTAACACTATTAAAAAATTATATGGAACCTATAAGAGAACTTGTTATTCGCATTTGACCAGCTTTTTATAAACTGGGAACAGTTCCAGAACCCGTGAAATTGTTTGTGCGTCGTTTACGTCCACAAATGTCACGTTGTATTCTTCGGTGATGAAAAATACTCGAATACGTTGTCGGTTATTGTTACGTGTGTCGAGAAATGAAAATAGAATAATATTATTTTAACACGAATTGACGATTTAATGTCGACTGTTGTAAAACAATGGCGGAGTATTCGAAAAGGATAGTGTTATGGATGCTGCGCGAATGTACGCGTTTAATATAATTGCATGTGCAAAAGAAGATGTCCGTTAAAACTTTTGGCATTCATTTATTTTGGCGAATTTAATAAAGTAAAATGGGTTAAGTTCCCAACTCCCTAGTTCCAAATTAAGCTTATGCTTGTGCTCTGGATACTAGGTGAACGGATAGACATAATTAAATACGTTTATAAACATCCATGACTCGAGTACAAATGTCCATGTTCATCACACGAAACAGCCTCAACTCGGGTGTCGAACCCGCGACCCTTGGTTTCGTGGCCAGGGTCTCTAACCACTCAACCAACGGGCCAGTCATTATTTTTGAAAATTTGTTGACCGAAGATTATCTATTCGATAAAATTCTGTTAAACTAATCCTATAAATTCCATTCGATTAGTTTAAATCCAATGCTTTATTGAATAGATAGACTACCGTTAACTAACCAGCCATCAGACATTACTAACAAATGACGTTTATAGTTAGTAAGATTCGACAGTCGTGTACACCCAGATGGTATCGCTAGTGAATCCGAGGAATCCGGTCCGACACCGAGCGTTGTGGGAGCCGAGAAATAAATACGTGTCGATGCGACGACGCGCGATAAACGACTGATACATTCTTCAGTAAACAGTATTGGTGTTAGATAAGCTGTTGGTGTTAAACATGTTTATGTTAGTTAGTTAAATTAGGATTACGATGATTAAAGTTAGTCGTAAATAATCCGTAGAAAATATTATGAAAGTGAAAGTGTTGTTTGTTACAATTCCACAGTTTAACTGCTGAGCCGATTATAATAAATATTGGTATAGAAGTAGGTGAAATCTTAAAAATGGCAATAGGCCAAGCTTTTTTTGTCAAATAAAACTTGATGGGAGAAAATAAAAGGGTTGATATACCCCATTAACTCTTTGTAATAGAATGAATGTTATATGTAAGATATAAATAATTTAGCTTTAGATAGGATTTAGCGAGTCTGGTAAATACATCGAAGCGACCGCCGATCTGACCTTCGTAACCCTAAGATAGGGGAACCAGAACTTTTTTGGATCATAGTTACAAATCCAAACTGGTTTGAATTTGCAGGTTTCATCACGATGTTTTCCCTCACCGTCGAGCTAGTGGTATTAATACATACATAGATTTGAAAAATCCAGAGGTACATGCCCGGGGTTGAACCCGCACTCCTCGGTTAAGAGGCGCGTGTCCTTACCATTGAGCTACCACCGCTCGATGATATAATTCCAGACTAGTCAAATATATTTCCAATTGTGAAAGAAGAAATGTGTCCTTAATAGGAAGAAGATTTTACTACTATATCTAGAAGTATGAGGGTTTTTTGAATTAAAACATCCAAAATATGGCGTAACTGTGACTTGCGATCTTGACACCCTCCTCATTTTAGGTTAGTTGTCAGAACGAACTGACATGCTGTCAACAAGGAGCCAATAGTGACAGTGATAAGACCACAAGATTCCCTCGTGCCATCTGGCGGTTTTTGTATTTTTGAAAACTTTAATTGAAACCTAGTATCAAATAACATTCAATTTGTCACAATAGTGTCAAAATAGCGCTTTGTAACGACGACGACTTTGTGGCGACATAATGTCATGTAAAACTGACGTTATTTACGATCGGCTGTTTAGTAAAGGTGTGACGTAATAATTCGTTTAATTAGACTACGAGGAAACGTCCAATCGCAATTGGAATATTTGATCAAGGTGAATTCGTAGTAAATTGTCAAAGCATTGGTATATTTAATTAATTAACGTTCAGTATATGCAAATTAAATAAACATAAATAAATACCAGACTACATCACATACATTGATCTGACTCCGAGGTAAGTAGCTTAAGCACTTATGTCACGGATATCAGAATCAACAGTGGTATTACAAATATATACTTAAATATTGGGTAGGTATTAGCACGCAGACACAGAACAAACAGAAGTATTCGTCACACGAATGTTTGTCCTGGGTGGGGATCAAACCCACAACTTTTGGGGCATGGGGCAGGGTCACTACCGAATGCGCCATCGAGCTAGTCAACTTAGTCAAAAATGCTTACCTATTAAATTTTTCCTGCATCATACGATTGTTTATAATCCTTACTAATAAATAAATGCGAAGGAAGTTAATTATTGTTTAACTTAACAATTACTTACATTTTCACACCCAATTAAAAATTGTGATGTAAATTAGTACCCCAGTTTGAACAATAAAAGGGATATAGAAAAAGAAAACGAAAGAATATAAATGTTTAAAACAAATATCTCTACTGAAACATCCGTCTTATCAGTCCAAATAAATATGTTTTACTTAACTCACTTTTATGCTGTGTAAGTAAATAAATTTGTGTGTGTTCGCCATTTTGTAAATATATATTTATCTATGTTAGAATCGGATCCCATATGCATACTACGATATACATATAATATGTGTGTTCGATTCTGCCACGTAGGAACATTGAATAGATTCGCGCAACAGGACGAAGCTGTAATGCGCGCAATGAAACATAAAAATAACTGCGGACAAATTGTCCGCGCCATATTGCGCAAAATGACATTCTGATTGAAATGCGAATATTTACACCTTACTCCGTCTAAAACCTTAGAAAGCGGACGGCCGCAATTTTCTCGGAATCTCCTCGGTTTGACATCCGGAGAGTGTTAGGGATGTGAGTTGCGATGCGATTTTTATCGATTATTAACCTTTTTTGGCTTCGTTTGATTCTGTTACGGAGATGCTATTGAACTTGTCAATAATTTATATTTTCTACGTGATAAAAGTAAAGTATGTTGTATGCAACATACTTTACTTATAATTTATTATAATTTATTTGTTTTATTTTTCGTGATAATATGTTATCACGAAAAATAAAACAAATAAATTATAATTATCAGTCAACATTTTATAAGAATCTGTTAAGCGGTGTATTAAATCACAAAATCTACTTCAGTTGCATATGACGTGGTAATTAACCCAAAGATTTTTTGGACGTGCATCGATTGTTATATAATTATATAGCTACATAAATTTTAGCAAAGCTTCACAAAAATACATTTTCAATCGGTCTGACAATCGATTAAGCGTTTCCATTGCATCCCTAGCGCATGCCACGCGCGTCAAACCGAGAAATTATCATTTAAACAACGCAGTACAAGCGTTAGTAAGGGTTTATTGCGAATATTTATAAATGCAAAGAGCACCTTACCTGGTGAGCGGTGCTGCCCATACGTGACTGCTAGGAGCTCGAATGAGATGGATGCGGTAATTTGAGTGACCACTCAAAGTCACAATATTTATAAATCATAATGCCCGCAATCTTTGAAGAGGTAGGCAGATGCAAGGATTAATACAGCTCCTTAAAACCCCCTAATTTAGCCAAAAAATAAAATTAAGTTAAGTGAGCTGGAAAATTGTGAAGAAAGTCTGGTCGCATAACATAATAACAAATATAATCTTTTTGAGACATGCAAGGCAAGAATCCTTAATAAGTCATTCTTAATAAGTCCCATATCAACATGAAACATTCTTTATTTAAGCTAAATTATCTTCAGATTATTGATATTGTAATTACCTGATAAAAAGCATAATATTTAGTTACTCGATAAATATCAGACTACATCATCACATACATTGATCTGACTCTGAAGTAAGTAGTTTAAGCACTTGTGTTACGGATATCAGAATCAACAGTGTTATTATATTTTTAAACAACAAATACATTTTTAAACATTGGATAAACACCCAGATGCAGAACAAACACGGGCCCACAACTCTTGGCCCATTAGGTAGGGTCACTACCGCATGCACCAGTCTACAATACTTACTGTATAACAAAAAAACAAAGTTAGAAAAGAACGTGAATTAACATAACATTAGACTAGCCCCAACCATTGCATTTCATAATAAAAAAAAGCTCCACGCCTCACTCCGCTTCCAACATTCGCGCACATCTCGAGCCACATCCAAACACTTGTGCAAATAGTCCGCGCTTCAACACAAGTTCCTGCCGTGGTAATATCGGCCGCTATTTTAATTGATATGTCTCTCCAATACCAATTAGAGGCTGGGCATGTCTGGCGAAATTCACTTACGCGCCCATAATTTTATAATTGACCAACTTGCGTGGAGGCATGCCTGGATATTGGATAACGAGCAACGGAAATATTGAGCTGGTTGCGTTTTTGTACTGGTCATTATGGAATTGGAACTAGTTGCATATGTTTCCTCGTTTGTAAAGTAAGGGATTTGATGAAATACATACATACATGACATTGCGCCTGTAATCCCCGAAGGGATAGGCAGAGTAAAAGGGGCAGCAAGCCCCTTTGACCAAATTTAGCCAAAAATAAAACTGGGCTGGATTAAATGCAAAATTATGAAACAATGGCTAGCTCGTTGACTACACAATTAAACACCCAAAACCCAATATACTATAAATCGCCTTTACGACACTCTAGGTTAGAAACACAGTTGGATAATAACTTGATAAAATATTCTTGTGGTGGATCCAGGATTATGGCTTGGGTTGCTTTCCGGAATTACTATAAAATTAGGATATAGATACTTGCCATGACCAGTATGGTAATGTATTAACAAAAGGTCAGGTAAACAGCACCCTTAACCGATGAGCGTGTATGAAAAGACTTATGAATGTAGAAGAAGCTAAAGGTGTAGGTCAGGATCGTAGCAAATGGAAGTACGTGATCTCTGCCTACCCCCATGGGAAAAAGGCGTGACATTATGTATGTATGTATGTATGTAGATAGAGAAAGTTTCGGTTTCTCGAGTTCCTTAGCTGCTTTTGATTCTTTGCTGGTAGCTTCTCTAGCTTCTTCTATTTAGATGTCTGCTTTGACTATAATCTCAGATGAAGATTGAAACTATTGATATCAAAACTTTCTAAAAAAAATATCGGTAGCTTTTCGTAGATGCAGTTTTCTTCTTTACCTCCTACTATTAATTCATTTTTGATCCTCTTTCTATTAACATAGTCAAATGCAGAAGTTTATTGAAGTTTGTTGAAATTGCATACTCCAACATTCAATTTGTAAAATTTGCTCCACTGAAAACCAGAATAAACAATTTCCTAAAGCATTCAACTTTTACAAAACTCAAATATTAGCAAGTCGTCTGGTTGTAAACTAATATTTCGTACTGCACTTGGAAGCCTGGGGGTAGCGTGCTACCCTGAAGTGAACTCATTATTTAAATTATTTAATGGGCCAACTAGGCGGTTTGTCCTCATGGAAAGTTATTTTTCAATGCCACCAGTTTGCCTGCAACGATGTAAATAGCCATGTTTTATTTTGCTACACGAAGGAATAAGTATGTTTTGTTGTTTTATTTGTTGCCATCAAAATTTTACAAATTCCTATTGTAATTGCTATGGCATTTTTATGGAATAAACTTTCTGAAATATTTTTACATCGATCTAAGTTTTTATACAAGTTGCTAGTAACTAGTTAAGCTTAAATTTATAAGCTAGGAGGCGTATATTTGAGTATCTATGCAAGTATAAAATACCTAAGCATAGTTTAATACGTATTCAATGAAAGTTTCTCAATTTTAAAGACACTGATTAATAGTTTTCCTTCAGTGCAGGAATACTGAAAAACATATGGCTACATTTGTTGAATATAACTGAATTTGAACGCGATTAAAATTCCACCCATCGACTGAAAGTCGGTGAAATAAAAATCTCTACTAGGCAACCAAAGTTAACTTCTGCTAATTAATTTTAGTCTTTATCTCAGCAGCTTGTTTAGTTTTTAATGGTAATAAATAAACGCAGAGAGATCGACCATGTATTCCGATAAACTACCTCACATCGAGCTGTTGTATTTCAGCTACTGAAAAAAATATATATTTAGATATATTTGATTAGTTACCAAATCAACATCAAAGGGTGAACGGATCACAGACGGCCCATCAAAACTCCATTACATTAAAACGTTCAGTCTGTTTGTCTGTCTGTCACTTACGAAAGTCGAGGCGCCACCTGTCCGTCAAGACGGGAAATCGACTGAGTGTGTTTTGTTTACGCGGTAAGAAAACTAATTATTGCACAGAATTTGGAATGC